>CM046874.1:359042275-359642275 GCA_025667525.1 Glebionis coronaria | reverse complement strand
TCATTTCTCAACCCAGTAATAGTAGTCGAGTTTCGAGGACGAAACTCAAGATGGCATGTGGATGGTGTAAAACCCGAGATTTTTTGTTCAGTAAATAATAACGAAGTATACTTCAAAACCTATTTTGAAGCAATACAAAAATCATCTGACTTAAAAACTTGACAAAAGTCGTACAACCCGCGTACCGACAATTTAATAATTTAATTACTTAAATTATTGTGTCGAGAGACTTAATAAACGATTTGATTAAATTGTTTAATGTTTCATTTATCTACGGAGAGATTAAATGAGAAGTATCTTTATCAAAACGATACTTACGTTATAAGAACGATAAATGACGAATACTTGTCGTTTAAATAAACAAACACGTCTTTCGTATTTATAGGACATATAAATACTCCATTTTATTGGAAAAATGATTCTAAGATCAATGACGTAGTTTTCGTAAAACGAAACAAATTTTATAAAATGTAAACGAGCCTCTAACCTTGTATCAACGAAAGTATACTATAAATTACACTTTAGTCCCTACACTACTAGGAACCTTGCACTTGGTATTTAATTAATACATATAAAATAGGCAATTAGGGTTTCACCTTCATTTCGTGCAAACCCTAAACCTAAAACACACACACACTTAAAGTGCCAGCCGCCATCTTTCCGGCCAACTTCCGGCCACCATAAAAATATTCTGGCCGCCATCTTTGATTCATAGGTCGAGTAGATCTATTTATGCATGTATCATCCGAACCACATGTTCGTGGTGGTGAACCACGACACCACCTCCGGCCGCCACATGCATCACCACCATCTAGGTCACCACCACTGCCACTGTTCATCAGATTCGTGGCCACCAGCCATGTATCACCGCTCATGTTCATGGTTTCAGCCACGCGACCACCCACGTGGTTACAACCTTCACCCGCCACTGCTGCCATCCCCACAGCAACCTCCTGCTGCCGTGACCACCACCAGATCCAAGAACCATCACAGCCGCCACCATCCCCTGTAACTACATGCAGCCGTGACCTCCTATCCCCATGCAGCCGTGACCTCCAACCAGCCACAGCCTCGTCATCACCTCCCTATACCCCAGCCACGACCCCACCAGATCCAAAAATCACCACGGGTCGCCACCCTTAGCCACCCTACACCGCAACCATGACCACCAAGGTCATACCTTGTGTTTCCCCACCAACGTGACCACCACCACCTCCACCAACAGGGGGCTGCCGCCACTGTCTAAATATAAAGGGGTGTTTGGTTTGGACAGTAGAATACATAAGGGTGCATCGGATTAGCATAGATCCATACGGATCTATTCGGAACTGCTGTCGGGAGCGACATGCAGGGTGTTTGGGATTAAGATCTAAAGCGAGTAGCATCGGGGGTGTTTGGATTTTCTAATAGGAGGGCGTTTGGGACTGCAGATTGGCCAAAGAGGTTGTTTGGGACTGCATGCAGGGCTTAAGAGGCTGTTTGGGATTAACAGCAGCCCTAAGGGAGCGTTTGGGACTGCTGGCCAACTTTAGAGGGCGTTTGGTATTGCTGATGACGACAAGGATGCGTAGCTTATGAGGTTATAGCTTAGGAATATATAATATTAGACATGCATGTAGTATTCCCACCGATAGTTGTAATGATCCTACTGTTAGTGTATATACACCAACTGACCATCTAAAAACTTACCACCGTTAATATCATACAAACTAACTTACCGCTGTTAGTATTAAACCACCAACAGTTCCCACTGTTAGCCTAACAGTTCCCACTGTTAGGTTTATAGTTCCCACTGTTAAGCTTAGCAGTTTCCACTGCTAGCTATGCAGTTACCACTGTTAGCTTTAAACTTACCCCTGTTAGTTTAAAGTTACCACTAACAGCCTAACCTAGCCACTGTTCTCATATTATTCCCACTGTCTTTATGAAATAACCACTGTTAGTGCACAACAACCATTTTTATAAGTCTTAGAATAAAAATAATATATTTTTACCATACTTATTATAAATCCGGATTTGATTAATAATAATTTATTTATTAATTACGAGTCTAATAAATTACCTAATAAAACTTATAATTTATTTTAAAGATGTAATATCATACACATTTTATAAACAACGGGAACACACGGGAACAGTGGATAAACAACATGCACACCTAATAATCATCATAACAGTATTAATTAAAAATACTGTGACAACCAGAATAAATGTATGACCAATTAGACTGCATGAATTTATTATTTATGCATTTACTGAGACATACTTAATTGCTTAGGTATTTGATGTACTGTGTGCTTAGTGATTATATACTTGATCATCCTCGAGCTGTACTATACAGGTGAGTTCATAGCCTCACTTTTTAAATCTTTTATGATTTTTCAAACCCGCGAGGGGGAGACATGCTATTAAATAACTGCAACTTGCTTTGACTATGTGACTATAATTTAATTATAGAATGTAAATTGAACTGTAACTCGTTTTGACTATATGATTGATAGATATTTAGTCCATAGAACATAAATAGAACTGTAATCTATTTAAACGATATGACAGATATTTATTCTATAGAACGCAAATTTAATGATACCTTTAATTATGATTATCTATTAAAGAAACTGTTAAATTATGGGAAATTGCCCGAATGTTATAAATAGATCTATTTGGGATTGACCATCCCCATCTGGGTGAGTCATGCTCACTGTGCCTCGGCCGGGACAACAGATGTATACCATGTTGGAAACTGGGTTTGGGTGTCTTTTTGTAGGACACTACGTTCTCATCTGTTGAGAACTATGGAAGGTTAAGCTTCAGTTTCGATTAATAGAAATGTAATTATCTTTTGTATATATGCTTTGTGCATTGCTACTATCTATAAGGTTTGCGTTACTAAACCTAATCATATACTACTTAGCAAACACTAGAATGGGAATAATGGAAATGCTAAACTGGGTTACTTTACATTGCTTAGTAAAATTTACTAAACTTGATTATTTTACATTGTGTAGTAAAATACTGTAATGGTAGTATTAAATATACTAAACCTGATTATTTTACACTACTTAGTAAAATACCGTAATGATAGTATTGAATATACTAAACTTGATTATTTTACACCACTTAGTAAAATACTGAAATGGAAGTATAGGAAGTACTTAGCATAATCTTGCTCTGCTTATTAACACTTACTGATCTTGGTTTTTACTGCTTAGTACATTAAGGTATGGAATAATTGGAAATTTAAAATTTGACTTTTATATCAAATACTGATTAACACCATGTAGGACAACTTAAAATCCTAAACTAAGATTTTACAAAACCCTATGAATTCACCAACTTTATGTTGACTGTTTTAAGCATATTTTTCCCATGTTATTTAGCAAGATTATTTGAGCATGGATTGAGCATCATTTAGGAGCATAAAAATGACGGGGGATTATCTTTTACTGGGATATTCATAACAAATGCTATTCAACGATTTAAATGATTGTACCAATTCAATGTCTACATCAATTGTATTTCAAAAATCATATAATTATGATATGTGCTTTGTAAGCTATTTTCTCATCGATCCACCACTGTGATACCCGCTTTATGGGGGAGTTACAATTTAGTTTGTACATACATTAATTATAAAAGTAAAAATGCACAAAGCATTCTTACTAAAAATTAGATTACATTTGCTATTACTCGAAACTGAAGCTTAACCTTCCATAGTCCTCAACAGATGAGGACGTAGTGTCTTACAAAAAGACACCCAAATCCAGTTCCAACATGGTATACATCTGTTGTCCCAGCCAAGGCACAGTGAGCATGACTCACCCAGATGGGGATGGTCAATCCCTAATAGATCTATTTATAATATTGGGGCGATTCACAACAATTTAACAGTTTCTATAATAGTCAATCATAGTCAAGTTTATACAACTCATTTATGTCCATTTAAAATAGTTGCATGTTTTCTCCCCCGTAGAGGAAAAGTTTATCAATTGTTTATATGGGGCTGTAAACTCACTTGGGAGTTGGCAATAGCTGTATAATACGAAAATCCAAATAATGCTCACGCCAAAAGTTATGCCTAATCAAATAGTACAGTCTTAATAGATATTACAAAGAACATATGTGTATGCTTATACAGATTTTTAATCATTTCATTTATGCTACGGCATTTATCTAAATAACCGTAGTTCAAGTATCAACAAAATTCATTTAAACTTATCTATATAAGTTTCATTTCTAAGTAAACATAAAATGTTTAACTTTTAATTATCAGTTTGTATTTGTAATACATGTATTAATAATAACCATTCAACTTACAATTAACTTTCTTATTTAAGTAGACATAAAATGCCTTACTTAAAATATTAGTTCACGTTCGTAGTTCATGTAGTATAATCAACCATTCAAACTTATTATTAAATTTCATAATTAAGTAAACGTAACATGTTTCTACCTAAAATATTAATTTACGTTCGTAGTTCATGTATTATAATCATCCATTTAAACTTACTATTAAGTTTTATATTTTAAGTAAACGTAAGGTGTTCTACTTAAATATTAGTATTCAATTTATTCAATGTTCATATAATTTTATTTCCTAAAAGTATATGAGTTTATGTATTACGATTACATATCCATATTGTTTATACAATTTATTTCATAAATCAAAAATATAAATATTTTATCTTTGAAAAATAAAATATAATATTTTATTTAATTTAAAAGTTCCCATAAATTATTTAACATTTTAAAAATAATTTATAAAGTACAAGTTTAAGAATTTGTATTATAAATTCTTATAGTTTAGGGTTTGTTTTAGTTTTACTAAGTTTAAAAATAGAATTAGGGTTAGGGTTTATTAAAGTTTCGAAACATGGCAAAACTAATCCCTCCATATTTTTAAACAAAGTAAACTTTCAGATCGTTACACATTTGGTACCTAGGGCTTGTTTAAGTTTCGTCTTATGGCAGATTTAGTCCCCTTACTTAAATATAGGTTTTACAACTTGTATAAAATGACCAAGATAGCCCCTAGGGCTTCTTTAAGTTCGGATTAATACAACAATGGTCTCTAGGGTTTTAAAATGACAAAATAACTTTTAGAAACTTCCCAATATGGTCCCTAGGGTTTAATATGCCACGGATGGTATTTATTAAACCCTACACTTTTGGATAATTACATTTTCAGTCCTTGTGTTTACTAATTTATCAAAACAAGTTTCATAAGTCACGGTATTAGTCCTTAAGTTTCATAAATTGTCATTTTACTCCAAAAGTTTTTATAAGTTACATTTTATTATAAAAACTTTTATTTAACATTCAATAACATTATATGGCTCATTAAATGGGCTAAACATCTAATGGGTCATTTAGTGGGCCTAAATACATTTTTAAGTTTATTAACTTATTAAATGGGCCTTTAACACATTTATTGGGCTTAAATATATTTAAGTCCATTAATCATTTTAAATGGTTTCAAGTATAAACTTAAGTCCTTTAGGTTACTAAGATTTTTTAAATGGGCTTATTAGGTCCATTAAGTCTTGGACTAACATTGCATGGGCTTAAATAGTCCATTAACACTACTTTATATTTTATGTAAGTATTAACTTAGGATTTTCTTATAAGCTTATTGTTAGCTTAATCATATTTAGTTTTAAATCTTAATTAAAGAATAAAACTTCTAGTTTATTTTATGTGATGTACCAAATGAGATCTAGATGTGTTACAAGGTTGCATGCAAGTCATAAACCCTAATATGAGCTTATAACTCACGGCCATAATTAATCATAGCTTGTTAAGATGAATCAAATCTTATTTTAAGGTTGCATGTACTTATAAGTGTCCTCAAAATAGATCTAGCTATGTACAATCAAGAAATCAAATCACAAGTCCATACATACATACATATAGCCCACGGCTATAACTTTAAATCTTGGTATTTCCAAGATAAACATTTTAGCTAGTTTTAAGTCTTTTAAATATTTACTAAAATACAATCATGATTATCTAGGTTTTATGCATGTTTCTAAGGTTACCATTATTCCAAGAAAACTACATATAGCCCACGGCTATATTGTTTTTTCCCAATGTTCCCATAAAATTTTATAAGCTTGTTTTATGTTCAACATGTTTAAGTTAACTCTTATCATTAGATCTACGGTTTACATAAGCATGCATGTAAATTTAAAACCATTCTAGGTCATATATAACCCACGGCTACATATGTTCACATAATTCATTTTAGTGATTTTTAATATTCTATTTAACATGTATCATTACATATTCCATCATTAAAACTTAGTAGACAAATCATATGTTCACCATTTATTTTAGTCGTGACCTTTAAGGTCATGGTCTTCATGATTTTTCAAGTTACACAAGTTTATTTTATGAGATCTATGATTATTAGTTAACCAAAATCCCATAAAACAAGTTTTGTAACCCATGCTACATTTAGATTCATAAAATGTTTCATATGGTTTTTAATCAAGTTAAAGCATATAATACAAGCTATAGGTTTCTTATTAAAAAGATTTTTAACCATGGCTATGGTGCTCATATTATGCCGTGACCTATAATGGCCATGGCTTTACCAGATCTTGATTTTAATAAGTTATTTACTTGTGTTTATAGATGTATGATGATGCATGCATGAAGAAAGGAAAGATCATAAGGAGTATACCTTTCTTGCTTAAAAGTACCAAGGATGATCTAGATGAACAAGGAGATTAGAGATCTAATCTAGTTGATGAAGAAACCCTAAATATAAATAAAGTTGTGGCCTTATAGATTCGTCTAGGGCTTGTTCTAGTGATTCCAATGATGATGATGATACTAAATGATTAGTGATTACTATAGGAAAAGGATCTAGTTGATTTAATGAAAAAACTTTGGATTTTTGTGGCTTAATGTCGAATGATTTGAGAGAGAAACAAGGAGAGTGAGATTGTATGCATGTGAAATGAGAATGTGTGTGTGATGTATGTGTGTGTTTCGGCTTAAAGAAGAGAGAGGAAGGGAGTGACAAAAGGTATGAATCACCTTGGTAAGACATATTGTGCCAAGTTTCCTCCCTTGCCTTTCTAAGGCAACTCTTCTCCTTCCACACAAGTCTATGTGTCGTGTCTAGCTAGCCAAAAAGGAGTAATGGGCCTTTGGCTTGGGCTTATGTTGGGCTTTCTCACAAATAGCATCTATTCTTGGGCTAGTCCAAGAGTTTAAGTAAACTCCTAGCTTACTTACACACATATCACGGCTACAATACCTAATTGTAGTATATTTCCAAATTTTGTTAAGTGTTGTATATTCCAAATATTGATTATACATTTTACTACTTGTTATCCCTAGTTTTAAGTACAAGGTTTAAGCTACGTAACTTATTTACAATCAATATGAATGTAAAGGTATAAGTACATAATGGACAAGTTCACTCACAACTTATAGGAACATAACACATGAGTATGTGTTCTAGGATTAATGGGTGAAACTTCATTACATAAAATAATGATAAAATCATGGATTTTACAGACAGCCCGTGCCTGGGTGAGTTCTTCCTTTATCATGTCACGCTCTGTTGCAATGATGGAGGCTTGGTCTGTTATGGCTCTGGCGGCGGCTTCGGCTGCGGATACTTGTGAATAATACTTGGGCTTATTATCAAGAAAGATAGGGCTCATGGGAGCAGGGGGTATAAATAAGTAAGGATATGTACCTTGTCATTGGATGCCGCCAGGAGAACTTCTAACTCAGCAATGCGCTCCTCGCGGGCGTTGGCATGAATGGTTTGTTCTTTTATTGTGGATTCTGCCATGACCAAGTCTGCCTGCAAGGAGGCTATTGTCTTCTCGTGCTTCTCAACCATCTCCTCCCTCCGAGCAATTCTCCTGTCAACACGACTCATGTTAGCTAAGGCTTCCTCCAGGCGGCGCCGTAGGGCCGCACCAACTGTTACTTGGTGCGCCGTTGCCACATCATACTGCTCTATAAGAGTCCCATGCTCAAGCTCGTCTAAGTCTTGTGCCAGTGCTGGAGGGGTTAGGTGGTCCATGAACTCTTTACACTGAGACTCCGCCTCTAGTCTAGTGAGGCTGGACAAGTTCCATGTCGGGCGGGGGTTGGTGTTTGGACCTTCAGTGCGGGGCTCCTCTTCATGAGTCAGGGGAGGAGATGGGGGCCTCATGGATATCATCGGAGAAGGTTCTCTCTCCACCTCCTTCTCTTGTGCTGCTATCGACGGATCCGCCCTGTTATTAAAACAAACACTTATGAGTTTTTGTTGGAGCATCAGATATTATGGAGTATCGTCAATACTTACGTCATTGGTTCCGTGATGGTAGGAGCCACGGTACTAACAGGGGTCGCCTTCCACACTTGGGCATCTACTTGTGGCGGGGGGTTGCCTTGTGGTGCTGCTTCCTTCTTGGAACTGCGGATGGTCTTTCCTCAGTCTCTTAGGAGGGGCATTATGCTCCCCCGCCTCTGCCTCTACATTCTTCACCACCTTCCGGGTGGTTTTGCGCTTCTTGGACGCAAGCTTTGTTGGTTGGGAGGATCCGGCCTCCTGCGCCATTTCTTCTTCTCCTCCTTCGTCATCATCAACTAGACGGTTGATGGATGGATCCGTGAGTTGTTCTTCGCCTTGGTTGGAGGTGACGTTCTCCAGCAGCAGCTCACCACCGTCTTATTATATAAATCCAGTGGTGACTTCTGGATCACTGGTTCCTGCTCATTAGTCTGCTACTCATTCGACCGCTGCTCGGTTGTTTCTTCCAACGCGATGGTCATGCTTGCGTTAGCAACTAGTAGAGGGGGCTCGTCCTCTTTCAGGGGTCGGAATCCCTGCGACACCTTACTTTGATCACCTTGGCGTAGAAGACCAAACAAATTCATCTCTACGGATATTAGCACGCATAAGTGTTAGTAAGCTTACAAGTATTTTGGACATGCTTACATGCATATTCATATATGAAATACCTACCCTGTCTATGCTCAGTCAGAAAGCATGGATATATATCCTCTCTCCCAAAATAGTTGTTGTTGATCCCTATTAAGCATAGGAAGTGCTCCTGCAGGCCCCTATGGAAATCAGTGCGGTGGGTGTCTAATATTTTCACATCCTGGCTGCTATAATCCTTGGATAAGGGTAGGGGGTCGAATCTTACTTTGTACTTCATAACAAATAGGGTGGGGAATACCTTGGCATCTACAAAAAAGTAGTGGTCGTACCACTTCTTAAGGGAATCTAAGGGTTTCCTATACGACATAGGGGCTGTTGCGGATCGTTTTTTAAATGACAGCCACCCATTTACCATTTGGGGGGAGTAGAATACCTTAAATAGATTAACTGTGAGGGTTACTTCGCAGGCGTGGCAAGTAACCTCGAATTGGCTAACCTTGCACGCCCCTATGCAATGAAGCTACATTATGTGGAAGTCATAGTACAACAGCACATCTACGAGGAACCAAGATAAGGGGATGCGGTAGTTAGCCGAGTCGATAGGCACGTATACACGCTTATTTTCCCCCTAGGGGCGTCTGTGATAGCTTCACCATCACCTGGATAGGTGGGGTGTATGCTCTCCGGAATATAATATTCAGACAGGAAGTCTATATATCTCTTCGTCTTCATCACATTGAGGACGTCCGTGATAATGGGATTATCTTTCACCATGATTTATAAAAAGGATTAGAAAGGCGTGGTGGTCTAACCTGGTGTGGTGAATTTCTGTGGAAAAAGAAGATAAGGAGTGAAGGATTGAGCAAGTGTATAACAGTGGCGGAAATGGAGATGTAAACTGTGTGTTTACACAGTTGCACACACCAACTCTTTTATAGGGTTGCCTCGAGTTACGAGGCATCATGGATGTTTGACACATGTAATCCACTACGCCTATCTAACGGTGGGGATGTCTGCCAATTTTGAGATGTCAGAAGGGACCCACGGGTCACTTCTTACACAATTTTACGTGGCTCAAGGGTGGGCCTGATTGGTGCACTTTTGTAGACAAAACGTCTGACTAATGACTACCATTAATGCATTCATTAATGTTGTCCCAGTCGGCCTTTCTGGGTGCGGCTATGATTGCGACAGCAATATCTACAGGACATTAATTAGTCTAGAGGTTACGCATACGGTTGTAACAACTAGACTAGGGGGACATGATGACGTATAGTCCCCAACCGAGTCAGGAACCCGGCCCACGGGTACTACCCGTATCCGGCCCATCACGAATGGGTTGGATTAATATTATTTCAGCTTATGGGCTTGAATGAATAACGGCCGCATAAGATGTATGCGGCCCACGGCCTGGCACAGCCGGGACAGGGTTAGATAGAATCACAATCTTATCAGGATTGGGATTTGCCTCAAAGAATAGGATATACACTCACCATAATTAGAAGATAACAATCAAGCTAATTATGGTGATTATCTTATGCTTGGGGCCGAAATAAACAGTGAGCCCATTAGGGTTTCACTGCCTATATAAGGAACCCCCAAGGGTTCCACAAAGGTATTACATTCTCCATACTCTCACCTCACATCCGGTTCTTAACCCTAACCGATTACTTACTCTCACGCTGGAGTCTAATCGTGGGATACGCTCCCACAGTAAGTCTAACGCGTGTTGCTTTAGTGTGCAGGATCTCAGCAAGTTATTCACTTGGTGCAAGAGCCGGAGCCTAGCCTACCCGAATTAAGCCTAATTCGGGTCTAGCAAGGATCATCCAACTTTTGTATCAACATTACACTTTACTAGACAATGCTTTGAATCATTTATTGAGATCTCATATATTTCATGTATGTGGGGTTTTCTCAATTACCTTCATGTCTAGTGTCTCTTTAGGAGACTATCATGGGGTCTTTATTACTTCGATTCAACCATCTTAATTTTCTTGCTCCATTTTATATTTTCAATCGAGGATTTTTATTAGGAATCGATTAGTCTATCACGTTGTAGACGTGCCATAGACTTTCTACCAATCATTGATTTAACTATTGGGACATACATCACTAACCTTAATTGGCAGTTACTACATATGGAATATAAATTGTCCCATGAACTTTATGTTAATATTTATTTTGTTGATCCCTTTGATTGGATCTATATTCTGTTAAGAATTAGTATAGTAGTTTGTAATCAAACTAAAACACTTTGAGCACTCTTACTAACACTAAATAAGTTATGCGGAATTTAACTTATAAATCATAGAAGAAAAAAATTACTTTTAACTATTAGATTCTCTTATTAATCGACTTGAATGAGGTACATGAAATACATTGTACCTATGTTCCTTTTATAGAGTAAGGAACCCTAGAAACCTTAAAATATTCTATAAAGATAACTATATCACAGAAGATATATTGTCAATATTCTAACTATTTAAGTATATCACATAAGATATACTCTAACTATAACTATGACATATCTTATACAAAGATATATTCGTCCTAATCAGTATAGCAGTACTTACTTTATAAGTAGCATTACTTACTATGTACCGCATTAACTCTAACGATACTTACATAACACTAACAGTACTTCAATTAAACTGACGGTACTTGACACTTAACAAATAATTCCCAACAATCCTCCCCTAAACAAGAATGATAGCTTGTTGTATTCTTGTTTCTCTTGTACTGGATGTATTTAAAATACATGTCTTTAGTCTTTCCTTCATCCTTGGATTGAACTTGGTAATTTGTATTTGTATCTAACTGAATGTAGCCAAACACTTCAATATAGATCTTCTTCTGATAAGATAATCTTCAAACATCATGAGTATCATCTTTGTCTTCAAACTATGATCTTCTTTGTGTCTTCTAAACATTCATTTATCTTTGCAGCAACAGTAATTGTCTTCTTGAGGCAAACCTTTGAACTCTGAATCATGAACTTCAGTCTTGATTTGATGAGACAAAACATTCTAAGTATTTTCTTCTTTGAATACTTCTTTGCTTGCAATCTTCATACCTGAAATAAAACAGTTAACAACAAACACCAATCTGTATTGGCTTCATGATTTTTAGCAAATCACCAGCTATCAACGGATTTGATAAATTCTTTACCAGTTAGCCGTACACTCTAGAATAGCCAATACTTTATTCATAAAGAATAAGGTATACTGATAACCTTACAATTTTTGGTAAATTGTCAACCATCAACGGATTTGATGAAGTCTTTACCTAGTACCGTTTGTCTAGGACTAGCCAACTCTTTGTCTCGAAACAAGGTGAGTTAAAACCATACAATTTTTAGCAAACTATCAGCTTTCAACGGATTTGAGAAGTCTTTACCACAAACCATTTGCTTATGGACTAGCCAGTTCTTATGTGTGTTAGACATGGTGAACTGAGAACCATTTGTGAAGTGTGACTGAAAGTCAAACACTTAAGGCTCTTTCTCAGCTTCTTCCTCATCTTTCAAATCCTTGATTTGTTGTTTAACCATTTTGATCAACTCCAAAGCATCAACAGATTCTTCTGTAGCTTCCAATTGTTGTTCTAACATCCTTTCCAGCAATCTTCTTTTGAAAGGGTAAGTCTTCTCTTGCAGCATATAGTATGTAACATCATCTATATCCAAAATATTCAATCCACATGACCTATAATATCTCCAGTAACTAGGAACCTGATTCTCTAATTCCTTCAACATTTCTTGATCACAATTGTGTTGCTCATACATAAAGAGAAATTCCCTATATAATAGTGATACTTCAGTTTTACCTGCACTGGCTTCTTGAACTAACCTGAAAAGATCCTGAATATCTTGTTTGTCAAGAATGTGAAGAATATCCTCCAAAAGTCTGAATATCCTTGTTGTGCCATCATTTCTTTGAATTCCATGAGCTTCAAGTCCTTGATCCATAGAGTAAATCCATCTAGAAATAGATGATCTATTTCCAAAAATCTCTGTATCAATACATTGATCTTCAAATTTTACAATCTTCAAGTACTTCCTTAAGCTCTCATCATCATCACTATCTTCTGCTGTTGATTTAGCCATTTTGGCTTTCTTCTTTGTCTTTGTTGACCTTTTCCTTTTAACACCCTTGGAGGTTCCCTCAAGTTCTGTTGAACCTTCTTCCAAGTTTGTATGTACCGTCTCTTCAGTATGTACTGTTGTATGTACTGTTGACTGTGTATGTATTGCTTGTACATTTTCAGTCTGAGCAATATCTTGAGCTTCAACTCCTTCATTCATTCTTTGAGCAGTCTCTTCCTCCCTTGAACTTACCTTCTCCTTTCTATTCTTCCTCACATAAGTGGTCTTGATAGTTGGAGATGTATTTGTAGGATCAGCAGTACTTGGCTCAATTCTAGGAGTACTTCCAAATTGCCTTTGTTGTTGCAGATGTCTTTTAAGCTCTTCAACAGCTTTTCTATCTGCTTCAGATCCAATCTCAACAAAATTCAATTCAGTTCTCCAAAGTCTTGATTTCTTCAAAAATTTCTTGACCAGCTGAATATGAGTAAAACCCTTAACTCTCTTAATAAAATTCATCATTTGATTCCTAATCTGCATAGTAGTTGGAGGCTTAATCTTTTCTCTTCTTCTCTTTTCAGCAAATAATCTTTGTTGCTCCTTTACCAGATCATCAATCAACTTTGATTTCTCTTCTTCATCATAAGCATCTCTCTCTTCAGCTATTTATGAGTCTGTAAGAAGCTCACTTGCATGTAATTCAGCTTGAATCCTATCATACTCTTGTATGTTCCATTCTTGTTGTATTCTCTTAGCTTCTAGCAAATGCTCCTTTGCTGCAAGTTCTTCTTGTAATTCTTCTTCACGAAGTTGTGCTTGCACTCTGAAAGCATATTCCTCATCATGGTCCAATTGATTAAATTTGTACATGGCTTTGCTTATGTCATCATCTGAATCACTTTCATTCTCAGATTCTGACAATATTTGCTTCTTCTCCTTATCTTTTAGATTAATCTTAGGTAGGTTCTTCTTCAGCTTGGAAGGTCTTTCCTCATCAGCTTGTTGTTGAATAACAATACCTTTAGTGGGGTGTGAAGCTTGAACTTTCTTACCTTGAATTTGATTCTTTTTGGCAAGAACTTCTTGTTGTGTCTTTTTCTCTGCCTCTGCTTGTTTAGTCTTCTCACTAAATTCTTCTTTCTTAAGTCAAGCAGTAATTGGGCTAAAGTCTCATCCTCTCCAAAAGGAGTTTGACTTTCTAGTGAAGGATGATCACCAGCGGTACTTACAATCGGCTTAGTTGGCTTAGTAGGCGTGATGGTGATGGTTCTTTGCAATCATTTTCTGTGGCTCGGGCTTGGGATACGCTGCGAACCAGACATCAGGTTGTGGGTTGGTACCATGTTGTTTGGTTTTCCCATTGTATCCCTCGCACTCGGTGCATCTGTGGCTTGTTGTTAAGCAGAAACTAAAGACTCAGGATCGATTGCGGCAATGGGATGTTGGGCCTAATGTGGATTTAAGTATGCTACGGTGTCCTTTGTGTAAAGCTACTCCATATTCTCATTCTCATTTGTTTTTCAAGTGCTTGTATTCTTCATAGGTGTGGACGCATATTAGGGTACTTTGTGGGATGGATTCCATTCCTCCTAGTTTGGATGATGTTTTGGCATTTCTTATACCAATATCGGAAGGCAAATCTACTATAAGTATTATTGCTCGTCTGGTTGTTGCGGCTACTGTGTACTTTATTTGGATGGAGCGGAATGCTAGATTGTTCAAAGGGAAACAGCTTTCTGTGGATAAGCTTGTTAGTATCATTACTTCTACTGTTTGTCTCAAGCTTATTACATTCAGATTCAAGAAGATGACTACATGGTCTTTGGCTATTTTGGATCGGTGAAGACTCTGTCCTCGAGTGTTTATCATGATGGGGGTACCGGGTAAGGGTTGTACTCTTTTTTCCTTTTTGGGGTTTTTCCCACAGGGTTTTTCTCAAAAAGGTTTTTTAAGGAGGCAGCCTTATCTGGATCCTTTACTCCCATTATGTTGCTGCTGGTGTTGTGGGGTGGTCGCCTGGTTTCAAGATTTCTTCTTACTGGCGTTTGCTAATGCTGTTTTTTATACTAGTTTTCGATTAGTAATGTTAGATTACTGTTGATGTGTTTATGGCCTGTCATAAGCACTAGTTGATCAAGCTCTTGGCTTGAGGTTAATACGGTATTTCAGCCGTATTCCATGTACTTAACATTGGTTTTTTGGTTAATATATTTACCGGCGTAACTCCCTTTACCAAAAAATAGTTGGCTTAGCAGTACATGGGTCTTCAACAATGTCAGCAGTACTTGCAGTCAGCTTAGTTGGCTTAGCAGTACTTGGATCTTCAACAATGTTGATTTCACCAGTATTAGACACACTTGTTTCTTCAATCACTTTTGTATCCCCAGATACTCTTTCTTCTATAGAAGTCATCATTTCAACTTGCACCTCTTCAGTCTTGTCTGATCCATTACTCATTCTTGATCTAGACAATACTTGCAAAGTATGTTTCCTTTGAAACCATACTTGTCTTTGTAGTGGTGAAATTAAAGATATAGGAAATTGAATGTTAATTTCCTCCAACTTCTCATAAAAAGCACTCCAATTCACTTGAAGTGGTGATTGAGGTAGTGGTGCTGGCTGAGTTACCATCATTTCTTCAACTTGTGGCTCCTCATGAGTAGGCTGTGGTTCTTCCTATTGAATCTCCATGTTTGAAGGTCCATCCACACCAGTCTCTAAACCATTTCCATCTTCATAAGTCCCCATGACATCTTCATCCAGCTCAAAATTGATGTCATTTCCAGAGATCCTCGTCTGATTATCAGAAGAAGGTGGTTGTGCTTCATAATTCCTCCCATGTTTGGTTGCATTTAGTTGCCTCTTCTTCTGGTTCTTGAATGTTTGCTTCTTGAGTGCAGCCTTCTGAATAAAGTAATGTTGCCTCATCCAAGGTGATACTTTGTTCCTCAACTTGATTAGGTGTTGGTCCCTAGTAATTCGATATTACTTATTATCTTAAGTAATAACTATTACTTTGACTCAAGTGTGTTGTTTTAACATAAGATAAGAACTATGAAAGATTAATACAACAATACCAATATACTTTTCAACGTATAGACTTTTATTAGAATCAAATAAAGAATCTATAACCCACTTTGTTTGCGGAATAACAAAGTGGTTGAATGACAATGGGGTTCGATCTCCTCTACTTAAACGTTTAACCAAAGTTAAACTCTAAGCTCCAATCTAAACGTTCATATGCAACTCTGGCTATATGGTTTAGTTGGTATCGAGAGAGAAAGGTTTTCCAGAGTTTAAGCTCTTGTATTGGTTGCCTTTCTCTCCCAATGTACACTCCTTTATATAGGCAGTGTAAATTAGGGTTTGCATTTGCATGTACCAATGCATCAGTTTATCCAGTGGGTGGTTGATGCCCATGCTGGATAAACAGTACAAAGTACTTAATAAACTATTCTAGGAAAGATAAAGGTTGTACTTATATCTAAGTATACAAGCAACCTACTTTGACTTAAAGTTATCTTTTCTCGCCTAATGCAAACAACAGCATACTGAAGAATCTTCAGTATCCTAGAGGAGATCACCATCATTCAGTTTGGTATTGTCAAGCCAAACAGAACTGAAATCCCTTCTTCAGTCCTTGTTCTTCAGCAAATAGACCGCCTAGTATTTGAAGTGAATACTTCTTTGTCTTCTAAGTTAAATGGAAGGGGAGTGCTGAACTTTCTTCAGCTTTAAAGTCTTCAGTAGGAACTTTGTTCCTCTGGTCATCCATCAGCAGACTCGCCTTACTACTGAGCATGAAACACTTAGGGGGATTTTATATTTAAATCCTAGAGTTTCTTTAGGGTCAGTAAATACTGACCTAACAATCTCCCCTATTTGGATATACAAATAGCCTAAGTCTAATGTCAGTAGTAAGTGAGCATAACAACTTCTTCTTACTTGCACTGAACAATTAATAACTTATAAACATCAGATAATCATTTATTCAACAACATTACAAATTACAACAAACATTATTACAAATGATTATTCACTTCTCCTTAGGCCTAAATTCTTCAATGATGGAAGTCTGAGTTAATGGATCTGAGTTTCTGTGGTCCAATATAGCAAGCAAGCACATGCTGAAGGTTTTAGCAGCATTAGTAAGTCCTGGACCACCATGAAGAGAGTAAAAGATCCTTTGAACATTTAAGAGAAGTTCATTGTTCATTTCATCAAGATCACCTATGCCCACAAAGTCTTGACATTTTTTATGATTAAACATAATCATTCCTATTTCTGGTTCGTCCAGTACATGACCAGGGAGATGATTTTGAAACTGAACAAGGCCTTTATATTTCTTTGTAGTGACAAAGATGTCACCAACTTCAAGTTGTATCAGATTTGCCCTTTTGTTCAACTCCAGAATTGGATCTTGATCTTCCAGAGAAGCTTGAGTGTTGATGTTCATAATTTCACCCAATCTTTCATGATTTCTCATATAGTGCTCAATTATGGTACGAACTTCATCCCATCTTTTGGATTTCCTTTTCTCAATTATCACACTCATTTCCATCCCTTCAGTATAAGAAAGTTCTTTTCATTGAAAATTTTCAAGTATCTCATCAGTTCCATCACCTCTATAGAACTTGAGATTGATGTCACTGATTGGTGTGTAAACACCCATCCTTTTTACCACTTAACTACAATAATAACCGAGCCAAAACGTGTATTTTATGTCGTAAATGTCGGAATTATGCGTGGTTTGTGTTTTTGTTGTGATTTAGGACGAAATTGTGAAAAGGGGAGAAAACACGGGCATTCACGGGCTTTTATCGAAGAAAAAGACAAAAGACGAAGTCAAGAAATCAAGAGTGCAAAAAGAACGGAAGTCCAAGACCAATTCTGAAGATTTATCGAAGAAAAAGTCAAAAGACGGAAGTTTACTTAAAGCCGAAGAACTCAAGTCTAATTTATTGAAGAATTACAAGACGAGTTTAAAGAAATCCCGAGACAAAGTCATTAAAGTCAAAAGATTAAGAAGATTAAGGACTTAATGATGCAATTAAGGAAAGAAGAAAGAGGGGAGGAAGCTTCCTAAGCACCTCCCTAATCTCCTATAAATAGCACCCATTTTCATTTCATTAGTTTTGGTTGGCTAGAGTGACACTAGTTCTTCCATTTTCATTTCCTTGCACATTTAAATACATGTCATTTACTTAATTGTCAAATTTAAATACTTGTCTTGCACCTTAAATTCCTTTAATTTCAAGTAAGTTTCCTTTTAATTATTGTCAATCTTTACTTTTCTTGTCAATCTCTTATCTTCCTTTCTTGGTTTATGTTTAATCTTTATGCTTTATTGTTCATATTTATGTTTTTGATGTTTTTATTGATTTGATTAAAGTGGGTTTTGATTATTGTGGTTATTATTGTTAGTTTTATTGTTTTGGTTTGATAGATTATCATTAGTTGATTATTTGTTATTAGTTTGATTTAATCTTGTGGTTGATTTTGATTAGTTTAGATTGGATTCGTGTTATTTTTTGTTCTTGCGTGTTCTTCGTTCCTGTTCATTTCCCAGGTATATTCCGGATCAAAGATTTGTTTAGAAAGTTCTGAATCAAGGAAGTTCTGAATCAAGAAAGTTCCGAATCAAGCAAAAGTTCCGAACCAAGTAAAAGTTCCGAATCAAAGAAGTTCTGAACCAAAGTTCCGAACCAAGCAAAATGCCGAATCAAAGTTCCGAACCAAGCAAAGTTCCGAACCAAGCAAAAGTTCCGAATCAAAGTTCCGAACCAAGCAAAAGTTACGAATCAAGCAAAGTTCCGAACCAAGCAAAAGTTCCGAATCAAAGTTCCGAACCAAGCAAAGTTCCGAATCAAGCAAAGTTCCGAACCAAGCAAAAGTTCTGAATCAAAGTTCCGAACCAAGCAAAGTTCCGAATCAAGCAAAGTTCTGAATCAAAGTTCCAAAACAAGCAAAAGTTCCGAACCAAGCAAAAGTTCCGAATCAAGGAAGTTCCGAACCAAAGTTCCGAACCAAGCAAAGTTCCGAACCAAGCAAAGTTCCGAATCAAAGTTCCGAACCAAGCAAAGTTCCGAATCAAGGGAGTTCCGAATCAAGGGATTCATTCGGAATATATTCTGAATCAAAGCAATATTCCGAATAAAGACTTTATTCCGGATAAATGACATATTCCGGATAAAGGAATTATTCCGGATGAAGGTTTTGTTCAAAAATTCCGAATGAGTGTTTTGTGTTGATTTATTCTGAACGAAGAAGAATTATTCCGGGTGAAGGTGACATTCTGAACGAGTAATTATTCCATGTGAGGTATTTTCAGGTTCTTTTAAGTTTCTGTTTTTAATTTTTAATTTTCAAGCTTTACTTTTCCCACCTTTTTACTTAGTCGCACTTTAAGTTTACTTGCCTTAGATTTATTTTAGCCTTGCCTTAGTTTAAGTTTTAGCTGCGTTTTAAGTATGCCTTAGATAGTTTTATGTTTGCGTTATTTACATTAATTGCCCTTTAATTTCTCGTCACGCTTTTAATTTCTTGTCACTTATTTTAAACTAAAGTTAGATTTAAATTAACGTCATTTTCATTTACGTCTTTGCACATTTATTTTAAAACAACCTAAAATATTCTTTTTCACCAAAAACAATTGAGTCGCATTTTGAACCGAAAATCAATTCGAGAAGATACCGAGAATCGAACTTTTTCAACTAGCAAAAACATTACATTAAAATGGCGCCGCTGCCGGCTCTTTTCGTAAAGATTAACGGTTTTCTGTGAGAGACGCGTTGCTTTTTGGGATCCGGTCATTCGTGAGCGTTATTTTCTTGCTTAAAAAAATTTCAAAAAAACCATAAAAATTAAAAAAATTGTTAAAAAACCATAAAAATTAAAAAATTTCAAAAATCCAAAAAGATTTTATTCGTCCTAAATCACAACAAAAACACAAACCACGCATAATTCCGACATTTACGACATAAAATACACGTTTTGGCTCGTTTATTATTGTAGTTAAGTGGTAAAAAGGATGGGTGTTTACACACCTATCAAATCCTCTACACTTGACCATTGCAATGTCCTCATGCAATGCATTAGTTACAAAGGACGTTTACACTTTTCATCACAATCAATCCACATTGGCCTTTTTTAAAGAGATAGAAAATTATAAACATTCAAAGTAAAGAAATAAAAAACATACCTTCGGGTTTTGGAAATGTCATGAAAGATCATCATTCTCAAGTTTTCACTTTCTCCAAACCAAGCTTAAAAACGAGATCATTGTTATTATAAGTTAGCAAACTAACACGAACTCATGTGGGCCAATTATTCACTTAGACTCCCTTATTCCTAGGTGTATCTCTTATATTTTATTATTGTCTTGAATGATCACGAGGATGCATTGTTGACTTATTTCGATAGTTATTAAGGCTAAAAATAAAGTGGGACGATTTAATCAATAGTTAGCTAAAGGACAAAATCTTTTAAAACTGCTTCTCGGGACCTCATAAAGTTCATATCTTGGCATAACTCGCTTCGCGATTTGAGACCTTTCTCGGACCAATATTTGGCAGCGACTTCATACTTCAAACCTTGAGAGACGTTCATGAAATAATGGTCTTCTCTTCATAATAGGAATTTCTTCACTTGAAGTTTTGAGAGATTCTTCATATTTGGACCACGACTTCTTCATTTTTCTCCAATCTTTACTTTGGATTTTGATATACAACGATCCGCCTCCTTTTTGGACTTGGATCTATTTATCCTCATACCTTGTTAGGGCCTTTTTGGATAAACTTCTCCATGATCTTTTGGGAGTATTTGCTTTTCGTCGTGTGTCTCGATCCTTCATATTGATCTTTGATAAATGATTCTTCACATCACTTTTGGATCTTTAGCAACAAAATATAGCCCTCGTGCCTTGTTAGGGCCTTTTCGGACTCGCCAATCTTCACATCCTGCTTCAATAAGTTATGCCTTGGCTATGAACTCTAATCCATACCGAGCAACTTTTAAACGATATTGGGCTAGAAGCTAAGTAACTTTTCAAATCGTACAACCTTATTTATTGCAGATAAATTTATTAGCAAGCGATGGGAGAATAGGCTTATAATTAACTCACATAAATTCACGAAAGAATACGAAACTTATAATTGACTCTATCATCTCTCGTTCTCCACAGTTTAAAATCTCAAGGAATGAGACTCGTGGATGCTTAGCCTATTAAATCAAAGTTTTGGGTTTTCGAGTCGCATATAGGATCTTGCAAATTCTTAGACTTTTTCAAGTTTAGAAATCGCATCTTAAAGTTCCCTTGATAAACGACTCTCTAGGATCAATTATAGGAACTTACGAAAAATTCTTGTTCTTAACCCGTGAGAGTTAAGACTTTCGCGTTTTATAGCTCCCTATATAAAATCCTAGCAAAACTTGACTTAAACACGTTAAGGATACTAGCTAGAATAAACTTAGATAAGTAAACTCGGTTTGAGTCAAAAGATTCACAACGTTTGAAAATTAAAACCACTTTATTAAAAATTTATTCTAGTAAAGAAAGAAAATAACTATACAAAGGGAAAAACTAATGGGCCAAAATAGATCAAAATTTTTGAAAAATGTCGAAAAATTGATTTTCCGGTTAAAATGAGGACAAATACAAGGAACACCACTTAACTTCGATAGAAGTCCCCCCTACACTTAACATAAACATTGTCCTCAATGTTTAAGCATGTGGGAGTAAACTCCCCTACACTTAGGACATTGTGCACTTTGTTTAAATCTTTCTAAGGAAAAGACAACTAACGAGATTCCTATTTAATATTTGAAAATATAAAATAGTGAATCGAAAAGAGTTTAGGATAGAACCGGGAAGACGGAAACACGGAATCACGGGCCGTCAAAAATCATCAAGAGTGGATCATTGAGTGCTCGAATCCCTGATTATAAGAAGAGAGGAAATAGCAAACACCAACGGGACTCCCCTACACTTAGGATAAAGAAAGCTAAAAGATAGATACATGGGTTGCCTCCCAAGAAGCGCTTGATTTTTGTTCACCAAGTCGTGAGCCTGACTCGACCTTGATTATCATAGGAAGAAGCATGAAAAACATCCACCAGGATCAAATACATAGTTTTCGTCCATCAAATAGCACAAGCTTAAGGCGAACAAGGCAAGCCAAAGAAGAGTAGGCAAGGTTCCCTTAAGCAAAGATGGAGCACGATGGAAGCAAGGGTTAGGTGGTGCCAGCATATCTTCAAGTTCCAAAAATCTTTCCTTTTATTTCATCAGTTGGATACTGAGATGGCTGAAGAATATCGATACCGGGGTCGAACACCTTTTCCTTTAGGGGAAAATAGCACTCAGGCTCAGCAGAATTTGAAGATGATCCGCGAAGAAAATGCACAACCTCGTCCTCAGAAGGTGGACAAAGAGGTGTTAAATCATACGTGCTGCGGATGTTGGTGTCGTCCGGTTGCTTCTCCTTTGAATAATTTTCTTCAAATCCGAAGTAGGATCAAGACCATAATTATCAAATTCTAAAGGAGGAGCATCACTCTCATGAGGGAAGTATGTATTAAGAAAAGTAGAAAAGTCTTCCTCAAATGAGTAGTCATCCAAAGTAGGATTAAGCATGGTTGGCGGAGGATCTTCATAATGAGAAGAATCACTTGAAAGAGTATCAGCCTCATCAAAATCATCATACGTGGGCATGTCGGGATACTCTGAAGTAAAATCATCATAATCATCCGAATCTGAGCTAGAATCATCATCATAAGCATCAAAGATCGGTGGAGAATCATATATGGGTGAAGGTTCCAAATTGGATAGAGAATCATTCACATCATCTTGAAACAGTAGATTATCAATGCAATAATCGAATAGAGGATTGTTGTAGACGACAAAATCATCAAGCACATTAATCATATTTGCTGATTCTCTTTCATAGGATTTGCTTGTAAGCTTCCCCATATTGAACACTTGTTGTTCATTCCCAACCCTTAAAATTAATTCACCTTCGGCAACATCAACTAAAGCTCTTCCGGTTCGCAAGAATGGCCGACCAAGTATTAAAGGAATACGAGGGTCCATTTCATAATCAACAACAACAAAGTCGACCGGAAAAGTGAAAGTGCCAACTTTAATAAACACATCTTCGGCAATACCAACTGGGTAAGCGAGAGTGCGATTTACAAGCTCAAGAGTCATCTTTGTTGGTTTAAGGTCGGGTAATGATAGTGCTGTCCAAACACTTAAAGGCATCAAATTTATACTTGCCCCAAGATCAGCTAGGGCAGTAAATTCTTCTGTTTTGTTAAAAATGCAAGGCAGCACAAAACGACCGGGATCTCCAAGTTTTTCCGGAAGTTATTTAAGAATAACTGCAGAACAGTTTTCATTTAAGCGTGTGTTCGCGAGCTCAAGCAGCTTCTCCTTCTTGTTAAGCAATTCCTTAAATGCTTTGACAAATTTCGGCATGTGGACAAGTGCTTCAACAAGGCTAATGTTGAAATTCATTTGAGAGATCATCTCCAAATAGCTCGACACTTGAGAGTCATCCTTGGTTAGCAATTTAGCCTTGCCTAAGCGAGATGGATAAGGAATATTGGGTTTGGGTGGTGAAGGTGTAGGTGTAGCAGGTAAAGGTTGAGATGTTGAAGGTGGGGTTGGTGGAGGATTCGTCTTGGGTACATCGTCATGACGAGGTGGAGACGGTAATGGTGTACTAATACTAGGTGTGGGAGTAGTAGGGATAAATGATGGTGGAGGAGGTGTAGATGATGGGGGCGGGATAGGTGGTCCTACTATGGTAACTCCACTACGGGTAGTAATCACACTCACATTCAATCGCGGATTGGTGACGGTGTTTGAAGGTAAAGAACTCGAAGTAGAGGGTTGAGTGGTGGGCAAGAAACTAGCCAGCATATTCTTTAAATCATTCGTTTGATTGTTGAAGGAGGATTGAATATTATCTCGAAGCTCGGATCTAATGTCATTCCCTTTCTTGGTGATATCCCCTTTCAAATTGATAATTTGGCTCTGTAGATTCTTGATTTTCTCTCCTTGGGTTCTCATTAACGCTTCAACATCTTGATTGATGGGTGGTGCTTGTTGAGCGGGTGGGTGATAAGGATTAGAAGCTCTAGGTGGGATTTGGTTGCTTCTATTGTAGTTGTTGTTGGGGTTTTGGTTTTGAGGAGAAAAACCTGGTGAAAGATAGTTGTTGGACCGGTAACTTAGCAAATTTCTATCCCCTTGAGGCTGGGCTTGGTAATTTTCCGATGAATAATTACCATAAGCCGCATACACATTTTCCAGATTTCCTTGAGTAGAAGGACAATCAGTGTATGGGTGAGGACCGCCGCATGTTTCACAAGAAGGTGCTACCGCTTTAACTTGTTGTTGGTTTGTAGCGAGAAGCAAGATATTTTTGTTCATTTCGGTCATCCTACGGGTGAATTCGGTCATGTCGGGGTTTGCTGAAGTAGAAGAAACATTGACTCTCGGGTTGTTCCTTGAAGAAGCGGAGGAATCCCAATTTTTTTGGTGAGTAGTCATGTTCTCAATAAGCTCTCTGCACTCATCGGGTCTCCTTTTCATAAATGTGCCACCGGCGGCTGCATTAATCGTATCACGATCACGAAAAGTCAAACCGTTATAGAAAGTATCAATTAAGGTCACAGGGAGCATGTGTGGTTTGGACAACGATCGATCAAAACATTATATCTTTCCCAAGCATAAACCAAGAATTCCTTATCCATCTCGCTTAGACAAGGCCAAACTGCACACCAAGGATGACATTCAAGTGTCAAACTATTTGAAGAAAGTTTCGGAAATGACCGTCACTTTTCCCCTTGTTGAAGCTCTAGCTCAAATGCCTAAATTTGTCAAGATGTTTAAGGAATTGCTTAGCAAGAAGGAGAAGATGGCCGAGCAAGAAGGCTCTTTTTAGTGATGGGTGACTCAATGGATTGTTTCTGAGTCTTCTTTTGGGCATGTTTCTGAAAGAGCTGTTGGATTGTGTTTTTCTCCCCCTCAGCAGAAGACTGTCCAACAGCTTTTGATGACCTTCCAGCAGGGAAGAAGCCACAAAGATGATCAAGAGTGGTAGTTACCTTGGCCAGCATGGCTGGAACAGTTTCAAGGGCAATTAGCTTCTGCTGAACCTCTTCAGAAATGGTCAGCTTTTAATTTTTCCAGCAATGCCACTCTATCTTTGATTTTGGACACAAAGTCACACAAGGTGTTAACTTGGCCAGGAACTGGTGTGAATTCTGGTGGAAACTCCATGGAAGCACCGTTGATGGATTCCATTAGAGAGGCCATCTCTTGCTTTAGGGAAGTGGTGGTGGCCACATCTTGGACTAAGCGCTTCAAAGCAGCAATGAGGACATCCTTAATTTGTTCAGCAGAAGGAGAAGGTGGTCTTGTTTTGATAGTTGTGATTTCATTGTCGGCAAGCACCTTTTCTTCCTTCAGTCTGGCAACCTGTGATTTAAGAGTCAACACTTGATTGGTTAATTCTTTTACCTGCTCAGCTCTGGGTGAAAGTGGCAATAGTGTTGCATCAGCAGGTTCTTCATCACTGTCATCTAGATTGACTGGAATTCTCTCATTGAACCCAAGTTCTTTCTCCAGATCATCTCCAGACGTACTTACAACAAAAGTAGGCAAGTGTCCCACCTTGGCTCCAGTGGTGAGATGCACTTCCTTGGGAATCTTTGGAGCATCAGCATGAGTGTGTGGATCAGTTTCAAGCCCTTCACCACCAGGGTTGGTTTGACCTGATGGATCATGAGAAAGAGTCCCAGATAAATTTAGATCAATGATAATGTTTTTGGTTCCTTCAGTAGAACCCTGTTATGGGGGAGATACATCATTAGAAACTGATAGGCCAGGGTCAGCATCAACTGTTGGATTTGCTGACACACCATTCCCTGATGTAGACTCAGAGTGACAAGTAATAGAAATTGGTAATGAAGTATGACTTGTATTCAGAATAAAATTACTTACCAATGCTGACTCCACACTACTGAGCTGAGGGTGAGCTCTATCTTTACCCTTCTCTCTTAAAGAAGTTGAGAGATGGGTTGCTTGATGGGCCTCTTTATGCATATCTCCTCCAGCAGAGACTGAAGGTGATGGCTGGATGGGGTTCTTGTCCTCGGCTAGGGACTTGGTCTTCTTCAAAGGATGGCCTTGGGAATCATCATCAATCTTCTTTGAGGAAGATTGTGTGAGGGTTTTCCTCTTTCTGGACCCACGTCTAACCTTTTTGGTATTAATTGACGTTTGCTTCTGACGAGGTCCAGATGAAGCTCCAGGATTTTTGCCTTGTAGATCCCCTTCTCCAGTTGGAGAAGTGTCTTTGGGAGCTTTGTACACTACTGGACCATCTGCTGAGCAGATGTCCAGCATGGGTTGTGTAAGAGGAGGATCAATGGTGCTGAATGGAATGTTCCAGCGTGTAAGATCAAAGGTCTTAAAAGTTAGTTGCTCTCCGGTTATTTTTGAAAAATCATTTCCAAGATGGTCAGCAAAAAGGAGAGATAGAAATCTAGTGTACACAACGTTTTTCTCTCTAGTCTTTTTCTCCAGCTTCGCATGGAGATCTTAAAAAATAATCCTCCCAAAATCAGCTTTGACCCCCTTGGCCAGACAGTATAAAATGATAGCATCTTTTTGGTTGATCTGGTCAAGAACTCCAGTTTTCCCCTCCAAACATTCGATGAGCATGGTCATCAATAATTTCCATCTTGGTGGCAAAGCACTCCTTTTTAACCCCCCCTTTTTTAGAAATTTCTTCAGTATACCCAATTTCTTTAAAGAAATTTTTAACAATCATAAAATCATCAGGTACTGCTTCATACTCATTAGGGTTTTCCAAATAATCTAACCCCAAAACTTTTCTAAATGATTTTAACCCAAATCTACCATGGATCTCAATGTGGTAGAATCAAACTCAATGGACTTCTTGTTGTTAGAAGCCTCTGCTGTAAACCAAAACTCTTTTAGCACATTTTGAAACATCATACCAGGATCTTCAAATAAAGCATACAAAGGTGACTAATGTAATGTTTTTGCTAGTTGAAAAAGTTCAATTCTTGGTATCTTCTCGAATTGATTTCCGGTTCAAAATGCGACTCAATTGTTTTTGGTGAAAAAGAATATTTTGGTTTTCGAGTCGCCTATAGGATCTTGCAAATTCTTAGAATTTTTCAAGTTTAGAAATCGCATCTTAAAGTTCCCTTGATAAACGACTCTCTAGGATCAATTATAGGAACTTGCGAAAAGTTCTTGTTCTTAACCCGTGAGAGTTAAGACTTTCGCGTTTTATAGCTCCCTATATAAAAGCCTAGCAAAACTTGACTTAAACACGTTAAGGATACTAGCTAGAGTAAACTTAGATAAGTAAACTCGGGTTGAGTCAAAAGATTCACAACGTTTGAAAATTAAAACCACTTTATTAAAAATTTATTCTAGTAAAGAAAGAAAATAACTATACAAAGGGAAAAACAAATGGGTCAAAATAGATCAAAATTTTTGAAAAATGTCGAAAAATTGATTTTCCGGTTAAAATGAGGACAAATACAAGGAAAAGACCACTTAACTTCGATAGAAGTCCCCCCTACACTTAACATAAACATTGTCCTCAATGTTTAAGCATGTGGGAGTAAACTCCCCTACACTTAGGACATTGTGCACTTTGTTTAAATCTTGCTAAGGAAAAGACAACTAACGAGATTCCTATTTAATATTCAATAAATTAGACTTGAGTTCTTCGGCTTTAAGTAAACTTCTGTCTTTTGACTTTTTCTTCGATAAATCTTCAGAATTGGTCTTGGACTTCCGTTCTTTTTGCACTCTTGCTTTCTTGACTTCGTCTTTTGTCTTTTTCTTTGATAAAACAGGATCTTCAAATAAAGCATACCTTAAAACACTTTTGGTTAGATAAGTTAAAAGTTGTTCCCCATGAACAGACTTAATGGATTCAGGTTTAAGCAAGGTGATGTTGTTTGGTTTGAAGAAGATGTCATTAATGGGATAGTTAACATGAGTGGATGGTTTAAGAGTGATTTTGGTGATCTTGGGGGTGGAAGATGATTCAGCCATTTATGTTTCTGTGTGTGTTTTGAAAGAGAGAAAGGTTGTGTGTGTTTATGGATGAAAAGATTTGTAAGCGTGGAATGAAATCCAATTGTTAGGGATTATATAAAAAACTTTAACTGAATTGTAAAAAGTTTTTAAAACCATTTGAAAAAGTTATAAATCTTTTAGGGTTTCTTTTGAACATTTGGCACAAAGTTGCTCATTAATGTTCTGCAAAAAGGTATGAGTTTCTGTTGCTTTGAACAGTGAAACGCCCCATGTGTCAGGAAGTTGTCGACTGTGGATGGAGACGTTTGAAATTTCCTTAATTAAAAAATGAAACCTTTTTGAAAGAATGTTTGTTTTATTCACAGGAAATTTAATGCCATTAACTCTTTTGAATCACATGATTGATGGGTTTTAAATGCTGTTGCTCAAATATGCTGAAGCTGATGGCTATACTCATGAGCTTCAGTGCGTCAGATGAGGCGACAAAACCCCATATACATGTTCACATAAGTAATCAAGACATATGACATTGCACTCTCCTCTACTCAGGCGTAGCTACTCATTTGTATTTAAAACTTTGTTCAGCATTGCTGAAGAAATCTTTTGATGACTGGTGATTTATTTGTTCAGCTTCAGTGAATCAGATAAGGCGACAAAACATCATATACACAATCACATAAAGTGAAATAGATACATGACATTGCACACTCCTTTACTCAGACAATGCTACTTAACATTAATCAAAATCTTTTAAGAAATGCTGAACCTTCAAGCTTCTTCAGTGAATGCTGAAGGTTCAGGTTTTGTATCATCAATGTTCAGCATACCAAGCTCCATTATCAATCATTTGAAAGTTGGTTCATCCAATGGTTTGGTGAAGATATCAGCCAATTGGTATTGAGTGGGGATGAAATGTAATTCAATGTCCCCTTTCACAATGTAATCTCAGATAAAGTGATATCTGATATCAATGTGTTTTGTTCTTGAGTGGAGGACTGGATTATTGGATATTGCAATAGCACTAGTGTTATCACAAAAGATTGGTACCTTTTCATATTCTATGTCATAATCAGCCAGTTGGCTTTTCATCCAAAGAACATTGGCACAACATCCAGCAGCTGCCACATATTCAGCTTCTGCTGAAGACATGGCAACAGTTTGTTGCTTTTTAGCACTTCAACACACAAGTTTGCCACCTAGCAATTGGCAGGCACCAGAAGTGCTTTTTCTGTCCAAATTGCAACCAGCATAGTCAGAATCTGAGTACCCCTTTAGATCAAAACCTGAGGATTTGGGGTACCAAATACCTAGACTTGGTGTACCTTTTAGGTATCTGAAGATTCTCTTAATAGCAGTAAGATGTGATTCCTTCGGATCTACTTGGTATCTTACACAAAGGCATGTAGAGAATTGAATGTCAGATCTGCTTGCAGTTAAGTACATGAGTGACCCAATCATACCTCTATACTGAGTCTCATTGACTTATTGTCTAGTGAGATCAGGTCCTAAGTTGTTAGGAGGTACCATTAGAGTCTTCACTGAAGCACAATTGATATCATACTTCTTCAGCAGATCCTTGACATATTTTCCTTGATTGATGGAGATGCCTTTTTCAGATTGTTTAATCTGAAGACCAAGGAAGTATGTGAGTTCTCCCATCATACTCATCTCAAACTTGCTGGTCATAAGCTTGGCAAATTGTTTGCAAAGTTTCAAGCTTGTAGAACCAAAGATGATGTCATCCACATAAATTTGTACCAAAATGGTGTCTGTTTTAGATTTATAGATGAACAAGGTGCTATCTAATTTTCCTCTGAAAAATTTATGTTCAATGATAAAAGTTGAAAAAGTTTCATACCATGCTCTTGGAGCTTGCTTCAGTCCATACAAGGCTTTGTAAAGCTTGTAGACATGATTTGGGTATTTACTACTCTCAAAGCCAGAAGGCTGGGTAACATAAACTTCTTCTTTTAGGTCACCATTTAGGAATGCACTTTTGACATCAATTTGGTAGATTATGAAGTTCATGTAAGTGGCATATGCAAGGAAGATTCGTATGGCTTCCATACGTGCAACTGGAGCAAAGGTTTGATCAAAATCAACACCAGGCTCTTGATTGAATCCTTGGGCCACCAGCCTAGCTTTATTTTTGGTCACTGCATTGGTTTCATCTCTTTTGAGCTTGTAAACCCATTTAGTGCCAGTAGTTGAGTTACCATATGGAAGAGGAACCAATTTCCAGACTTTGTTTCTTTTAAATTGATTGAGTTCCTCTTGCATGGCATCCACCCATCCAGGGTGTGTGAGTGCTTCAGAGACCTTTGTAGGTTCAATTTCTGATAGAAAGTTTGCATAAAGGCATTCTCTAGATGAAGCAACACTCAGTTTCTTTGCCATAGATCTAGTGACTCTATCTTCTCCAGGATTACCTATTATGTTCACTAGTTGTATGTGACTATTTTGAGTCTAAGATTTTTGTGGAGCTGAAGAATAGGTACTGGTATCATGATTAGAGCTAGAACTTGGAAGTCCATGACATGGTCTCGGACTTGGAATGTCTCTAGTGTCTAGTGAAGGATATTCAGTGGACAAGGGTTCAATCATTGGAGGAATTCCTTCTTAGTCAGAAGAAGCATATCCAAGACCTAATTCCCTAGAGATGATAGGAGAGCTTTGAGCAAGGGGCTCAGATTTTTATTCAGCAGCTGTATATGATTGATCATATTGATCATGTGTGTCAGCATGCTGATTGTTTTGAGACTGACCATTTTGGTCATTTGTGTTTCCTTGCTGATCATTTTGAGATTGATCATTATTTGATTGACAACCATCAGTATGTGATACTGAAGGATTTCCTTTTGTAGGGCTTGTCATATCTTTAAATGGATCAATATGAGGAACTGAATTGCTTGTCTGATATTTTTGAGAAGGCTCATAATGATTAAATTCATCAGATGGATAATTTTGAGATTCATGTATATGAAGTTCATCATCTGATGGATTTGTAAAAGTGAGAGCTTTAGAACTTTCATTGAATGTGATGTGATAGGTTTCTTCAATACATTGTCTTCTTGTGTTGAAGACTCTGTATGCTTTAGATACTAGGGAGTATCCAAGAAAATAACCATCATCAGATTTTTCATCAAACTTTCCAAGGTGATCCTTGTGATTGTGAATGAATACTTGACACCCAAACACATGTAAGAATGAAATGTTTTGAATTCTCCCCCTGGAGACTTCATATGGAGTCTACATGTGTCTCTTCACAATAATGGATCTATTTTGAGTGTAGCAAGCAATAGCTACAACATCAGTCCAAAAGTGCTTAGAGAGAGCAGATCCAGCAAGCATTGTTCTTGCTGCTTCAATCAAAGTTCTGTTCCTTCTTTCAGCCACACCATTTTGTTCAAGTGTGTAAGGAGATGAGAAATTTTAGGAAATTCCTTTGTCATCACAGAATTTGATCAGTGAGTGATTTCTGAATTCAGTGCCATTGTCAGTTCTGAGTTGTTTGACATGAGTGTCATTTTCATTTTCAACTCGTTTGATGAATGACATAATGGCATCTGGTGCATGGCTTTTCTTTGTCAGAAAATATACCCAGGTGTACCTTGAGTACTCATCAACAATGACTCCTGTCATCACACTGCACAAGTTAAGGAAATGGTCAGTTTTGTTTTGAAACCCACCTTTGTTGGGTGGGGGTCTTAGATCTAGAAGGTGTTCTAGATCTGAAGGGTCCTCTTGTTGAGGGTATGTGTGATTGCTCAGAAGAAGAAGAGGTCTGAATAGCTTTAGCTTTCTTAGCCTGAAGGGCTTCACCTCTTCTGAACCACTCTATATGGTTGTGATCAGATTTAGTATGGACATCGCTTCCATAAGTCTCACAACATTTGGCAATAGAGTTTGGATTTCTTGGTTTAATATCTCCTCTGAGTGAGATGATACGATTATGTCCATGAGTGTCATGGTCATAACTTCCACAAATATTGCAAACAGGGTAATAGTGGCAGTCATCTGAGTGATGATTGCCCATACCACAATGAATGCATGATGGGAAAAGGCATATTTCGCCTAGAATGAGATGCTTCATATTTGTGAGCATCAGCACTTGTTTTGGCCAGCATATACTGAGTGTGTTCACAAGTGCGATGGTCAGTCCTTTCACATTTGGAAAAATAAATCACTTTTAGGCAAGTTTCAGTGAGATGGTTATTTAGACCACATAAATCACAAGCCTTTTTAAATTATGTCTTGTACTTGAGATGAGGAGAGTCTAAATGTTCATCTCTGAATCGTGTTGGTGTTTGTAGTTGCCTGAGTTGCAATTTAAGATCATAGATCTCTTGCATGACAAGAGACATTCTTTCATCTTCCTCAGATCTAGCATTCTACAGTTTTTTTGTTGAAACTGAAGAGGTAGTTCCCATATATGATCCTTCAGCGGGAGCTGAAGAGTTCTTTGAAGTGTCAGTTTTGACATTTTTGGAAGAACTACCTTTGTGTGTGGTGTGAGACTTGATGATAGACTGGATAGTTTTGGGTCCAGTAGAGAGTTCAGCACCAGCCAGCTTCTCCAAAAAAGGAAGTGGGGTACTTACTTCATTCTCTATATCATCATCTGAGTCATCCTCAGTAACTGGGGATTCAACTGGTGCTGAAGTGTCAACACATGCTTGTAACTCAGGAAGAAGGATTCGTCCAGTGTCATGATTGGGTAAATTCTCTTCACCTGACCTTTCAATGTCAGGGATCGAGCTACCATCCTCATTTGAGGCTTTGACAAAGACAATAGATTTGGTGCTGGAGGATCCTTCAGCACCAAGCATTTTCTTCTTTTGAGCAGGTATTTGTTCACTTATGCATTGATTAACCCTATCAGAGTTTCTAAGCCAAGATTTAACAATGTCATTTGCTTCTTTTATTTCGACTCTAAGAGAGTTATTTTCTTCCAAAATTTCTTTGTTCAATTGTTGAAAAGTAAGAATATCAAGTTTATCTTCTTTTAGCTCTATTTGCTTACTTTCAAAATCTTCAAGTTGTAAAACAAGTTTGTGAAATTTTTCAAGCAAATTGTTTCTTTGCTCTTCAACAAATTTTAGATCAATGCACAAGTAATCAAAGACAAATTTAATGTCATCTTTATCTTCTAATTCAAGAAGAGTTTGTACCTTTTTGATTGTGACATTGACCCATTCTCCATTTCTGGCACTTTCTTTGGTGACAACATTTGAGCTTGCCCCTTCATCATCAGCAAGTGCCATTAACACTTTGACATTTACCAACTCATCATCATCTGAAAAAACATCTTCTTCATCCCATTCATATGCTTCAGCAACAAGTCCTTTGTTCTTGTCTTGCTTAGGGTTCTTGGATGAGGAGCTTTCAGTGCTCATTAAGGCCAATCTTACCTTGATTTCCTTGTATTTTGCCTCAAAGTCTTTTGTAGGCCTGAGTTCAACCCTGCTTTGCTGAAATGGAGTAGAAGCAATTTGTTTTGGTTGAAATGATGATTGACCAGTTGGTCTTGATTGAGTTGGTGAGGAATATAAAGGGAGAGATGTTTTTGAATAACAATCCCTAGCATAGTGACCAGTCTTCCCACATTTGTAGCATTCAGTGTCAACTGAAGCTTTTGTGGAGCTGGAGAACTTGCCTCCTTTCTTAAAGAACCTTCTACACTTGGCCAGAAGAGCTCTTGCATGAAATTCCTCTTTGAGGTCATTCAGATATTTGTCACTAGATCTAATATCTTCCTCATCATCACGACTATCTTGGTAGTCTTGAATGACAACTTCACTGAAGAAGGTTATGGACAAGGGTGTAGCAATGGTTAATGCTTTACTCTTGCTTGAGCCTTCATAAATCCTATCAACTAGGTTTTCTTCATATTTTAGTTTCCCAAAAAGAGAGGCTAGATCACAGTCTTTAATGTGATTATCATTTCTCAAGCTTTGGCAGAAACTGAGCCACTTCTTTGGCAATGCATTAACAAAAACTGTGTTGATTTCAAGTTTTGAAAGCTCAACACCATCATTCACAAGTTCATTCATCAGTGATTTGTATCTAGTGAATGTCTATGTGAGGGTTTCCCCTTCTTTTTGCTTGAAGGTGTTGTATTGAAGCCTTAAATCCATGATTCTAGTTTCTTTTACATCAGAGGGTCCCTCATGGTAAAGAATAAGGTCCTCCCATGTTGATTTGGCTGTTTTACAATTTACAACAGAATTCATTTGGTCATCTGGTAGTACAGACATGATGAGACTTTTGAGACGCTGATCAAGGTTAGCAGCTTTTCTCTCATAAGCAGTCCATTGTACTTCAGGTTTTTTATTGTCCCCAACCATGGGAACAAAAGGACCATTTTCAATGATTCCAAGGAATTGAGGTTCAATTCTAACCATGTAGACAAGAAACCTCTTCTTCCAATTTGTAAAATTGGATACCTCTAGTACAGGAGCAGCATTGAGTTGGCCACCCCTATATTCTAGGGTTTGTGGTATAACTTGAGCCATTTTGGATCTTGATTTGAAAACTTTTAAATGAGCAGTTTAATAAAATAAGAGTTTAACTAATCAAACTGCTCTGATACCACTTGTTGGTCCCTAGTAATTCGATATTACTTATTATCTTAAGTAATAACTATTACTTTGACTCAAGTGTGTTGTTTTAACATAAGATAAGAACTACGAAAGATTAAAACAACAATACCAATATACTTTTCAACGTATTGACTTTTATTAGAATCAAATAAAGAATCTATTACCCACTTTGTTTGCGGAATAACAAAGTGGTTGAATGACAATGGGGTTTGATCTCCTCTACTTAAACGTTTAACCAAAGTTAAACTCTAAGCTCCAATCTAAACGTTCATATGCAACTCTGGCTATATGGTTTAGTTGGTATCGAGAGAGAAAGGTTTTCTAGAGTTTAAGCTCTTGTATTGGTTGCCTTTCTCTCCCAATGTACCCTCCTTTATATAGGCAGTGTAAATTAGGGTTTGTATTTGCATGTACCAATGCATCAGTTTATCCAGTGGGTGGTTGATGCCCATGCTGGATAAACAGTACAAAGTACTTAATAAACTATTCTAGGAAAGATAAAGGTTGTACTTATATCTAAGTATACAAGCAACCTACTTTGACTTAAAGTTATCTTTTCCCGCCTAACGCAAACCATCAGAATACTGAAGAATCTTCAGTATCCTAGAGGAGATCGACATCATTTAGTTTGGTATTGTCAAGCCAAACTGAACTGAAAGCCCTTTTTTATTCCTTGTTCTTCAGCAACTAGACTGTCTAGTATTTGAAGTGAAGACTCCTTTGTCTTCTAAGTTCACTGGAAGGGGAGTGTTGAACTTTCTTCAGCTTTAAAGTCTCCAGTAGTAACTTTGTTCCTCTGGTCATCCATCAGCAGACTAGCCTTACTGCTGAGCATGAAACACTTAGGGGGATTTTATATTCAAATCCTAGAGTTGCTTTAGGGTCAGTAAATACTAACCCAACATTAGGCTAGCTTCCAATTCAGCTTTTTTCTTTTCTTGATAAGCTTTTCTTTCTGCAACACCTGTACCTGTTAGGATAAACTAGTACACAAAGCAGTTAAATTTGCAACATCCATCACCTCTGGTGCTTGTGCTTGTGGTGAACCACTAGCAGCAATAGAAGCAGCAGGTGAATGGATCATCTCATCACTGATTGGTGAAGCACCAACATTGTGAGAAGAAGATTGTGAATCTTCAAGGGAATGGGAACTCTGGTGAGAAGGAGTTTGCTGAGAAGCACTAGTATTGCTAGGTTCCTCACCTTCTTAATTGGCAGGTTGGGCTAACATATGATCAAACAATGGTGTAACTGTTCCTGTAAAGGAATTGCCTTGTTTGGTCAAGAAAGAGAAGGTTCTCTTTGTGAATGTAGGAACATCCCATGTATCAGTTAACTCTGGTTGGTTAGGTATTTGGTCACTAACTAAAGTCTGAATGAATCTAGGATACATCAAAAACTTTTTAGTCCCTTCCAAATTCCTAGTCATGCCTTCAAATATTAATTTTAAAAAATTGAAAACTCTGTTATTTGCTAGACAAATACTAGCTGATGCCAATGTAGCAGGAATTTGATCAAAAGATGTACTTTTAGAGCTTAAACAGTGAATAATAGCATGAAAAAGCAATTTCCATTGAGGTGAAAATAAAGCTTTAAAGAAAGTAAGACTTTCCCTACCACCTCCATAGCCCATGGCTGCAAGGCCATCATGGATCTCTGTATTATTAAGCATACTAAGTCCATTTTCATCATTTAATCTCAAACTCTCCCTTAGCAGTACCTCAGTTACATATATATTTCTATGATTCACACTAGCCTTAATGCAAGGTTGATTAAACCGAGTACCTAACACAACAGTATTCCAAAATTGTTCAACAATGGAAATAGAGACAACTGGACCTACAGTGAGTGCAAAACGAACATGACTTCGAGATAGGAATCCAAGAATCTCATGGAAACCACGAGAGTCATCATTCGTAGCAAGATTCGCAACCAGATTATGCTTAGAGATCACTTGTAAAGCAGCCATTAGTATTTTTGATGACCGAAAAATTAGAGAGAATGTTATAGAATCAAGAGATAAAAATAATAGATTAGGTGAATCAGTTGTATAATTGGAGTAAGTATTTAAGTAAATAACAAACCCAAGCGCGAAGAAGCCGCAAAATTTAAAAAAGAGACCCTTAACGGTACATCGGACATGTAGCGGTACATGGAACATAAGCGGTACTTGAATTTGTGCTAGCGGTACTTGGAGTGATAACGGTACCTCAAAATTTTGACTAGTTCATGCTTTCCACTATCATTGTAACCTCTTTTATCTTTTTTATTAACCTGTAATTACATCAAAAACACAAAACATAGACCATAAAATAAAAATTATAAAAATTTGTACATCTATTACCTCCCCTCAACATATGCAGCAGTCTATTGGTTGAGCATACCGATATGTGTTACCAAGAATTCAAATCTCTTTGCATCAAATGCCTTGGTCAACAAATCAGCTACATTGTTGTCTATATGAATCTTCAAGACTTGAATAAGCTTCTTGTCATAAGCATCTCTTATAAAGTGATGTCTTATTTCAATATGCTTGGTCTTGGAGTGAAATGCTAGATTTTTGACAATGCATATAGTACTTTCATTATCAATGTAAATCTTGGTGTTCATGAAGTTAAACCCATAATCTAACAATTGATTTTGAATCCAAAGTACTTGTCCACAACAATGAGCAGCAGCTACATATTCAGCTTCAGTTGTAGAAGTAGCAACAATGGTTTGCTTCTTACACTGCCATGATACGAGTCTTCTGCCTAGGAATTGACAACCTCCTGTTGTGGATTTCCTATCATGATTAGCTCCAGCATAATCACTGTCGGAGTAAGCTTCCAATTCAAAGGTGGAATCTCTAGGATACTATAATCCTAAATTGGGTTGACTTTTAAGATACTTAAAAATCTTCTTCACAGCATGTAGATGTGACACCTTTGGATGAACTTGGAACCTTGAACAGGCACACACAGCAAACATAATATCTGGCCTTGAAGCAGTAAGATACATCAATGAACCAATCATTGATCTACATAGATGAATATCAACATTTTCTCCATGTTCATCTTTTGATAAAGACTTCTTAGCTTCAAAAGGTGTGCTTGTACTCCTTGTATCCATACATGAAAATTTCTTCAAGATTTCAGCAACATATTTATCTTGGCTGATAAATATTCCATCTTTACTTTGTTTGATTTGCAGTCCCAAAAAGAAAGTTAGTTCTCCCATAGAACTCAATCGAAATCTTCCTTTCATCAAAGATTCAAACTCTTCACACCATGTCTTCTTGGTAGAACCAAAAATAATGTCATCAACATAAACTTGAACTAGAATGATCTCCTTAGCATTCTTCTTGATGAACAGAGTTTTGTCAATGGTTCCTCTCCTATATCCATGTTCTGGCAGAAAATTGGATAAAGTTGCATACCAGGCTCTTGGAGCTTGATGCATACCATAAAGTGCTTTGATGACCTTGTAGACTCTAATGGGGAATTTAGGATCTACAAAACCTGGAGGTTGTGAGACATATACCTCCTCTGAAATAGTACCATAAAGAAAGGCACTTTTCACATCTATTTGATAGACTATTAAACCCATATATGATGCAAAGGCCAAAAATAACTGATAACTTGCTTTTACTCAGTTAAAAAGTTCGTTGAAGTCTATCTAATCAAATTGATCCTGGTTTAACTATGCGACTCAGTCGTTCTTTGGTGGAAACAAAAGTTGTGTCGTTGTAGTAAATTTAAAAAGTGCGAGACTTTAAAGTAAATCTAAATCTAAGTGAAAACAAATGACAAGAAATTAAAGCGTGATGAGAAATTAAAAGGCACTAAAAGTAAATGACGCAAACTTAAAACTATCTAAGGCAAACTTAAAACGCAACTAAAACTTAAACTAAGGCAAGGCTTAAAATAAATCTAAGGCAAATAAACTAAAAGTGCAACTAAGTAAAAAGGCGGGAAAAGTAAAGCTTAAAAATTAAAACTTAAAAACTGAAACTAAAAATAACCTGAAAACAGCTCATTCGGAATAATCCTTCATTCAGAATAATCACTCATCCGGAATGTCACCTTCGTTCGGAATGATTCTTCTTCACTCGGAATAATGCTTCATCCGGAATAAATCCTTTATTCGGAATATGTCACTTTATCCGAAATAAACTCTTTATTCGGAATATCACCTTGATCCGGAATATATTCCGAACGAACTCCTTTGGTTCGGAATTTTTTCCTTGATTCGGAATGTTCCGAATAAACTCCTTCACTCGGAATGTTCCGAATGAGCACCTTCACTCGGAATAATAAATTATCCCGAATAAACACCACTGATCCGGAATATCCTCTGATTCGGAATGTTTTCTTCACAAAGCCTTGATCCGGAATATTTAATATTCCGAATGAACGACCCTTTATCCGGAATAACTGGTTGGTTCGAAATATCCACTGAGTCGGAATATTGCACTGATTCGGAATATGTCACTTATCCTGAATAGTGCTTTATTCGGAACAATCTCAACAAACTCCTTTATCCAGAATATAAGTTGATCCGGAATATACTTGAACAAACCCTTCGTTCGGAATAAAGTGTTGAAACTTTTGATTCGGAATATACCTGGAGAAACAGTAAGCGAAGAACAAGGAAAACGAAAGCATACGGATCTAACCAAAACTAATCAAAATCAACCACAAGATTAAATCAAACTAATCGATAAACATCTACTAATCATAAACAAACAATCCAAAACAATCAAACTAACAATACTAATCAAAATAATCAAAATCCACTTTAATCAAATCAATAAAACATCAAAAACATAAACATGAACAATAAAGCATAAAGATTAATGATCAAATAAGAAAGGAAGATAGGAGATCAAACAATAAAAGTAAAGATTGACAATAATTAAAAGGAAACTTACTTGAAATTAAAGGTATTTAAGGTGCAAGACAATTAATTAAATGACATGTAATTAAATGTGCAAAAATTAAAGTGGAAGAGCTAATTGTCACACTTAGACAACAAGAGAAAATGAAATAAAATCTAATCTATTTATAGGAGGATTAGGGAGGTGCTTAGGAAGCTTCCTCCCCTCTTTCTTCTTTCTTTAATTGCATCATTAAGTCTTTAATCTTCTTAGTTTTTCGACTTTAATGACTTTGTCTCGGGATTTCTTTAAACTCGTCTTGTAATTCTTCAATAACTAGACTTGAGTTCTTCGGCTTTTAGTAAACTTCCGTCTTTTGACTTTTTCTTCGATAAATCTTCAGAATTGGTCTTGTACTTCCGTTCTTTTTGCACTCTTGATTTCTTGACTTCGTCTTTTGTCTTTTTCTTTGATAAAAGCCCGTGAATGCCCGTGCTTTCTCCCCTTTTCACATTTTCGTCCTAAATCACAACAAAAACACAAACCACGCATAATTCCGACATTTATGACATAAAATACACGTTTTGGCTTGGTTATTATTGTAGTTAAGTGGTAAAAAGGATGGGTGTTTACACACCTATCAAATCCCCTACACTTGACCATTGCAATGTCCTCATGCAATGCATTAGTTACAAAGCAAGGTTACATTTTCCATCATAATCAATCCATATTGGCCTTTATTAAAGAGATAGAAAATTATAAACATTCAAAGTAAAGAAATAAAAACATACCTTCGGGTTTTGGAAATGTCATGAATGATCATCATCCTCAAGTTTTCACGTTCTCCATACCAAGCTTAAAAACGAGATCATTGTTATTATAAGTTAGCAAACTAACACGAACTCATGTGGGCCAATTATTCACTTAGACTCCCTTATTCCTAGGTGTATCTCTTATATTTTATTATTGTCTTGAATGATCACGAGGATGCATTGTTGACTTATTTCGATAGTTATTAAGGCTGAAAATAAAGTGGGACGATTTAATCAATAGTTAGCTAAAGGACAAAATCTTTTAAAACTGCTTCTCGGGACCTCAAAAAGTTCATATCTTGGCATAACTCGCTTCGCGATTTGAGACCTTTCTCGGACCGATATTTGGCAGCGACTTCATACTTCAAACCTTGAGAGACGTTCATGAAATAATGGTCTTCTCTTCATAATAGGAATTTCTTCACTTGAAGTTTTGAGAGATTCTTCATACTTGGACCACGACTTCTTCGTGTTTCTCCAATATTTATTTGGGACTTTGATATACAACGATCCGCCTCCTTTTTGGACTTGGATCTATTTATCCTCATACCTTGTTAGGGCCTTTTTGGATAGACTTCTCCATGATCTTTTGGGGAGTACTTGCTTTTCGTCGTGTGTCTCGATCCTTCATATTGATTTTTGATAAATGATTCTTCACATCACTTTGGATCTTTAGCAACAAAATGTAGCCCTCATGCCTTGTTAGGGCCTTTTCGGACTCGTCAATCTTCGCATCCTGCTTCAATAAGTTATGCCTTGGATATGAACTCGAATCCATAGCGAGCAACTTTTAAACGATCTTGGGCTAGAAGCTAAGTAACTTTTCAAATCGTACAACCTTATTTATTACAGATAAAATTTATTAGCAAGCGATGGGAGAATAGGCTTATAAGTAACTCACATAAATTCACGAAAGAATACCAAACTTATAATTGACTCTATCATCTCTCGTTCTCCACAGTTTAAAATCTCAAGGAATGAGACTCGTGGATGCTTAGCCTATTAAATCAAAGTTTTGGGTTTTCGAGTCATCTATAGGATCTTGCAAATTCTTAGACTTTTTCAAGTTTAGAAATCGCATTTTAAAGTTCCCTTGACAAACGACTCTCTAGGATCAATTATAGGAACTTGCGAAAAGTTCTTGTTCTTAACCCGTGAGAGTTAAGACTTTCGCGTTTTATAGCTCCCTATATAAAAGCCTAGCAAAACTTGACTTAAACACGTTAAGGATACTAGCTAGAGTAAACTTAGATAAGTAAACTCGGGTTGAGTCAAAAGATTCACAACGTTTGAAAATTAAAACCACTTTATTAAAAATTTATTCTAATAAGGAAAGAAAATAACTATACAAAGGTAAAACTAATAGGCCAAAATAGATCAAAAATTTTGAAAAATGTCGAAAAATTGATTTTCCGGTTAAAATGAGGACAAATACAAGGAAAAGGCCACTTAACTTCGATAGAAGTCCCCCCTACACTTGATATAAACATTGTCCTCAATGTTTAAGCATGTGGGAGTGAACTCCCCTACACTTAGGACATTGTGCACGTTATTTAAATCTTGCTAAGGAAAAGACAACTAACGAGATTCCTATTTTAATATTGGAAAATATAAAATAGTGAATCGAAAAGAGTTTAGGATAGAACCGGGAAGACGGAAACACGGAATCACAGGTCGTCAAAAATCATCAAGAGTGGATCATTGAGCGCTCGAATCCCTGAATATGAGAAGAGAGGAAATAGCAAACACCAACGGGTCTCCCCTACACTTAGGATAAAGAAAGCAAAAAGATAGAAACACGGGTTGCCTCCCAAGAAGCGCTTGATTTTTGGTTACCGAGTCGTGAGCCTGACTCGACCTTGATTAGCATAGGAAGAAGCATGAAACATATCCACCGGGATCAAATACATAGTTTTCGTCCATCAAATAGCACAAGCTTAAGGCGAACAAGGAAAGCCAAAGAAGAGTAGGCAAGGTTCCCTTAAGCAAAGATGGAGCATGGTGGGAGAAAGGGTGAAGAGGTGCAAGCATATCTTCAAAAGTTCCAAAGATTTTTCCTTTTATTTCATCAGACGGATACTGAGATGGCTGAAGAATATCGATACCGGGGTCGAACACCTTTTCCTTTAGGGGAAAATAGCACTCAGGCTTAGCAGAATTTGAAGAAGATCCGCGAAGAAAAGGCAAACCTCGTCCTCATAAGGTGGACAAAGAGGTGTCAAAACATACGTGTTGCGGATATTGGTGTCGTCCGGTTGCTTCTCCTTTGAAAGAATTTTCTTCAAATCCGAAGTAGGATCAAGACCATAATCATCAAAGTCTAAAGGAGGAGCATCACTCTCTTGAGGGAAGTATGTATTGAGAAAAGTAGAGAAGTCTTCCTCAAATGAGTAGTCATCCAAAGTAGGATTAAGCATGGATGGCGGAGGATCTTCATAATGAGAAGAATCACGCGAAAGAGTATCGGCCTCATCAAAATCATCATAAGTGGGCGTGTCGGGATACTCGGAAGTAAAATCATCATAATCATCCCCATCGGAGCTAGAATCATCATCATAAGCATCAAAGATCGATGGAGAATCATATATGGGTGAAGGTTCCAAATTGGAGAGAGAATCATCCACATCATCTTGAAACAGTGGATTATCATTGCAAGAATCGAATAGAAGATTGTTGTAGACGACAAAATCATCAAGCACATTAATCATATTCGTTGATTCTCTTCCATAGGATTTGTTTGTAAGCTTCCCCATTTCAAAAACTTGTGCATCATCCCCGACTCTTAAGATGAGCTCACATTTATCCACATCAATTAAAGCTCTACCGGTTCTCAAAAATGGGCGTCCAAGTATTAACGGAATACGAGGGTCCATTTCATAATCAACAACGACGAAGTCGACCAGAAAAGTGAATGTGCCAACTTTAATGAACACATCTTCGGCAATACCAACGGGGTAAGCGAGAGTGCGATTGGCAAGCTCAAGAGTCATTTTGGTGGGTGTAAGGTCGGGCAATGATAACTTTTTCCAAACACTTAAAGGCATCAAATTAATACTTGCCCCGAGATCGGCTAAGGCAGTAAATTTGTCGGTTTGGTTAAAAGTGCAAGGTAGCACAAAACGACCGGGATCTCCAAGTTTTTTCGGAAGTTCTTTAAGAAGGACGGCAGAACAATTTTCATTCAATCGAGTATTAACAAACTCGGCCATCTTCTCCTTCTTGCTAAGCAATTCCTTAAACATCTTGACAAATTTAGGCATTTGAGCTAGAGCTTCAACAAGGGGAAAAGTGACGGTCATTTCCGAAACTTTCTTCAAATAGTTTGACACTTGAATGTCATCCTTGGTGTGCAGTTTGGCCTTGTCTAAGCGAGATGGATAAGGAATTCTTGGTTTATGGGTGGAAGGTGTAGGTGTAGCAGGTGAAGGTTGAGATGTTGAAGGGTTAAAGGTGGAAGGTGGGGTTGGTGGCGGATTCTTGGTGGGTACTTCGTCATGACGAGGCGGAGACGGTAATGGTGTACTAATACTAGGTGTGGGAGGAGTAGGGATAAATGGTGGTGGAGGAGGTGTAGATGAAGGGGGCGGGATAGGTGGTCCTACTAAAGTAACTCCACTACGGGTAGTAATAGCACTCACATTCGCTCGCGGATTGGTGACGGTGTTTGAAGGTAGAGAACTCGGGGTAGAGGGTTGAGTGGTGGGCAAGAAACTAGCCAGCATATTCTTCAAATCATTCGTTTGATTGCTGAAGGAGGATTGTATATTATCTCGAAGCTCGGATCTAATGTCATTCCCTTGCTTGGTGATATCCCCTTTCAAATTGATAATTTGGCTTTGTAGATTCTTGATTTGCTCTCCTTGGGTTCTCATTAATGCTTCAACATCTTGATTTATGGGTGGGGCTTGTTGAGCGGGTGGGTGATAAGGATTAGAAGCTCTAGGTGGGATTTGGTTGCTTCAATTGTAGTTGTTGTTGGGGTTTTGGTTTTGAGGAGAAAAACCGGGTGAAAGATAGTTGTTGGACCGGTGGGCTTGGTAATTTTCCGGTGAATAATTACCATAAGCCGCATACACGTTTTCCGGATTTCCTTGAGTAGAAGGACAATCAGTGTATGAGTGAGGACCGCCGCATGTCTCACAAGGATTAGCTACCGCTTTAACTTGTTGTTGGTTTGTAGCGAGGAGCAAGATATTTTTGTTCATTTCGGCCATCATGCGGGTGAATTCGGTCATATCGGGGTTTGCTGAAGTCGAAGAAACATTGACTCTCGGGTTGTTCCTTGAAGAAGCGGAGGAATCCTAGTTTTTGTGATGAGTAGTCATGTTCTCAATAAGCTCTCTACACTCCTCGGGTCTTCTTTTCATAAATGTGCCACCGGCGGCTGCATTAATCGTATCACGATCACGAAAAGTCAAACCGTTGTAGAAAGTATCAATTAATGTCACAGGGAGCATGTTGTGGTTTGGACATCGATCGATCAAAACATTATATCTTTCCCAAGCATCAAAGAGAGATTCATCGGGTTCTTGCATGAAACCGCTGATTTGATTGCGAAGGCTCGTGACCATGGATGGTGGAAAGTAGCGCGACAAAAAGCGTTGAGTCATTTGATCCCAAGTATGAATTGAATTTTTTGGAAGACGATCAAACCATTTCTCGGCGTGGTGTGATAAAGTATGTGGAAAGAGTTGAAGGCGAAGAACATCCATTGTGGCACCGGGCAACTTCATGCTTTGAGTGATTGTAATGAATTTGTTGAGGTGTTTGTTGGCATCATCATCAGGCAATCCACGGAATGGGTTAGTTTGCACTTGCTGGATCATGTGATGCTTCAACGAAAATTCCGGAGCCGTGATTTGCATTGGCGCAATCGGTCCTCCTCGTCCAAACATGGTGGGTTGACAAAGCTCCTCCATTTTCGAAGATCGGGCTGTGGAAGAACATTGTTGTTGTTATTGTTGAGGTGCGATGGATTATTGTTGTTATTCACACCTGCCATACCTAAATCTTCGCGAGTCTCGGGCTCTTGATAATTAGAAGATCTAGTACGCATACACCTGCGAAAGCAAAAGAAAACAATACCAAACACAAAGAGAATATATATACACTATAAAGAAAATAAAATCTTTTTGGATTTTTGAAAATTTTTAATTTTTATGGATTTTTAACAATTTTTAATTTTTTTGGATTTTTGAAATTTTTAAACAAGAAAATAACGCTCACGAATGAACGGATCCCAAAAAGAAACGCTTCTCTCACAGAAAACCGTTAATCTTTACGAAAAGAGTCGGCAGCGGCGCCATTTGATAACTTGCTTTTACTCAGTTAAAAAGTTCGCTGAAGTCTATCTAATCGAATTGATCCTGGTTTAACTATGCGACTCAGTCGTTCTTTGGTGGAAACAAAAGTTGTGTCGTTGGAGTAAATTTAAAAAGTGGGAGACTTTAAAGTAAATCTAAATCTAAGTGAAAATAAATGACAAGAAATTAAAGCGTGACGAGAAATTAAAAGGCACTAAAAGTAAATGACGCAAACTTAAAACTATCTAAGGCAAACTTAAAACGCAACTAAAACTTAAACTAAGGCAAGGCTTAAAATACATCTAAGGCAAATAAACTAAAAGTGCAACTAAGTAAAAAGGCAGGAAAAGTAAAGCTTAAAAATTAAAACTTAAAAACTGAAACTAAAAATAACCTGAAAACAGCTCATTCGGAATAATCCTTCATTCGGAATAATCACTCATCCGGAATGTCACCTTCATTCGGAATGATTCTTCTTCACTCGGAATAATGCTTCATCCGGAATAAATCCTTTATTCGGAATATGTCACTTTATCCGGAATAAACTCTTTATTCGGAATATCACCGTGATCCGGAATATATTCCGAACGAACTCCTTTGGTTCGGAATGTTTTCCTTGATTCGGAATGTTCCGAATAAACTCCTTCACTCGGAATGTTCCGAATGAGCACCTTCACTCGGAATAATAAATTATTCCGAATAAACACCACTGATCCGGAATATCCTCTGATTCGGAATGTTTTCTTCACAAAGCCCTGATCCGGATTATATTTAATATTCCGAATGAACGACCCTTTATCCGGAATAACTGGTTGGTTCGAAATATCCACAGAGTCGGAATATTGCACTGATTCGGAATATGTCACTTATCCTGAATAGTGCTTTATTCGGAACAATCTCAACAAAACTCCTTTATCCGGAATATAAGTTGATCCGGAATATACTTGAACAAACCCTTCGTTCGGAATAAAGTGTTGAAACATTTGATTTGGAATATACCTGGAGAAACAGTAAGCGAAGAACAAGGGAAACGAAAGCATACGGATCTAACCAAAACTAATCAAAATCAACCACAAGATTAAATCAAACTAATCAATAAACATCTACTAATCATAAACAAACAATCCAAAACAATCAAACTAACAATACTAATCAAAATAATCAAAACCCACTTTAATCAAATCAATAAAACATCAAAAACATAAACATGAACAATAAAGCATAAAGATTAATGATCAAATAAGAAAGGAAGATAGGAGATCAAACAATAAAAGTAAAGATTGACAATAATTAAAAGGAAACTTACTTGAAATTAAAGGTATTTAAGTTGCAAGACAATTAATTAAATGACATGTAATTAAATGTGCAAAAATTAAAGTGGAAGAGCTAATTGTCACACTTAGCCAACAAGAGAAAATGAAATGAAATGAAATCTAATCTATTTATAGGAGGATTATGGAGGTGCTTAGGACGCTTCCTCCCCTCTTTCTTCTTTCTTTAATTGCATCATTAAGTCCTTAATCTTCTTAGTTCTTCGACTTTAATGACTTTTCTCGGGATTTCTTTAAACTCGTCTTGTAATTCTTCAATAACTAGACTTGAGTTCTTCGGCTTTTAGTAAACTTCCGTCTTTTGACTTTTTATTCGATAAATCTTCAGAATTGGTCTTGGACTTCCGTTATTTTTGCACTCTTGATTTCTTGACTTCGTCTTTTGTCTTTTTCTTCGATAAAAGCCCGTGAATGCCCGTGTTTTCTCCCCTTTTCACATTTTCGTCCTAAATCACAACAAAAACACAAACCATGCATAATTCCGACATTTACGACATAAAATACACGTTTTGGCTTGGTTATTATTGTAGTTAAGTGGTAAACAGGATGGGTGTTTACACACCTATCAAATCCCCTACACTTGACCATTGCAATGTCCTCATGTAATACATTAGTTACAAAGCAAGGTTACATTTTCCATCATAATCAATCCATATTGGCCTTTATTAAAGAGATAAAAATTATAATCATTCAAAGTAAAGAAATCAAAAACATACCTTCGGGTTTTGGAAATGTCATGAATGATCATCATCCTCAAGTTTTCACGTTCTCCATACCAAGCTTAAAAACGAGATCATTGTTATTATAAGTTAGCAAACTAACACGAACTCATGTGGGCCAATTATTCACTTAGACTCCCTTATTCCTAGGTGTATCTCTTATATTTTATTATTGTCTTGAATGATCACGAGGATGCATTGTTGACTTATTTTGATAGTTATTACGGCTGAAAATAAAGTGGGACGATTTAATCAATAGTTAGCTAAAGGACAAAATCTTTTAAAACTGCTTCTCGGGACCTCAAAAAGTTCATATCTTGGCATATCTCGCTTCGCGATTGAAGACCTTTCTCGGACCGATATTTGGCAGCGACTTCATACTTCAAACCTTGAGAGACGTTCATGAAATAATGGTCTTCTGTTCATAATAGGAATTTCTTCACTTGAAGTTTTGAGAGATTCTTCATACTTGGACCACGACTTCTTCATTTTTCTCCAATCTTTATTTGGGACTTTGATATACAACGATCCGCCTCCTTTTTGGACTTGGATCTATTTATCCTCATACCTTGTTAGGGCCTTTTTGGATAGACTTCTCCATGATCTTTTGGGGAGTACTTGCTTTTCGTCGTGTGTCTCGATCCTTCATATTGATTTTTGATAAATGATTCTTCACATCACTTTGGATCTTTAGCAACAAAATGTAGCCCTCATGCCTTGTTAGGGCCTTTTTGGACTCGCCAATCTTCGCATCCCGCTTCAATAAGTTATGCCTTGGCTATGAACTCTAATCCATACCGAGCAACTTTTAAACGATCTTGGGCTAGAAGCTAAGTAACTTTTCAAATCGTACAACCTTATTTATTGCAGATAAAATTTATTAGCAAGCGATGGGAGAATAGGCTTATAATTAACTCACATAAATTCACGAAAGAATACCAAACTTATAACTGACTCTATCATCTCTCGTTCTCCACAGTTTAAAATCTAAAGGAATGAGACTCGTGGATGCTTAGCCTATTAAATCAAAGTTTTGGGTTTTCGAGTCATCTATAGGATCTTGCAAATTCTTAGACTTTTTCAAGTTAGAAATCGCATTTTAAAGTTCCCTTGATAAACGACTCTCTAGGATCAATTATAGGAACTTACGAAAAGTTCTTGTTCTTAACCAGTGAGAGTTAAGACTTTCGCGTTTTATAGCTCCCTATATAAAAGCCTAGCAAAACTTGACTTAAACACGTTAAGGATACTAGCTAGAGTAAACTTAGATAAGTAAACTCTGGTTGAGTCAAAAGATTCACAACGTTTAAAAATTAAAACCACTTTATTAAAAATTTATTCTAATAAGGAAAGAAAATAACTATACAAAGGTAAAACTAATAGGCCAAAATAGATCAAAAATTTTGAAAAATGTCGAAAAATTGATTTTCCGGTTAAAATGAGGACAAATACAAGGAAAAGGTCACTTAACTTCGATAGAAGTTAAACTTGCTTTTACTCAGTTAAAAAGTTCGTTGAAGTCTATCTAATCGAATTGATCCTGGTTTAACTATGCGACTCAGTCGTTCTTTGGTGGAAACAAAAGTTGTGTCGTTGTAATAAATTTAAAAAGTGCGAGACTTTAAAGTAAATCTAAATCTAAGTGAAAATAAATGAAAAGAAATTAAAGCGTGACGATAAATTAAAAGGCACTAAAAGTAAATGACGCAAACTTAAAACTATCTAAGGCAAACTTAAAACGCAACTAAAACTTAAACTAAGGCAAGGTTTAAAATAAATCTAAGGCAAATAAACTAAAAGTGCAACTAAGTAAAAAGGCGGGAAAAGTAAAGCTTAAAAATTAAAACTTAAAAACTGAAACTAAAAATAACCTGAAACAACTCATTCGGAATAATCCTTCATTCGGAATAATCACTCATCCGGAATGTCACTTTCGTTCGGAATGATTCTTCTTCACTCGGAATAATGCTTCATCCGGAATAAATCCTTTATTCGGAATATGTCACTTTATCCGGAATAAACTCTTTATTCGGAATATCACCTTGATCCGGAATATATTCCGAACGAACTCCTTTGGTTCGTAATGTTTTCCTTGATTCGGAATGTTCCGAATAAACTCCTTCACTCAGAATGTTCCGAATGAGCACCTTCACTCGGAATAATAAATTATTCCGAATAAACACCACTGATCCGGAATATCCTCTGATTCGGAATGTTTTCTTCACAAAGCCTTGATCCGGAATATTTAATATTCCGAATGAATGACCCTTTATCCGGAATAACTGGTTGGTTCGAAATATCCACTGAGTCGGAATATTGCACTGATTCGGAATATGTAACTTATCCTGAATAGTGCTTTATTCGGAACAATCTCAACAAAACTCCTTTATCCGGAATATAAGTTGATCCGGAATATACTTGAACAAACCCTTCGTTCGGAATAAAGTGTTGAAACTTTTGATTTGGAATATACCTGGAGAAACAGTAAGCGAAGAACAAGGGAAACGAAAGCATACGGGTCTAACCAAAACTAATCAAAATCAACCACAAGATTAAATCAAACTAATCAATAAACATCTACTAATCATAAACAAACAATCCAAAACAATCAAACTAACAATACTAATCAAAATAATCAAAACCCACTTTAATCAAATCAATAAAACATCAAAAACATAAACATGAACAATAAAGCATAACGATTAATGATCAAATAAGAAAGGAAGATAGGAGATCAAACAATAAAAGTAAAAATTGACAATAATTAAAAGGAAACTTACCTGAAATTAAAGGTATTTAAGGTGCAAGACAATTAATTAAATGACATGTAATTAAATGTGCAAAAATTAAAGTGGAAGAGCTAATTGTCACACTTAGCCAACAAGAGAAAATGAAATGAAATCTAATCTATTTATAGGAGGATTAGGGAGGTGCTTAGGAAGCTTCCTCCCCTCTTTCTTCTTTCTTTAATTGCATCATTAAGTCCTTAATCTTCTTAGTTCTTCAACTTTAATGACTTTGTCTCGGGATTTCTTTAAACTCGTCTTGTAATTCTTCAATAACTAGACTTGAGTTCTTCGGCTTTTAGTAAACTTCCGTCTTTTGACTTTTTCTTCGATAAATCTTTAGAATTGGTCTTGGACTTCCGTTCTTTTTGCACTCTTGATTTCTTGACTTCGTCTTTTGTCTTTTTCTTCGATAAAAGCCCGTGAATGCTCGTGTTTTCTCCCCTTTTCACATTTTCGTCCTAAATCACAACAAAAACATAAACCACGCATAATTCCGACATTTACGACATAAAATACACGTTTTGGCTTGGTTATTATTGTAGTTAAGTGGTAAAAAGGATGGGTGATTACACACGTATCAATAACCTAATGGCTTCTATCCTTGCCACTTGTGCAAAAACCTCATCATAGTCTATTACTTCTTCCTGTCTATAGCCTTGAGCAACAAGTCTTGCCTTGTTTCTCACAAAAACTCCTCTTTCATCCTTCTTATTCCTGAAGACCCATCTAGTACCAATTACTCTTACCTGAGGGAAGATCCACAAGAATCCAAACTTTTGTAGCACAAATTGTGTTAATTCTTCTTGCATGGCATCTACCCAACTTTCTTCATCAAGAGCCTGAGAAATGTTTTTGGGCTCTACTTGTGATAAGAAACAGGCAAACAAACAATTCTGAGTATCTTTATGATTTGTTCTCTGCTGTTGTTTGACATAACTCACAAGTGCATGAGTTTCAATATTGGTTTGAAGTTGTCTTCTGGTTTGTACAGCAGATTTGGGATCTCCATTGATCTGTGTAGTAGGATGGTTGTTGTTGACTTTATGAGTGGGAATAGAACTGACTGGAATTTCTGTTTCCAAATTGTTGAAATCATTTACTGCACCCTGCTCATCATAGGAAGCTTTGAAGAAGATTCCTTCAGCTGGACTAGCATATACGTCTTCATCGTCCATAGCTTGTAAAATCTCTTCTAGTGAGTCAACTGATTTAGCAGACTTTGACTTAGCAGTACTTGCAGATGAAGTACTGCTAGGTGTAGTATGTACTGCTGAGTGTTGTGGCTCAAAATATTCTTCTCCTGAATGCTTATTAGCAGATGTAGCATTCTTTTCTTAATCTTGAAGCCTCTGAAGCTCTTGGGAGGCTTGATCATCTTTTGATGGCATGGTTTGCTTCGTGGGAGTACCAGACATGGGAGTAACAGTAGGCATATTGGGCACATAGACATGAACATCATCATCTGATGAAGAAGCATCTTCTTGAGTACATGCATTAGTTGCACTTGACTCCTCGCCTACATTGTTAGTTTGACAATCCTTTTACATAGAATAGTAATCCATGGAGTTAGTTAGATAGTCTAAATCAAACATCCAAGCATAACATATTCTTGGGACATTGGGTTTATTTTCTAAGAAATTAACATGAGCATTTTCTTCAACCTTTTTAGATGCCAAATTATAAACCCTATATGCTTTACTTTGCACTGAATATCCTACAAGATATCCTGGATCAGATTTTCCATCAAACTTTCCCAAATAATCAAGATTATTTAGTATAGACACATGACACCCAAAAGGTCTTAAATGACTTATGGTAGGCTTCACACCAGTCAAAAATTCATAAGGTGTTTTGTTTTGAGGCTTGGTCACTAAGACTCTATTTAACACATAACATGCAGTGTTGATTGCTTCTGCCCAAAAGGTATTTGGCAAAATAGAATCAGCCAGCATAGTTCTAGCAGCCTCAAAAAGTGTCCTATTCTTCCTTTCAGATACTCCATTTTGTTGTGGAGTCCTAGGATTACTAAATTGTCTCTTAATTCCTTTAGACCTACAGAATTCATCAAATTCAGCATTCTTGAATTCTGTCCCATTATCAGTCCTAATGATTAAAACCTGTTTAGTAAACTGCTTTTCAACTAAAGTGATGAAATCCTTAAGTAATTCATTTGTTTCACTTTTAAGAGCTAAAAGGAAAACCCAACTGAATCTACTATAATCATCAGTTATGACTAGACAAAAGGTCTTATGACTAATGCTTCTTATAGAAACTGGACCAAACAAATCCATATGCAAAAGCTGCAAACGTTTTGTCACAGTGTTAACAGTCTTGGTCTAACAAGAAGCTCTATGTTGTTTACCTTTTTGACAGGCAGCACATGTGAAATCATTTTGAAAAGATTTGTTAGCTAAACCTCTAACCAAATTCTTATTCACTAATCTATTAAGATTCTTGAAATTCACATGACCTAACCTTCTATGCCATAAATTAGACTCATCAAAAGAAGCCTTAGCTAGCAAACATGTAATACCACCTGTTGGATTAATAGTATGAACATTAAAGGTGTACATATTTTCTTGCCTGGGTACTTTAAGCAGTATTTGAGATTCCTTAGGCATCTCAAAGTCTTTAGACAGCACCAAGCAGTCTTTGTCTGTGAACAGCACCTTATTCTTCTTATCACACATTTGTGATACTGAAAAGAGATTGAACTCATTCAATTCTTTTAGAAAGAACACATCTTCAAATTCCAACTTTCTTGTGTTGATTTTCCCTTTGCCAGTGATTCTACCTTTGCTACCTCCAAAGGCTACTGGTCCTCCTCTGAATTCTTCAAATTCAACAAGAAAATCTTTGTTTCCTGTCATGTGTCTTGAGCATCCACTATCTACTATACCTTTATCTTTCAGTTCATCAATTAGATGCCCATGCACACAAATAAAACTCATTAGTTTTTAACAGGGACCCAAGCCACATTTGGCTCGGATCTTGTGGGACCTACACACTTAAGAGTTTGTTCTGAAGCATTCCCAGTAATGCTACTTTTGCTCTTATACTTCATGGTTTCAGTTATGTAGTCAAAGACATAGGGTGACTCTGTGCTCAGACTTCTTTGCCTTAAGTATTGCTTTAGCGGTACTTGCTTTAACACATGATTTATCTCTTTTAGGAACCCACATTTGCATTGGTTTGTTATTATCCTTACTTCTAGATGTTTTAGCTTTTTCAACAACATTCTTAGAAGTCTTAGAGAACTTTGGTTTGACAGACTTTAAACCAACTGATATGAGTGATTTTACTCATATCAATAGTATCTTAAAACGATGAATAAATGCTTAAATTGCATAAAATTGGCCTTGTATTTGTTTGTTTCTTGTTTCATGTGTGTAGGTACAAAGATCGCGAAAATCGACAAAAACCGACACGAGTTTGAAGAAAAAGATTGAGGAAGCCAAAATCGAGTTCGATTTAATATTTAAATAAGTGATTTGGGGCTTTGTGGGACCCACTTTTGGCAAATGGGCCTAAAAGCCCATTTAAGGAAATCATCTATTTACTTTTGGATTATTAGTCCAAATTAAAGCCCAATTATCAAAGAAAAAAGGGACGGATTGAAATGGATATTGGGTCCATATGAAGCTCATCAAAGACACAAATGTAACGAGTAAAGTTATTTACATAACTTTCGGGTTCACAAAGCCCAAAAAGGAAAAAACGTTTATAAATTATACTTTCTTTTGGTCAACTGTCACATACACGTTTTATTTCTTTCCCACTCAATAAATAAATACATTCGATATTTTCTATTTATCTTCCTCACCCAAACCTAAATAACCAGACCTTACATCCACTATTCACAAAACTCTAATCAAATAAATCACACAAAAATTGGGGCTTTTTCACTCTTTTGTTCACACGTATGATTCACACATGGGGGAATTAAATCCCCCATGTTTTCGGAAGAAAGGAGTGGAAGACGAGTGGTACGTGGCATCACCTTATTGATTGTGACAGCAAAGAATCCCCAATCCACCAATAAGAGATGGACACTTAAGCTATCAAGAAGCACAGCTAGCACACTTGATTGCCATGTTGGCAATCCGTGTGCTAGTGTGTTATTCACAGCCCTTGGATCTAAACTAACATGAGAGAGAAGAACGAAAAGATGATCGAAGGGTCAAGATCAACGCATCACCAATAACCCCTACCCTCGGGTTCGCATATAAAATGCCCATCATTTTCATTGTATATTTTTTCTCTTTCTTCTAGCACTGTCATTATGTTTAAATGTAGTTAGAATCTTGTAATCTTCTTTTTATAAATAATGTAATGTTAGTTTGATTAATAAAAAGTTGTTTTCAGTTTATTAATCTCCTGGTCCACGTTTTATTTTACTGAGTTAAAGTAGCTTGCAATTTTCTTTATACAGATTGAATATAGTAATTGATGGATTTGTTTATTAAGTTCTAATAATAGCTTAATTGAATGAATATGTTAGAAAAAGAGAATATTAATTATTCCCACTGAGTAATTAAAAAAAAGATCTAAAGTTGTTGGATCGAGAGATCTGTTTGGTTCACGCTGATTATTTTGAGTGGCGATTTGAGATTAATTGGTGATTTGTTTTTGGTTCGATGGTGGTTTGACTGTTAAATGGTGGTTTATTTGGTGTAGATTTAGTCTAAAGGTGGCTCAGCGCCCAACCTTAATCATCAACGGTTTCATCAGATGACAGTAAAGCTCGTTTTCTCTTTAAGATTATTTTTATTTAGTTTAATCTGTAGTTTAATTTGTTCGTTTAGCAAGTTATATGAGTTTGCTTTAATCTGATGAGTTAATTTGAGTATATATGTTTAAGATTTGTGATTTGATTTTTCTTTTTCATGTGTATGAGATGGTTTAGTCTGCTAAGAATGCTTGTTTGTTAATGTCTAATTGTATTGGTGTCTGATCTAGCTCGATTAAGATATTCTGTATGTTTAAATTGAGTATTGTTTTAAACTGTCTTCAAAATTAGTCTTTGTGTAGCTGTTTAAGAATATTGTTTTAAATATTACTGTGAGTTTGTTGTTATAATTTAATATTATGAGTCTGCTTGTATTAAATTGATATTAAGTAGTCGGATCTTGATTTTGTTGAAGCGGTAATTGTTTCTAAAAACTGATTTGGGATGGCTATTGATTTTGATTTTGTTTTATGATAACTGGATTTGTTGAATTATGATTGCGTATTGATTTTGCTTGTACCTGAGTAATTTTTGTATCTATTTGTTGATGCAAAAGTTGGGTGATCCTTGCTAGACCCGAATTAGGCTTAATTCGGGTTGGCTGGGCTCCGGCTCCTGCACCAAGTGAATCGTTTGGTTGGGATCCTGCACACTAAACAACACGCGTTAGGCTTACCGTGGGAATGTTTCCCACGATTAAACTCCGGCGTGAGAGTAAATAATCGATTAAGGTTTATGTGAGTTGAGAGTAGAATGTAATAACTTTGTGGAACCCTTGGGGGTTCCTTTTATAGGCAGTGGAACCCTAGTGGGCTACCACTTGATACTTCGGCCCCAAGGAAAGGATAACGATCAGAATTAGAATGATTGTTATCTTCTAATTTTGGTAGTGAATATCCTCCTCTATTGGGATAAAGCTATTCCTAGACAGAATATGATTCTGTTTAACCCTATGTCGGCCGCACCGGGCCGTGGGCCGCACACATGTGTGCGGTCACTGTTCATCCAAGCCCATAAGCCTGAATGACATTATCCCACCCATCTGTGATGGGCCGGATACGGGTAGTACCCATGGGCCGGGTTCATGACCCGGCTGTGGACTATACGTCATCATGTCCCCCCAGTCTAGTTGTTACAACCATAGGCGTAACCTCTAGACTACCAAGATGCTCCCTGGACGTACCAAGAAAAAGTAGGGAATGATAAGTTGTCCAAGAAGTTGTGATGGCCGCACATGGCAACCTGACTTAGGAAATTATTCCATTATTACCTCAACCGCACATGGCGACCGAGACAAATCAAATATAGCATTAAATGACAACTCTTACGTAAGAGCCGCATACCCCGACATACATAACTGTTCACCTGGCATGTTGACTAACAAAAGTGCAAACAGTCAGAGTCTCGAACAGTGCAAACGTCTGAGTCAGAAGTGACCCGTGGGTCCCGCCTGACGTTTCACTTGCCACTTGCCCCCTAACCACACGATCAAGAATAGTGGCAGACACGTGTCACACATCCAACAGGTCATGACCCACGAGGCAACCCTATAAATAAGCCACCCCTACGGCAGTGTGAAACACACAGTTATTATCTCCATTTCTGCCATTAAAGCTTTCTTCTTAGCTCGAATCAATTACGCACGGATCCCTTCATCCGCAGGTTAGAAACACCACGCCCTTACATTTTTATTTAGTAATGGCTCACAGAAACAACCCTACCATTGGATCCGTGCTAGATGTAATGACCCAGGACCAACTAAACCACTTTTGTACAAACTATTTCATCCCTACCAACCTACACCCCTCACTTCCTGGCGCCGGAGACCTCATAACTGAGGCTCCAGTAGGTAAGATTGGCCTGTACACTCGCCTTTTTGATGCGGCCAATTACCGCATTCCCTTTACCCGTTTTCTCATAGATCTGTTAGGATATTATGATGTACATATTAGTCAGCTCCACTGTATAGGCGCCTGTAAGATTAGTCAATTCGAGATCCTCTGCCGTGCTAGAAGAATCCCCCCAACCGTAGAACTATTTCGGCTCTTTTATATCCCCAAACTAGTAAATGGTTGGGTATCCTTTAAGAAACGATCCCCTAATAGCCCCCAGTCTCACAATAAGCCAATGGATTCGTTGAAAAACTGGTATGACCACTACTTTTTCATTGACGCAGACTGATTATACCTTTAGACATAGGATACCCCACGACCCCAAGCCGCACACGAGTACATATAACCCGACATTCCCAAGAATTAGATCTGAATAGGACCGGGTTCCATAGAAGTCTTCCCGAGTCATTTCTATGTTTGCTAGGGATTAGCCGCAATTATTTTGGCCCGTCCAACAGATATCCTGTGTTTTGGAGAAGGCAGGGTGAAGGTAGGCTAACATCCGTACACAAAAAACTTATTCAATCATTTTTATAAATGGCTAACATATTTTGTTTTGTGTTGGGCAGAAATGAACTTCTTTGGACTTCTACGCCAGGGCGACCCGAAGCTCGTACCGGAGGGCTCTCGTCCCCTCCGTGAGAATGAACTACCCCTTCTTGAGCATACCCGAAACGTGACGGTTGCTCTTGAAGCCGTGCCGGATCCCCACTCGGACGAGGAAGAGCAAGGAGATAACGAGGGTGGTGATAACAGGATGCGTGAAGGAGGAGCCGGGCCCTCCTCACCACATAGGGAAGAGCAGGGAGATAATATTGACTTAACCACCTCCAGCCTTCTCCGGATGATGGGCGATGATGATGAAGAAGTACAACAAACCAATGAGGAGGAAGAGGAAGAAGTGGAAAAAGAAGTCTAGGAGGAGACTGAAGAAGCAACAGCTCAGCCTGTCGCCAGGCGTACCCGTAAAAGAAACAAACGAGTAAGGAGAGCTGCTTCAGTCGAGATTGGCGAACACAACGCCCCTCCCAAGAAACTTCAAGAAGACCACCCCTTGTACCAATCTGTTGGGAGTACCACCCAGGCTTCCGAGACTATCCGGGCCGCACATGTCGATCCCGTCACTCAGATTGCCCCAACCACATCAGAATTAGCAAGAAATGACATGTAAGACTCCATCCTAACACGTAAGAATGACAGATTCCCTTTAAGCAATACTTAACATGAATCCAAATGCTTGTTTCACAGGGATGAACAAACTGGTGTCGCGCCTCCTCCTGACACCCAAATGGAGAAGGGAAAAGGAAAAGAAGTGGAAAGAAACCCCATGCTTCACACGGCCGCCACAAAGTCCGACCCCGTATTTGAAGAAGGTTCACCCACAGCCTCCCAAGACCTCCCAACATCCGGCCCCCTCAATCGTTCAACCCCATCTGGAATATCACAACTGCATCACGAATGAGGGATGCCGATGAATGTCGAGAGTACCTCAACAACTGCATACCACCAGGCTTGGTGCGAGAGGTGAACGCGCTCAGCCATGCCGACATGGCGGATGAGTATAATGGTGCCTTGGTACACCAAATGGCAATGGGCACCTCGATGAGAGTAAGGTTTGAAGCCGCACTTGGGCATGTGGAATCTCTTAAGAGGAAGGTTGGACGGAGGGAGAAGATGATCGTGGACAATGAAGCTCAAATTGCAGCCCTCTAGTCTCAACTTGCGAGTGCCGAGGCGACCATAAAAAAGCAATCGGCCCGCGCGAATGAATATGACCAACAAGTGGCCAACCTTGAGTCAAAACTAGATGCCGCGACCACCAAGGTATATATCCGTGCTGCACCACCTATTTTCTAAAAGAAATATATTCTAACGATTAATCTCATATAGGTAGCCACAGCGAAAGCGTCTGCCCAGTCGTACTCCAGCCAGGTATCCGTGCTTAACAAGAAACTAGAAGACGCGCACATGGCACTCCAAAGCATGGAGAAGGTACAAGAGGAACTTGCTGATGAGAGGGTTGTCACCCAAGAGCTGAAAGAGGCGTTTGCCCAAAAAGATTTGATGATCGATGCCCTTACCGCCGAGCGCGACCACGTGCTATGCCCTCAACTACTAGCGGCTATTGCCGGCCGTAGGTGGATGGTAGGGCATGGGGCACGCTTGGCCGTTACCAAGGTACTAGAGGCCCCCGAATTTGTGCAACAGTTTGCAAGCCTTGTGTCCGATGGCATTGACCACGGACGTCATGAGGGAATGGTCCAGGCCGTAGAGCTGATCAAGAAAAGGGAGAACTTCACCAGACATGCTTTCTTTAACCCTGAGGCGGCTAACAAGATGGCTGCTTCTATGGCCGCAATGCGAGATTTGCATTATCCATTCTTGGCTGAGCTGGAGGCCACAAAAGATGCATCAAACATGGAAATCATAGAAAAGCTAAGTCTTAGTGCGTTCTCCCAAGATGAGAGTCATTCCCGTGCCTCCTTCACCCCATCGCCCAGCCACCTGACGCTCCCCGTCTATGAGGATGTAACCAGGATCGTGCTTGATGAAGAACCCTTAAGTGTGGTGCTGGAGAGGAACGTTGCTCAAGCCCGGAAGCGGAAGGAAAGTAGTGAGTGGTTGTCATCCTTGATCGAGGAACAAGTGGAGATAGGTAAGCTTCTCCCCCCTATGTAGGGTGCTTCTACTTTATGATCAATTTTAGATAACTCTGGTTTGTACCCGCTGAATATTCGTTGTTTCTATTCGTCCGTGTATGTACATGGCTAAAACATGTGCATTTTGTATGTAAGTCCGTGATGACCACGGCCATTTTTGCTATTTTATTTGGAAACTTGTGTATTTTGATTGTGTTGAATATTGTATACCAATACTGCATGATACGTCACGTCTTACACACAAAAAAGGAAAATACATACAAGCCTATAATTTACTAGACATGCGACGTGCGTCTTTACTATGCGAAGCACGGTGTGACTACGGCATATGAAACTTACCACAACGTCTTGTGAGTAAGGTGTCTAGTAAGGATACATGATCCGTGCGGCTGGGGTTGCATCCCTCTTACGCGGCAAGTTGAATTAGTAGGTTCACTTAATCCTCTTACCCCGCCTGGAGGCGTATAGTACATGTACAGTAGTTTGAAAGAATGCATATGAATGAAACATGGCATATTATAATATAAGTAAAATTCATACGACTAACAAAAAATCTAAAAATGATTTGCACGAAACAAGCCGTGGGGCTAGCTAGGCACCACGGCATTTTATTAGAACGTTTACATTTTTGTTTGAACAATAATGAAAAGTCCTAAAAAACAAGAAAGGAAACTAAACAAACATAAGAAAACAAAACAGATAGACCGCATGGTTCTTCATTAAAGCCACATATAGCGAAGCACCCATGCGGAAGCCGTAGCTTTCAAAGATAGCACCTTTTGAGATTGGAAATGTTCCATGTGCGCTCTAGGTCGCGGCCATCCATGTCACGTAACTTGTACGCGCCTCGTCCCAAGGCCTCCATGACTTCATACGGTCCTTCCCACTTAGGGCCCAGTTTTCCTGTATTCTCCGCCCGACTCGCTTCATTAGCATGATAGACGTAGTCTCCCGGTCGAAAAGAAACGCGTTTGACCTTGGCGTCATAGTAAGCCTTCATTTTAGCCTTGGAATTAGCCTCATTGATGGCTGCTATCTCCCTTTTTTCTTCCAACAGATCCAGGTTGATTCGCAGCTGCTCGTCGTTCGTGACAACATTAACCTCCGCCGTGCGGATGGTGGGCATTCCTATTTCTGCTGGTATAACAGCTTCAGTGCCGTAAGCCAATGCGAATGAAGTATCTCCGTTGGCCGTTTTGATCATAGTTTTATGCGCCCATAGCACATGCGGCAACTCATCGACCCATTTGGCACTTCGTTCGTCCAAACGCGCCTTGATGCCATTTCCCAAGCTTCTGTTTGCTCGTTCCACGAGGCCATTCGGCTGTGGATGCTTAACAGATGCGAAGCGCCGCTTGATGTTCAATGATGCACACCAGTCTTTGAATGGATTGTCTGTGAACTGTTTGCCGTTATCCGAGATGATTTCTCCTGGTAGGCCAAAACGGAACACAATATGTTCCCAAACAAACTTTTTAACTTGTTTGCCTGTGATAGACTTGACTGCCTTGGTCTCTATCCATCGTGTGAAGTAGTCCATCGCAACAATCAAGAATTTAACTCCCCCCGCAGCTACAGGAAATGGTCCTGCAATGTCGATTCCCCACTTATAGAATGGCCATGGAGATGTAATAGGTGTAAGCTCCTGCTGCGGATGTCGCGACACTGGTCTATGCACTTGGCAATCACTACACATGCGAATCATGTCGCGCGCGTCTCTGTGCATGGTAGGCCAATAGTATCCTGTTCGTAAGGCTCTAGCTACCACGGATCGTGGACCTGCGTGCATGCCGCATAACCCTTCATGTATGTCACTGATTACGTAAGCGGCCTGCCGTGGTCCAACACACCGCAACCACGGCTGCAAGAAAGAGCGCTTATAAAGGATGCCTTCTCGAAGTTCAAAGTGTTGAGACTTCCTCCTGACGCGCCGTGCCATTTTTTCATCGTCCGGAAGGGTCTCACTAGTCAAATAGTTGATGATCGGGGTCATCCATGTAGGTCAGTCCTCCTCGACTATAGTAGCGACCTCCCCTTCTGTGATAGATTTCTCCTTGAGTATTTCCACCAAGACTTGTTTGGACAAGTGAGCGAAGCTTGTGGATGCGATCTTGCTAAGAGCGTCCGCCTTCTTGTTCTCGCCTCTTGGCACCTGTTTGATGGAAAACATACTGAAAGCCGCGATTAGTGACTTGACTTTTTCCAAGTACCTCACCATGTTGTCCTCCTTAGCCACATATCTACCTAGAATATGGTTCGCGAAAAGCCGTGAGTCCACGTAGGTCTTAAGGTTGCGGACTCCCATTCTAGCGGCGATTTTTAAACCCGCAATTAATGCTTCATATTCCGCTTCGTTGTTGGTGGCCGTGAACTCAAAACGGAGGGCGTACGTGAATTCCATTCCTTCCGGATTTGTGAGGATGAGACCAGCTCCGGACCCGTCCGTACACGAAGATCCGTCCGTGAATAAGACCCATGGTTCTGTTGGAGTCTCGTCTTGTTTGACGATTGGCCCTTCCTCATTCGGCTTCTCAATCAGGAAATCTGCCAAGATCTGGCCTTTCACAGCCGTCCTTGGCCTATAAGATATATTGTGCTCCCCCAATAAGATGCTCCATTTTTGTAGCCTCCCTGCCACGTCCGGTCTAGAAATAACCTGCTTGATTGGCTGATCCGTAATGAGTACAATTGGGTGCGCCTGAAAGTACCGGCGCAGCCGCTTTGTAGCAAACACTAGTGCTAACACCAATTTTTCCATAGAGGAGTAATTCAGCTCCGGCCCTTGTAGTGTTCTACTTATAAAGTAGACCGGAGTTTGCACTGTATCTCAATCTGTCATGAGTACCGCGCTTATTGCGCCATGAGTGGCTGAGAGATACATAATGAGTTCCTCCTTTGGTCGGGGGGCTACTAGCATAGGGAGAGATGCAAGATGCTGCTTGAGTTGGCCGAAAGCTTCCTCGGCTTCCTTCGTCCACCGGAAGTCTCCCTTCCTAATGCACTTCTTGAGTGTCTTAAATAGGGGTAATGACTTCTTTGCGGATTTAGATAGGAACCTATTCAGCCCGGCTAGTTTCCCATTTAAGGATTGCACCTCCTTCCGTGTCTGAGGAGATGGCAGTTGTATCACTGCGTCCGTCTTCTCTGGGCAAGGTTTGATGCCGTTTGGGTCAATCAAATATCCAAGGAACATTCCCTCTGTTGCCCCAAACGTACATTTCTTTGGATTTAGCTTCATGTTAATCCTTCTCAGCGTGTCGAATGTCTCTTGGACATCCCGGAGAAGTGCCTCCTCCGTATGAATTTTTATAACCAAGTCATCCACATAGACTTCCAAGTTGCGGCCTATCTGTGATTCAAAAGCTTTGTCCACAAGCCGTTGATATGTAGCATCGGCGTTCTTCAGTCCAAACGGCATTTTTGTATAGCAATATACGCCCTGGCTCGTATGGAACGCCGTTTTTTCTGCATCCTCCTCCGCCATCTGGATCTGGTGATATCCTTTATATGCGTCCAAGAAGCATTTAAAAGGATACCCACATAGGGATTCCACCTTCCAGTCGATTTCCGATAGAGGGTAACAATCCTGCGGACAGGCCTTGTTTAAATCCGTAAAATCCACACACATGCGCCAACTTCCGTCATGTTTTTTGACCATGACCGGATTGGATAACCACTCGTGGTAGTATACCTCGCGCATGATACCTTCGTCTACTAGTTTCCGTACTTCCTCCAATATTACTTGACTGCGCTCAGGCGCCTGGCCGCGCTTCTTTTGCTTGACAGGTTGGTACCCCTGGCGGATCTGGAGCTTATGTTCTGCTATCGCCCTTGGCACACCTGTCATATGCTTTGGCTCCCGTGCGAATATATCTAAGTTTGCACTTAACAGTGAGCACATGGCCCTCTTGCCGTTATCCGAGAGTGCCCCTCCTATAGACACCTCCTGTTCCGGATAGTCAGGATGAATTGCCACCTTCCAATTGGGAGGTGGTGATCCATCCTTGGGTGGAACAGGTGGAGCCGGTGCTGTCACGGTATGACATTCGGATGCTGGTACGATTGTGTTGTAAATGGTGACGATTCCTCCTTCCACAGGGAATTTGATCATTCCGTGTGCCGTGGAGGGTACCGCCCGTATAGCCAAAATACCTGGTCTGCCTATGATCCCGTTGTACGGGGAATGTGAGCGTATCACCATGAAGTTCATCCACACCGTAGTGGAGTGTTCCTCATTCCCAATGGTTACAAGCAGACGTAGTTGCCCTATCGGCCAGATAGTGTCTCCACTAAAGCCAGTGAGCGGCGACGTGGCCGGTACTACTGGCTTCTTATTTCTGGGCATAACTGCACGAAACAGTGTTCATACAGTACCTCTGCTGACGACCCTCCATCCACATACATGCGACGAACATTGTGTGTTCCAATGCTTATCTCAATAGTGAGAGGCGCATCAATCACATCGCTTGCTGTGATGGGAGGGAATGAGATTTCCCTGCCGCGTGAAATTTTTTGGCCAACTTTCTGCCTCGTGCGACGCTGTCTGGATTGGATCATGTATATGGTCGAAGGTTTGTCCTTTTGGGGATCCTTCTTATCATACTTCTTGTTGTCTTTTCCATCCTTCCAATCCTTAACTAAGTGCTTGAGTTTACCTGATTTGATCAGTGACTCAATATGCTTCTTGAGCTGGATACACTCCTACGTACCATGGCCCTTGTCATTATGGAACTCGCAGAAGCGATTTCCTTGCCAACGTTCCGGTGGATTTGTCATTGGGGGAGGCCTTGGAAAGTTTGCCCCTTCCGTCAGCAAGATCTCCCGGTAGGACATCTTTATGGGGTAAACTTATCGTCCGGCCGTCCTCCTTTGTTCTGGCTCTTATAGTCCGAGCCCTTGCTACTGTTCTGATTGCCTTGACCGCCCGACTGTCTCCGAGACTGGTCGTTTGACCGGTACCCATTTCCTCTGGATGGGTAAGCCGCGGCAACCGCCGTTTCTCCTTCTATGAAATTTCAGACCCTTTCCATGAGGTCATCATATCTCTCTGGACGCTTGTCATTGAGGCGCCTGATCAATTCCCTGTCTGTTATGGCGTGCAAGTAGTCAGAGATTTTCAGGAGCTCCGGCATTGTTTTAGTGCGCGTGCACTCATCATTGAAGCGTTCAGTGAAGGCTTCTGTGGACTCCCCCGGCCTTTGTTTGACAGTCGCCAGTGAGACCGGATCCCTATTATACTTCTTCCTCTGAGTATAATTGTTCTTGAACGCAGTGCGTAGTTCCGTGAAACTATCAATGCTCCATGGAGGGAGTCCCTCAAACCAGTCACGAGCATTTCCTATCAGAGTTGAATTGAACATTTGGCACCATATAGGCATGGGCCATCGCTCAATTTTAGCCTGCGTATCAAATATTTTGAGGTGATCATCCGGATCACCAGTTCCATCATAGGTCTTGACACACGCCGGCATGCGACGTTTGGTGTCCTCGGAATAGTTCCGTATGCGGAGGGTGAATGGGTCTTCCCTGGGATCCGCCCATGGCCGGGTGAGCCTAGGTTCATCCCACGGTTCACACCACGGGCGGGAAAGGTCCTCCGCTTCTGTATCTCGATAATAAGGGACCCCATAGTACTCATCATTGTTTGGTGGGGGTGGAGGGGTACGCCTAGGTCGGCGACGCTTAGGCGGATGGTCATCTGAGTCCTCGCCTGACGGGTCTGGTGACAGAGGTGGTGCCCCATCCTTTGGGCAGGGACCACCTTTTTGGGATGAACCAAGGGCCTTTTTCCCAGTGTTCATCTTGTCCCACACACTCGTGCGGCGAGCGGTTCTGGCCAGCTCTCGATCTGGTCGCTCGGGTGAACCATCAGACTTGTCTCCTCCTTCCCGAGACTGCGTTAGTTCATGTATGAGGCGATCCCCTATGCGCTTAAACACATTCCTGGGTTGAGGGGTTTCCTCAAAGATGCTCTGTTCCTGAGGCCGAGCTCTCCTTTTCCTCTGATTTTGGGAGGAGGTGATTGGTCCGGTGTCACCGAAGTTGAGTCTGGATTGGAGGTTCCTCCCTAGATTCAACCTTGATGCGATCCCCGGGACGATCCTATCGAAGTTCTGCGTGAGAACTCGAGTAAGATCCTCCTCGCTGAGTGGTATGACTTCTACTTCCTCCTCCGCCGAGGGTCTGCGCGGCTCCTTGTTAGGAGGGTTGGGCGCACTCCCTGGGTCAGGGTTTTCCAGGGTTGAAGTAGGTGGGGGTGTCATGGAGATCGTACTCGTCACCCCCAAGGGCTGAAAACCGCCACGGTTACCAGGTCCGCCCGCAAGGCGGCTAGGTGATTGATTGGGGATGAGTATCCCTTCCCCTTGGGACTTCCGATTCCCAGGATTCGTGTTCCTGGGGTTAGCTTGCGGATGCCCCTTCGTCATTGGAAATTCAGAATGAGGTTTTGTTCTAGCTTAGTGTAATGGGTCCCACGGATGGCGCCAACTTGTTGATGCAAAAGTTGGGTGATCTTGCTAGACCCGAATTAGGCTTAATTCAGGTTGGCTGGGCTCCGGCTCCTGCACCAAGTGAATCGTTTGGTTGGGATCCTGCACACTAAAAAACACGCGTTAGGCTTACCGTGGGAATGTTTCCCACGATTAGACTCTGGCGTGAGAGTAAGTAATCGATTAAGGTTTATGTGAGTTGAGAGTAGAATGTAATAATTTTGTGGAACCCTTGGGGGTTCCTTTTATAGGTAGTGGAACCCTAGTGGGCTACCACTTGATACTTCGGCCCCAAGGAAAGGATAACTATCAGAATTAGAATGATTGTTATCTTCTAATTTTGGTAGTAAATATCCTCCTCTATTGGGATAAAGCTATTCCTAGACAGAATATGATTCTGTCTAACCCTATGTCGGCCGCACCGGGCCGTGGGCCGCACACATGTGTGCGGTCACTGTTCATCCGAGCCCATAAGCCTGAATGACATTATCCCACCCATCTGTGATGGGCCGGATACGGGTAGTACCCATGGGCCGGGTTCATGACCTGGCTGGGGACTATACGTCATCACTATTGTTGAGTGATTTTGGTTTTACTTTATGAACAAATGAACAATATAACTTCGGTTTTCACTGATGTTTCTAAAGTAGTTTGTGATTTGTTCAACTGTCCATTTATCTATTACTGTATGCTGCTGTTTACTGCGTGAATTTGAGATTGTTGAAGTGCTGTAATTTTTGGATATTCTTTGTTCCTGAGATTTTTGGTTACATCTTAACTGCATTGATTCATCTATTTCTTTAGTGTGTATTGCTGTTTGTACTGTTACATATCTGCTTTCCAAACATTTTGTTTGGAAACTGCTTTATAATCTGTCGCAAATTCCTTGTCCAAAAACATTAATCTCCAAAAATAATGTCCCTTAAGGGACTCGAACTTGTGACCACGAGGTCATATGCCAAGGGACCTAACCAACTGGCCTAGCTTTTATTTGTGTTCAAATATTGTCACTTTAATTAATATAGTTACTTTACAGGTGGCTGTTAGCTTTTGTATAAGTATAATTACTTAATTTTTAACTTTGTTTAAATTTAAATCAATTTACATAATTCTAAAGTTTTTAAATAATAAACAAATAAAAACAAAATTAAAATGATTTATTAATTTTAGGAATTTTAAATTAGTTATTAAAAATTAGTTTTAAAATAATTAGATTTTAATTAGATTAAATTGTTTTTAAATAAATAGAATTTGTTTAGTTTAAAAGTAAAAGTTATTTTTTAAATAGAATTGATAATTTTTAATTAGTTTTAATAAAATTTTAAATTAGTTTAAATAAAGTTTTTTTTAACGATTCATGCACTTTAGGATAAAATTAAAATTAAGTTTAAAATTTGTAGAGTTTAATTTTAGTTTAAAAAAACCGAAACCCATTCAAGTCAATTGTCCAAATCGAATCAAAACGTCTCAAATTCACTCGATCTTCGTGTACAACGAACTTGGTTCATCGACGTGTTTAATTGAATTCGTCTTTGGTAATTTTAGACTATTACTTTTTCCTAAAGGTAATATTCTAATTTACCATATAACGTATCTTAATTATCACTATACTATCACGATCACATCAAAAAATTTGGTGCCGCTGCCGGGGATCTTGTTTACGATTCGTCTTTGTGGAGATTTGTTGATCGTTGATTTGAAGACCCTTTCCGTCCTCGGAAATTTTGTTATTTTTCTATTATTATAGTATGTATCGTTTTTCTCGTTTTTTGTGATTAATATATGAAAAATACCAAAAATAATCTTCTTAATCCTCTATCATGTTTAATTCTTTTTCTCCTCACCCTCCAATTTTTAATTCTTCCATGTATTCCTTCGTCAATTGTGAAGGGTGTGGAGAACCGTTATATGGTTTTTTACCATGTCGGTGGTGCACGTGTGAGCGTTGTGGAAATAACTTACGAAACGATGTACGAGTTGGATTTTGTCCTTGTTGTGATGATATTACTTCATGTGGAAACCCAAATTTTTCGAATAATTCTCTCGATTTTTACCCACCTCCACACCCTACATACGAGACACCCACGTGTGAGTTTTATGGAAATGATTCTCATTTAAGAATTAATTTTTCGCATCGATTCTCGCTTAATTACGAGCAAGAACCGAGCTACAATCAAAACTTTAATGATAATTGTTATCCACAAGATTTACCGAGTTTATCACAACAATATCTTTGTTGTGAGTATTGTGGAGGTCCTCACGAGAGCTTCAATTGTCAACCGATGGATCAAAGTTTTTATGAGCCTAGTCCTTGCTATAATTCCAATCCTTCCGGTTTTGACCAATCTCCACAATATTCTTTCGATATTGAACGACTTGAAACAATGTTCCAACAAATAATGAATCAAAGGAATGTCGAAATTGTTGAAAAAAGCATTGAAGATATGTTGCTTGAAAAGAGACAAATCAATCAAGAGATTAATGATATAACTAATGAATTGGGAAGTCGACGATTTCATGGTGAAATAATTGATGAGGGATTTAAACGAGATTGTGAACTTAAGATTAGACAACTTTCGCAAGATTATAATGGTTTAAGCATTGAAATTCGAGAGAAAGAACGAGCTCAAGCGGAAGCAAAATATCTTGCTAATCGTGAACTCAGGCGTTCTCTTCTTTTGGATGATGACGAGGATAGTGCTATTTCTTTGAGAGATCTTATTGCTCTACATCCTTCGTCTAGTGCAATCGTACTTCCTTTTCGTATCTTGCCGGCTATGGAGCCCGAGGATTCTCCCATCCTAGATGATGAGGAAATCTCTCATGACATCACCACTCCTATTCATGATTCTTCCACCGTGGAACCCGGAAATTCTCTGAGCAAGGGGGCGAGCATATTAGCACTATTCTTGTCCAAAACCCGAGAGAGTTCGACGGTATTTCCAATGAGACGTGTGATTTGCCACAATGTGATGACTCTACTTCTTCCATTCACTTTGATATCTTCTCCAATTCTAATGATGAAAATTGTGATGGAAATAAAGATTTTGAGAATGATTCGACTTCTAGTGAATTTTCTAATGAGGAGTTCTCCGATGAACTTTCTTATAAAGATGACATTCACGACTCGGATTTTGAGGGGTTTACCGATGAACCTACTCTTCTTCACCCATTTCCACCAGGAAATGAGGATGATAGTGATCCGGTTTTGAGAGGTTCACTTTTGAACTTGCTTTTTTAGAACCATTTCCACCGGGAAATGAGGTTGATTTGACTATTCCGATCCTTGAGAAGTTCTCCGATGAACTTACTCATTTAGATGTGGAGGACGTGGTTCTTCGTGAAAAATTATCCAACGTCTATCTTCTCATATCTAAGATCGAGGCCTTGAATTCTAAGCCTAATGCCAAGTCTTTCTCTCCACCTCCTATTCCCGTTGAGGATAGTGATCCATTTATGGAGGAGATTGACATGTTTCTTGCTTCTAATGATTCGATACCACCGGGTGTTGATGAAATCGACCCGGAAGTGGACGCTCTCTTTTTAGAGAATTTACTTGATGATGATTTCGTCCCAAGTCCTCCTCCCACCCACTTTGACCTTAATGTGAGGGTTTTTCATGTGTCTCACATCGAGTACCATGACCCGATTGATCACATTTCTAAGGGTGAATTGGTCGTTAAAGCAAAGAATGTTGATTCCACTTTGGATGAAACTTTTATTCCACCATTACCATGTGCTTCATATGATCTTGGATTAGCATGGGGGGACGACACCGTGTTGTCTATTCCTTTCTACACCGAGGACGAGGTATTCGATCCCGGAATCGTTGATTTAGGGAAATCTCGGCCTTTCACCGATGTAATAATTGAAAGATCATCTTGGTGCGAGTTTATCTCGGGGAGCATGCTACATCCATACCATTATTTGTGACTACCATCTCTATTTAGAGATTTATGTTGGAGTTTTATCCTTTCGTTTGTCATCCGACAACGAGGATGAGATCTTTGACCCCGGCATCGTGATTTATGTTCGATTTTATTCCATTATGCCGGTTCTCACCATTTTCCCTAAGGACCAATGAATGCGGGGATCGAGTCGAGCTCATGAGTCGGTGAACAAAAACGAGGTGCCTTGTGGGGGAGTCCCATACATTCTATCTTCTTTCTATTTTCTAACACTAATAAGTCTTGATCTTTCAAGCTCGTGCTCGTGTTTTGTTGTGTTGTGAATCTTAGGTATGACCCTAATCATTGAAGACTCTCGTGTTCGGTTTTTGCCGGTCCACTTGATCTTCCATTCTTTGATTGCCAAAAAGGGGCACACTCTTTATCCTTTAATTTTTATCGACTAACGTTTTATCTTGAGGCAAAATTAATAAACGGCTTATAGATTTGCGTGCTCTTTCCATGTTAGGATTTTGCATTAGACTCTTCGTGTTTTAGCAAGGGGTGTTACTCTTGAGCTAAGAAACATTGAGGACAATGTTTGATTTTAGCATGGGGGAGTCAATCAATATAATCGCTTGCAATTGCTTTTGTCGTGTCTAAACGTAATCGTTTTTCTCGTTTTTCAATAAAATTTTAAATTTTTAGTGTTATTTTTAAGTTTTTAATAAATAAAATAAGTGCTTTTGACATGAATGTAGGCTTTCCGTTGGTGAAAATAAAAATAGTTTTTGACTCGACTTGGTTTTTACCTTAGCTTTTTCTTAACGTATTTGAATTAAGTTTTGCTAGGCTTTTATATAGGGAGCTTTAAAGCGCGAAAGTCTTAATTCATACGGGTTAAGAACAAGAACTTTTCGCAAGTTCCTATAATTGATCCTAGAAAGTCGTTTATCAAGGGAACTTTAAAACGCAAATTCTAAAACTTGAAAAAGTATAAGAAGATGCAAGATCCTATAGATGACTTGAAAACCCAAACTCTGATTTAATAGGCTAAGTATCCATTGATTTCACATTTTTGAAATTTTGCAATATGGAGAACAAGAGATGATAGAGTTCAATCATAAGTTTCTAAAATTAACTCTTCTTTGTGCAAGTATTTTTGTGTTTGATTTAATCTCCTCGTATTTACTTTCCATGCTTGAATAATAATTGCTTAATAAATGAAGTTTTTAGCGGTTTAGGCTTGATATCTTAACTTGTAACTCTTTCTTTTTCTTCCCTTGTAATTAAAGTGAGAACACATTAAGGGTGTCAGCATCATGGACTTTTGATCATGGGATTGCGGAAATTTGGCTTACTATAAATATCATAATAATAAAGAAGAATAAATAAAAACATGTTCTCTAGGAGCCTTCGGGTGGGAGTCATGTAGCACTAACCTTGTCATTAGAGCCTTAGGGTGTATGGCAAGGGGACGTGTTGAATAAAAATTGCTTCATCATCATGAGCCATAAGGTGGGATGGTGATGTCAATTCTCTTATTTTTGTCCAAGGAGCCTTCGGGTGTGTATTTTAAATAAGGAGCACAATTGCATCTTAAAGAGCCACAAGGTGATATGATGTAGTTGTTGCTAACTCCATTAATAAGGTCATACTTGACGTTGGAGGTTTTATTTTTTCTTTTAAGTAGTCCTATTAGCCAAATCTCGGGTCCGGGGATTTATCCCTAAAATCGTGTTAAGTTATCCTTGATGTGGGCTTTCTTTAGTGACAACGGTTTTTGAAGTCGAGGTTAGGTTTTGAGTGTTGAGTTTACACCGTTCTTGCCTTCATTTTTGGAATAATAAATATCAAATAAAGTCAAATGAGCCTTTGGGTGAATGACATTTAAAATCTAGAGATACAATTAGGAATAATAGGAGATTGAGTTTAACACAAATTACTTGTATGAGTTGGTTTAATTTTGGGGCTTATGATTGGCAATGATCTTGTTTTTGCACTTGGCATGGAAAAGTGAAAAGTCGGGGACGATGAATCTATTTGAGTTTTATGATCCTAAAAGTTATTTTTCAAATAATGAAATCAATACATTATGTCTTCGCAAAATAAAGAGTCAAAAGTTGAATAATGGTGTAGTTAGTGTTTTATTTTATCATTGCGTGAGGATACGACAATTGCTTAGCAAGGGGGAGTTTGATATGAGTGATTTTACTCATATCAATAGTATCTTAAAACGATGAATAAATGCTTAAATTGCATAAAATTGGCCTTGTATTTGTTTGTTTCTTGTTTCATGTGTGTAGGTACAAAGATCGCGAAAATCGACAAAAACCGACACGAGTTTGAAGAAAAAGATTGAGGAAGCCAAAATCGAGTTCGATTTAATATTTAAATAAGTGATTTGGGCTTTGTGGGACCCACTTTTGGCAAATGGGCCTAAAAGCCCATTTAAGGAAATCATCTATTTACTTTTGGATTATTAGTCCAAATTAAAGCCCAATTATCAAAGAAAAAAGGGACGGATTGAAATGGATATTGGGTCCATATGAAGCCCATCAAAGACACAAATGTAACGAGTAAAGTTATTTACATAACTTTCGGGTTCACAAAGCCCAAAAAGAAAAAAACATTTATAAATTATACTTTCTTTTGGTCAACTATCACATACACGTTTTATTTCTTTCCCACACAATAAATAAATACATTCGATATTTTCTATGTAACCTAAATAACCAGACCTTACATCCACTATTCACAAAACCCTAATAAAATAAATCACACAAAAATTGGGGCTTTTTCACTCTTTTGTTCACACGTATGATTCACACATGGGGGAATTAAATCCCCCATGTTTTCGGAAGAAAGGAGTGGAAGACGAGTTGTACGTGGCATCACCTTATTGGTTGTGACAGCAAAGAATCCCCAATCCACCAATAAGAGATGGACACTTAAGCTATCAAGAAGCACAACTAGCACACTTGATTACCATGTTGGCAATCCGTGTGCTAGTGTGTTATTCACAGCCTTTGGATCTAAACTAACATGAGAGAGAAGAACGAAAAGATGATCGAAGGGTCAAGATCAACGCATCACCAATAACCCCTACCCTCGGGTTCGCATATAAAACGCGCATCATTTTCACTGTATATTTTTTTCTCTTTCTTCTAGCACTGTTATTATGTTTAAATGTAGTTAGAATCTTGTAATCTTCTTTTTATAAATAATGTAATGTTAGTTTGATTAATAAAAAGTTGTTTTCAGTTTATTAATCTCCTGGTCCACGTTTTATTTTACTGAGTTAAAGTAGCTTGCAATTTTCTTTATACAAATTGAATATAGTAATTGATGGATTTTTTTATTAAGTTCTAATAATAGCTTAATTGAATGAATATGCTAGAAAAATAGAATATTAATTATTCCCACTGAGTAATTTAAAAAGATCTAAAGTTGTTGGATCGAGAGATCTGTTTGGTTCACGTTGATTATTTTGAGTGGCGATTTGAGATTAATTGGTGATTTGTTTTTGGTTCGATGGTGGTTTGATTGTTAAATGGTGGTTTATTTGGTGTCGATTTAGTCTAAAGGTGGCTCAGCGCCCAACCTTCATCATCAACGGTTTCATCAGATGACAGTAAAGCTCGTTTTCTCTTTAAGATTATTTTTATTTAGTTTAATCTGTAGTTTAATTTGTTTGTTTAGCAAGTTATATGAGTTTTCTTTAATCTGATGAGTTAATTTGAGTATATATGTTTAAGATTTGTGATTTGATTTTTCTTTTTCATGTGTATGAGATGGTTTAGTCTGTTAAGAATGCTTGTTTGTTACTGTCTAATGGTATTGGTGTCTGATCTAGCTCGATTAAGATAGTCTGTATGTTTAAATTGAGTATTGTTTTAAACTGTCTTCAAAATTAGTCTTTGTGTAGCTGTTTAATAATATTGTTTTAAATATTACTGTGAGTTTGTTGTTACAATTTAATAGTATGAGTCTGCTTGTATTAAACTGATATTAAGTAGTCGGATCTTGATTTTGTTGAAGCGGTAATTGTTTCTGAAAACTGATTTGGGATGCCTATTGATTTTGATTTTGTTTTCTGATAACTGGATTTGCTGAATTGTGATTGCGTATTGATTTTGCTTGTACCTGAGTAATTTTCGTATTTATTACTGAGTGATTTTGGTTTTACTTTATGAATAACTGAACAATATAACTTCGGTTTTCACTGATGTTTCTAAAGTAGTTTGTGATTTGTTCAATTGTCCATTTATCTATTACTGTATGTTGCTGTTTACTACGTGAATTTGAGATTGTTGAAGTGCTGTAATTTTTGGATATTCTTTGTTCCTGAGATTTTTGGTTACATCTTAACTGTATTGATTCATCTATTTCTTTAGTGTGTATTGCTGTTTGTACTGTTACATATCTGCTTTCCAAACATTTTGTTTGGAAACTGCTTTATAATCTGTCGCAAATTCCTTGTCCAAAAACATTAATCTCCAAAAATAATGTCCCTTAAGGGACTCGAACTTGTGACCACGAGGTCATATGCCAAGGGACCTAACCAACTGGCCTAGCTTTTATTTGTGTTCAAATATTGTCACTTTAATTAATATAGTTACTTTACAGGTGGCTGTTAGCTTTTGTATAAGTATAATTACTTAATTTTTAACTTTGTTTAAATTTAAATCAATTTACATAATTCTAAAGTTTTTAAATAATAAACAAATAAAAACAAAATAAAAATGATTTATTAATTTTAGGAATTTTAAATTAGTTATTAAAAATTAGTTTTAAAAAAATTAGATTATAATTAGATTAAATTGTTTTTAAATAAATAGAATTTGTTTAGTTTAAAAGTAAAAGTTATTTTTTAAATAGAATTGATAATTTTTAATTAGTTTTAATAAAATTTTAAATTAGTTTAAATAAAGTTTTTTTTAACGATTCATGCACTTTAGGATAAAATTAAAATTAAGTTTAAAATTTATAGAGTTTAATTTTAGTTTAAAAAAACCGAACCCATTCAAGTCAATTGTCCAAATCGAATCAAAACGTCTCAAATTCACTTGATCTTCGTGTACAACGAACTTGGTTCATCCACTTGTTTAATTGAATTCGTCTTTGGTAATTTTAGACTATTACTTTTTCCTAAAGGTAATTTTCTAATTTACCCTATAACGTATCTTAATTATCACTATACTATCACGATCACATCACCAACAGTAGTTAAGTTTGGTCTAGCAGTACTTGTAGGTCTAGACTTGCTGGTACTTGATTTACCAGACTTTAAAGGTACTAGACCTTGTTTCAGAAGTACTGCTCTAGGAACAAAACTTTTGACAGGAATATTTTTATCTTGTTTGGCTACTTTTTAATGATCAAACTTAGGTTTGTCATTCTTAAGTTTCTGATTCCTATAAACCTGTGCATATTTCCCATTACTGTTTTTCATGACTCTTTGTGCAGCCTTTTGTTTCACAATTTTATCTTCATGTAGAGTACAATCTTTGATAAAATGACTTAGACTACCACAAACATAACATCCATTTCTTCTTAAAGAAGACCCAAAAGGTTGTTTTGACTTAACTTTCTCAAAACCTAGCCCACCCCTTTTGACTTTATTATGTTTTACATTGTTTTCCAATATCTTGCTAGGAGTTTTTACCTGCTTGGGAGCAGAACTAGACTTAGATTCTTCAGAAACAAAGTTGTTCATTAAAGGTGGATAGACAATGTTTTTGGTCACAACAGTCTTGTCTTGGGACAAAGTATTAGAGTCTGAGGTATTTTTAACCTTTGGTTCTTCTAACTCTATACATGTATCATTACTAGGGGGCATGAAAATTCCTGATAGTGGTGGAGGAACTGCCTTCATTCCTTCAGCATATCTATCATTTTCTGGTGTATGATCTACCTCACTAGAACTATCAAAAATCCCTTTTGATAATTCCTTGTCAGTTAAAGTTTTCCTAGGTTGGTCTTCAATATATCCTAGGCCCGATTTATCATAATACCCCATTTGTGAATTAATCAATTTTCCCACTCCTTTAGAGGATTTTTGCCAATGATTAATCACTTCCCTTTTATTATAAAGACTGGTTGTTAAAGCTTCATTTTCTATTGATATTTATAAAAGTTGTCTTTCAAAAGCTTTTATTTCCACATCTTTTTCCCTCATTTGAAGAGTTAAAATTCTTATTTTCTCTTCATAGTTTTGTTGAGCCTTTTTATACAAAACTATATTTTATTCTAATTTAACAACACCCTGTTTAAAAGCATTTAATTCTACACATGTGTTAACCTTTTGATATTGTTCCTCTAGTTCTACTTTTAAGTTATTGAATTTAAGAACACAGTCTTTAGAACAAGGATGTACCTCAGTATCTTCATGTGAGAGAGCCATTAAACCAAGCTCTTCTTCTTCTTCATCTTCAGCCCAGTTCACCACTCCATCTACAGTTACCAATGCTTTGGTTCCTTTAGGACTTCTGTTGTTTCCTTTTGGAAAGCTTTCAGTTATTCTTGGACTGGTTCTATAGTTGTGCTTGGACTTCGGATTGCTACTCTCAGCTTTGTCTCTAGAGCATTCTCTTGCAAAGTGTCCATTCCTTCCACAGTTATAGCATTCCACTTTGGACTTGTCATATCCTAATGGCTCATTAAGATCTACAGTCATCTTTCTTCCAGTCTTCTTGAAGAACCTATTAGATCTTACTAACACCATAGCAGCTTGCCATTTAAGATCCATCTCTTCAACATCAGCATCATCCATTTGGAACAAGTCATTGAGTGTTAATCTTGGCATGTTGTCTTGTCCAGCGAAGAATGAGAAGGCATCATTGTCACTAAACAATGGTGAAGACCCTCCATGTGGATTTTGAGAGACTATAGGGCTTCCTTCAATACTTTGTGGGTAAGTACTGCTTGTAAGTCCTCCAGCGGTATTTGTGAAGTATGCACCGCTGCTAGATCCACTAGCGGTATTATGAAAATAAGTACCGTTGTTTCCATCTGACACAAAAGCCAAGTTAGACTTTGAAGTAGTCGCTGCCTTTACTTCAGTGCCTTTCACATCCATATCGTATGCTCTAAGATTGTTGTAGAGATGATCAAAAGGAATTGTTTCCAGATCATCTCTTGTGATGAAGTGCATAGCCATTGCTTTCCACCCTGGTGGAACACTTCTTAAGAATTTTAGATTAGCTTCTTCATTAGGAATTACTTGTCCATAAACTGCCAATTGAATAAGCAGCTTACTGAACCTTCCATAGCCACCATGTATCCCCTCTATACTGGTAATTGAGAAGTTATCAAATTCTTGCTTAAGAACAATCTTCTTAGATTTGTCATTACCTCCAAATCTAAGTTTTATAGCATCCACATAGCTTTAGCATCCTTATAATGATGAAAGCTTGGTAAGATGTCTTCTGAAAGAGCCATAGCCAAAGCAGTTCTAGCTTTTCTCTCTCTGATCTCTGCTTGTACCTCCTCAGCAGTCACAGCAGGTAGAGCATAGCATGTACCGTCTGGCAACCAGTGTAGCTTCTTTTGTGTGTTCCCATTCTTGATAACTTGCCACACAGTGTGATCCGTATGACTCAAGTAATGTTCCATCTGCATAGCCCATGTTTCATAATTGTCACCTTTGAGAACTAGGATTTTAACAACATATAGAGTATGAGAAGGTGTTGTTGTAGAGGTAGCTACAACATTCACGGCTTGAACACCTTGTACTGGTGCAGGATGCACAACTTCTGGTTGTCCCTGTGGTATAGGATCAGGGTCTTGAACATCATCAAAGTGAGCATCATCACCTTCTGGTTGAGACATTGAGTTTTGGTGTGTGTGGAGTGTTTGGGGTTGTGTTCTTCTTTTTCAGAGTTTCTCAACCAGGCTCTGATACCACTTGTTGATCCCTTTGATTGGATCTATATTCAGTTAAGAATTAGTATAGTAGTTTGTAATCAACCTAAAAAACTTTGAGCACTCTTACTAACACTAAATAAGTTATGCGGAATCTAACTTATAAAGCACAGAAGAACAGAATTACTTTTAACTATTCGATTCTCTTATTAATCGACTTGAATGAGGTACATGAAAGACATTGTACCTATGTTCCTTTTATAGAGTAAGGAACCCTAGAAACCTTAAAATATTCTATAAAGATAACTATATCACAGACGATATATTATCAATATTCTAACTATTTAAGTATATCACATAAGATATACTCTAACTATAACTATGACATATCTTATACAAAGATATATTCGTCCTAATCAGTATAGCAGTACTTACTTTATAAGTAGCAGTACTTACTATGTACTGCGTTAACACTAATGGTACTTACATAACACTAACAGTACTTCAATTACACTGACGGTACTTGACACTTAACAAATAATTCCCAACATATTTCTTTGAGGATCAACTTTTCATTATCATAATTCATTCTAAATTTCTCCCCTTGAATGAATTATCATTCTCAACATCCCATATCATGCTTTGTGGTGGATTTACTATGATATATATCACACATTCCAATATCTCACATGGGAACTACATGGTTTGTGACGAAAAACCATTATAATGGGGAGGATTTATTAATTGTTGGCAAGATGCGAATTCATATGTTATAAATTGCCCCATAAACCAAAGCTTTTGTTCTCATTATTAATTGTTTTGCAATCAACCGAAGACGTTTTACAAACGTTTAAACATAAGTAGTTTACTTATGGCAATAATCGCTCAATACTTGGAAGTATTTATCACCATTCTCAATAATTGTATTTTGTAAAATCGTGCTCACATTGAGCCACTAATCACGCCAACTTGAAGTTGCATATTTGATGATCATTTTGACGATGCGTCAATTTTATAACTCAAAATGATCCACATAAAACATGTATAGGACTACATACATGCTTTTTTCTTTTTCCAAATTTTTAAGGAATGAGTCCTTATTTATATTTAGTGGTGATAAGTAATGAACTCCATTGAGAACAATAAAGACAATCAACATAATCTTTGAAGAAACTCATGATTCTTCTATAACTTTCGCATTATCATTGACTCGGGATGGTCCAACCGGTCATGCCAATTATTACAATAATCTTGGCTCATAAGATTATACTTTATGACCACATATGTTTCAATTGCATTTTGTATATATAAAAACCGAATAATATATGAAGGGCTTACATTTATGCATTTAGCTTCCTTGATTCTTTCATATAATGTAATGTAATACGCATATTAGCCTATAGCATTGTCAAATAATAAAACACGATTTACGTCAATAAAATATGCAATTGATCAACTAATCAAATACTTTATAAACAAATAAAATCACAGGATAAATAAATCACATACATATAAAAAAAATTATATGGCACAAGTTTTTTATCAACCAAGACATATTTTTTTAGACGTGTTGTTTCAATTGTTCTTTGAAAATAGTAAAAATAATGTTGCAAACTTTAAAATTATTTTAGCTTATATTTTCTCATTTGTTCATAATCAGACAATACATGAAAATGTGTGTTCACAATGCTTTTATATTTCCAATCGTAGTAATTCGTATAATAATTGGACATGCACAATTATACATTAGTAGAAACTCGTTTATTATTTATCAATTGTAACAAATTTTGACTCAACGTTTTTATGGCAATACTATACACTACATGATTGTACTAGATACTGTTTACTTAAAAGCTTATGGGACTAGTGCAATTCATGTTTATTTGTATCTTTTCTCATGTAATATTGTAAAGTGGAAATATAAAAGGAAAACTAGTTCACATGCAAATTAAAGTGCAGTATATAAAAGGAATTTTATAGTCAAATAATAGGGATTATAAATTGTTACCTCAATCCTAATAGCGGCTTTGAAATTTGGATTGAACCATCATCTCTCTCGATTACGATGTAATGCACCATAGATAAGAGTTACGTTGTCCATGAAAATTTCGCATTATAAGAACATTAAATATCGACATGATCACATTTTAACTCAATAATTTTCTCATGGTCAAGTATATCAAGTGAGGTTTCAGGACTTTAGTGGTAAATAGTTGAAGACATATATTATCCCAAGCTGTCTATGCATGTCTAATGATATAATCTTTATGTACATTAATCTAGCATTTAAATCATAAATTAAATGCTTAATCTCTAAGTCAAATTTTGCAACACACATGCACCAAATCCTTGTACTATGAAAACATCTATAACCATCACACTAAATAAGTATATATACAAGAACCTTTTACTTGTTATAATTCTTATTTGGCGTCCCTTGTACATGTGATTACTCTCATGTTGCGTCTCTGCTAGCATACCATAAATGCATAGATATATGATATCCTTGCCCTCTTTTGTAAGTAAGAGATTGTTTCATACGACTTAAAATCAAGTAACCACTATCTATTTTATATAATAAAATAAAATATATTACAAGTCATTAAAGCATAAGAATTAAATGCAAAAATTAAAAACATTACCTAAGTTAGCTCTAATATACAAGTTTTTCTAGCACAAAAAATTAAAAAGCAATTAAAAACATTACCTTAAATAAGTTAAAAAAATTTCGTCTCAAAACATTTTCAAGCACTGACCTTGAAATTTAATACTCCCTCCGTCCCATTTTAATAGTCCTCCAACAAAATTTTTACGATTTATGATAGGTTCAATGAATGTAGACATATTATGCTTAAAAAGACAAACTTACCCTTTAATTACATTAATAGTTTCCTTATAAAAACTAATGACATGGGTAAAACTGGAATATTAATTAATTTAGACTTCTTATTTAGGAAACTGAACAATGTTTTGTGACAAATTAAAATAATAATGAGGACAATAAAAGTGGGACGGAGGGAGTATTACAAAATCAAAACATGTTCCATATTCTTTCAATTCAAAACAGTTACTATAAATATGATAATTTTCTTTTTGATTATGCAGGTTTAATCCAATCAGGCCTTTAATTATGATAAGTCATAACAAAACTTTAAAGGTACTCATCTTTGGTCTAAATTCAATTAAAGGTACTCAACTTTTTTTTTTCTCAATTTAAGGTATCCATCTTTTTCCTTGTTGCAATGTTAGGATAATTAACGAAATTAAAAATGACCGTTTACTTTGTTATTGCACCGTTAGTCCTTTATATTAACGACACTTTATAATAAACTCAAAATCCGTTTTTTTATAATTTTAGACTGTTATCTGCCTTTTTCGTCTGATTTTTATCGTTTCCGGTCAAAAATGGTAAAAAAACAAAAACGTCAAAAAACTGACGAGGAGTGTAAAAAATGGATGAAACTGGTAAAAATTATACGAAAAACGTAAAAAATGGTCGAAAACTATAAAATAATTAATTTTGAGTTTATTAGAAAGTGTCGCCAATATAAAGGACTAACGATGCAATTATAAAGTAAACGGTCGTTTTTAATTTCGTTAATTATCCCAACATTGCAACAAGAAAAAAGATGGATACCTTAAATTGAGAAAAAAAAAGTTGAGTACCTTTAATTGAATTTAGACCAAAGATGAGTACCTTTTTATGCTATTTACTCATTAAATAAGTATCTAGAAATCAAACTTTAATTAAATAATTCTGATAAGTCATAACAAAATTTTAATTATAAAAATTATTTAATTAGGATAGACAATAAAACGTTTTTACAAAAGTATTTATTTGAAGCTAATTTTTAAAAGATTTAATATTAATAAGTTTTGCTATAATTTTGTAAAGTAATAATGTTTTTAATAAGTTTTATTTTAATTATGGAAGGTCATTAACACCATTTTTAAAAAATAATAAAAAAAAGAAATTGCATTGATTGTGTAAAAAAAACGTTTTCATAATTAACTTAAATTGTGTCAAAAAAAATGAAATGCCATTCATTGTGTAAAAAAAATGTTTTATAATTACGTTACAAAAATAGACAGGTTTTAGAAAACCATTCTTTAAAAATAGAAGAAAACAAAATTCTTAAGCTTAAGGCATTAAAATTGTGATAAAAAACAATACAATATTTAGATAACATGTGAAAAACTTAGGAATAAATTTACCTTATTTATATATAAGAAAATAATTTAAATATATGAAAAAGGTAATACGTGTCTGCATCCATTAACTTACATTTTTAAACTTATTTTTAAAAATAATAAATTCAATAACCTATTTTTGTAAAGTATTAATTAAATATAAATTATGAATAAAAACCGTCACATTAATGCAATTTTCTAAGAAAAAAATTACAGTAACATTTTAAAAATAAATGCACATTAACATCTCTACAATTTCATTTCAATTCTATAATTTTATCTCTACAGTTTCCATTCTATCATAATCCCACAATAAATATCAGAACACTGATTCAAAATTCACATAATCACACAAAAAAGCCACACGTACAAATCCAATGACTAGGCATCACTGATTAAAACACACACATACGAATCTTCTCCTACAATCTTCCATTACACGATTCTTCTTCGGTTACAATCCATCCAACCTATTTTATCAAGACATAAAATCTATTTTGTGTAGGTCTCTTTACATATGAGCAGTGCACTCTTTTTGTTACTGTAAGTTTTTCGAATTTCATGCGTACAAAGTGTTGATGAAATGCCTAAATACATAGAAAATTGATATATTTACCATTTTTTAAATTTTTTTAATAGGTTATAGATATCTCTAAGGTGATTCTGAAAGTCAAAAAAAAATTGGCATTGACTATCACCACAGCTGGACCAACAATTTAAACGGGTAAGTAATTGTATACATACTTTCATTGGTAGATTATCAGTTAAAGTTGTTGTTTAGTTAATTACAATATTTATAAAGTTGGTGTGTGTTTCTTTACAGGCTGAAAAGGGAGATGTTAGTTTGTAGTAGTAGGTTAGTGAAAAGCTACATATTATCCGAAGTTCATTGTTATAGGAATACATGGGCTGTTTGGTATTTCTTATCCGAAGTTCAAGTTCTTTCTTATAAGAATAAGGTTATTATCAAATGTATATGCTTATTACAATTACCAAATGATTAATTCTATATACGCAATGTAGTATTGTCTTTTCTATGCAACTCCTAATCCATCTATTTATATAATTTTTACAGAATAAGGAGCAATGACATCCTTTATTGAAGGAGTTGTCAAAGTGTTGCGCTACAAGAACAAATGTGGACAACATGAAAAATCATAGATAAAATTCTTGGATCACAATTTTATATCATATCAATTCACAAGTTCATTCTCAAGTCCTTGTTGCAGACTACTGCCATTATATTGTTCGCCATATTACGTTCTTTACATATGGTATTGATGCGCTAAAAGGGTCACTTTACAGAATACGATGGTTACAGCAGGTATTGTTTGCAGACCTATTTAAATATTTCTTTACTTATGTGTTTGTCTATTGGTTTCTTTTTCATAATTAAAATCGTCTATTGTGATTAGAGGTGGTACAATGGATGGGTGGGGTGGGTTGGATAACGGGTCAAACTGGATGCAAACTAAAACATGTCATCTTTTAAGTATGGGGATGAAACAAACGTGGAAGAGCGGGACTGATCGGATATAATTTTAGCTTTTGTAGAATATACTAATCAAAAAACAATATGTTAATACCATATAACTTTTGTAGTGTGAGGTGGCTAATGATGTGATGGAATTGCTTAATATCAAAGGGCAAGGTTATACAGACCCCCTAAAACCCTATATATACCCCCCTGAATTTTTAAATTTTTTTATTTTTTTTTATTTTTATAATTTTTGTTTTGTTATAAAACTGTGAAACGGAAAATACGGAATGAAAAAAATAAAGTTTAACAGGTTAAAACTGTTAAACTGACCAAAATACGGAACAAAAACAGATAAGAACACTGTCCAAAAAATTACATGGGGACAAAAAGTACACAAACATTGTATCTTTTTGTCCTTTTTAGTGGGCCAAGGGGGTATGGATAGTAGGACCCAATATCAAAACATATTGGTCAAGTGACAACATTAGTTTAGCACATATTTTAATATTTTTCATATTGCTTAATTATGATTACTAATTTAAAGCTATGCGTGATAACTTCGCGATGTAGTTATGCTAATTGCATAGTAATGTTGTCATATGAATATTGCATATTGAAATATACTTATGCTATAGTCATATTGAGTTGCTTAATAAAATAAGTTTCGTTTAAAAGTGTAAACATATGAGAGTGAGAAATTCTCTTTGTTATTCATTTTGTATCAATGTGGTCATCATCAGATAAACAAAGATCATTTTTTCCATGATTAATAATCAAGCTGCTTCATTATAATAAAGCACAAAAATTACAAAGATAATATTGAATATAGGATTCATAAAAAACCCGTGTATTTACGAAAGAGGATTTTGGATTGTTTATGACACATGCAATATGATAACATACTGAAGTTGTAATAGCATATGCTAATCAATATTAAAATGTAGTCGTCAAAATACTCATCACCCAACAAATTCAAGGAAATAAGGTAATATTGGTAAAGGTTGTGCCACGAGAAACTAAACGGATCCCCAACCTGTGTAAGTTCAAGTGCTTAGTTCTTCTACATTTTTTCGTGTAGGAGGACAAGGTGGAGCCATGACGCCAAGATGGCAAATTATTACAAATTTATAAAGGATTTTCTTCGTTGTCCGAACATCAAGGTTCAGATGCCTACTCTATCTGGTGTTGCTAACTACTTAGGTCGGATTATTGTCAAAATGCGAATTATGAATTAATCAATTCTTTATGTTTATGCATTATTATAACACCCCCACAAATGGTATGCGCAGCGGAACTACAACATTTGGGTGCTACGTAGTTATCATCACACATAAGCTATATTAAACGACTCAAAGAGACGTAAAAGTTTAAACATAAATTAAAGATTGATTAAATCATCAAAGTCTACAGTTTTCCAATTCCCAAGATGATACAAAACAGAGTTTGCGTTTAGGTCCCCACTGAATCTCAACCCAAAAGTACATTTTCGTTCACTTGACATAATATAAAATATTTAAGTGCTAAAAGGGAAGAAAAACAAAGTAGACCGCCAAGCCACAACAACTTCCATCCTCGCATGCTCCGCTGCTATCAATCTTGGTTACCTGAAACACATGCTTAAAACCGTCAACACAAATGTTGAGCGAATCTATAGGTTTATCAAATCATAAGTTGAACATAAGTATTAAAACCAATCATGACCGTTCAATAGCATTGTCGTACTCACAATCTATTATTCAAGGATATGACAATTGTGTTTAAGCTCATGACACTAATCCGTTAACTCAATCACCCGCGTAATAATTACCGGCGTGATTCAGATGAAACCAGTGCCCCTACTAAAGGCATCAGTTGCAATTATACCTTATCTCTTATACAAAAATAATCTCCCGCGGAACTTACTCAACGTACAGCTTCTCGGCTAGCATTGGGTCGTCAGCCCCGTAGTACTACAATTTGTATAAGCGGGTATTTTCAACCCACACTAGGATTAAACAATAGTTAATAGTTCATGAATTTAGGGCCTTTTGCAACTAGGTACTCAACACAATTTCGAGGCAACATTCGGGTCCAACAATCATTCATGACTTATGTTCATTTTCATTTAAATAGCATGTATCCCCCTCGCGGGTAAAATCATTTGAAATAAGTAAAGAGCGAGGCTATAGACTCACCTTGCGTAGTAGTAGTGGTTCTAGCGAAGACGTAACGAGAAATGTCACCGACGACGTGGATGCCCGGGAAAATCAAACACTTGACCTAGAAGTCAAAGTACGAAAACCAAATCAATACACCGCGTACATAATTGTACTAACACACGCATATGCAACACACTCAATGCTTATGAAAACTCACGCCAAAGTCAAACAAGTAGTTGTTACTAGACTTATACCATTTATCAATGTTATTAAAGTTACTATCCATTTTACGGTTTCGCCGATACTTACCAAAAGTATGGGCTGTTTTACTAGACTTAACCCTTGTTATAAAAATTAAGAAAATTCTCAAAAATACCTTAAGACCTGTAGAAAACCCATTTTTAATCCCGTTAAAAGTTTTCGCTTTTACGACCCGTTACTCAACACATTACTAAACCTATATTTTTCGGACTGAAATTGCACTTTGACCAAGTCGGACTCATTTGACCCATTTAAAATATACCATTGACCTCTACGACACCTAAGTCTAATAATAGACTCACATACACAGGTTTGAGACCAAAAATCAACTTTCAAACATTTACCAAACTCTATCTATGGTCCCCGGGATTTGACCCAAAATCAAACACAAATTCGGATTGTGTTGATTCTCATCTCCCGGTACACGTATTTTCAAAATAACATAACTTTTGACTCGTTTGGAGTTAAAAGCTCTATCTTATACCGAAACGAGCGTCTCGACGACCACTACAACTATATCCTATAATCACAACCTGGACCAAAAATTAAAACCACGAAAATAGCCCTAAACAATCTGTTTGAAAACGACTCATTCAAAATCATTCCAAAACTTGTCTTCAATCCATTTTAACACTACCTAGGCTAATTTTTATCAATCCTAACTACACCCATCCATTACTTACAGCCCTAACTACCTTAAACATCAAATCTTCCTAAAACCCAAATCCTAAAACAAACATGCAATGTGTTTAACCCATTCAAACACACCCAAAACGTCATTATAAACACAACCCATGACACATTTCATCAAACACCTTGAACACACCCAAACCCCCCCCCCCCCCCCCTCCCACATTTCGTGGCTTTAGGGGCTGTGGAACACACAAATCATAAACCCCATTATGTTTTATTAATTATCTAACATTACCCAATCACCAATTAAACGAATTAATGATTTAATTACATCAAAACACATTTTTGAAAAATCTTTGATTCTTGAAAAATTAATGTTAATGCATGTTGGATTAAAGGGTGTAAGAATACTTACAATTGTAAATTAGGAGGTGGTATTTGATTAGATTTTTGCAAAACCCAAAAAAAATGGATGTGGTGGTGGTTGTGTGGTGGTCGTCGGCCATGGGAGAGAAAAGGGGAAGGGGAGAAAATTTTTGAAATGAATTTTATGAATGTGTGTGTGTGATTTTCGTTTTTGTAATTTTGGGAGGTCCTTGTGTGCAATTTGGCTAATCTTTTGGCCTTAAGTGAAAACGACTCTTCTAAATAGCGGGAACGACCTATTAGTCGACTTGAAAATTTTACGGAAGTCGGGGGTTGTCCCGAACACTCGAAAATACTTTTAAATGGTTCAAACGCACACAAAACGAATATACACATGGTTCCGACTCGACTTAACACGTAATAAAAATAAAATCTCGAAAAACTCAAATATCGATCAATCGATAATAAAAGGTAAATTTTGGGCATCCGTCGGTATCGTAGTCGTCATCGGTTCTTCTTAAATCGTCAAACGTTAAATTACGACCGTAAACGTTGGTTTCAAGTTAAACCGTCAAATAATTCCACGATAAAAATTCTTAAAAATTTCAAAAATATACGTAAAAAAGGATTAAATAAATGACGTTGGGCTCGGGATATCACATCCACAAGTGAGTCGCAACTTAAGAGAGATGCTCATACTGAACAACTCTTGAGACAATAACTTAGCATCATACGGCACTTTCACGGGTCTTACAATTATCCATATGAATTAATCATTTATGAATAAATATATCGATTCTGTAATGGTATGATGGGTTTATCAATACCCTTTTGTTTATTCAGTGCAAGTTTACCTTTTAGGGTTATCTAAGTTTTACCCGACCATATGACCCCTCATGATAAAAAGCTACCCAAGTTTACACATTCATGAGTAAACGTTTCCATGTTGACAACTATGCAGGAAAAGTTTATTAATGCTCTTATCAGGTAGATGTTGAATCTTTCGACCATCTATCTACCAATGAGTTGACTATCATATGTAGTTTAATAAACGTACATAAAGTTGCTTTATCTCAAACAGGTAGGCTAAAAGGTATTTAAAAAGGGAACAATTCAAACGGGTTTAATTTGATGCAATAAACCTTGCTCAATTCGTTTTTGTAAAAGAAAAGAGTTATAAGGTATAATCAGATATATATAACTTAATTATTTCGGCTATCAGCTTCGCGCGGACTGATTTTGAAATTTATGAAATAATCGCAAGGTTAACAGTTTATTTGACATGGTAGTAATTAAATGCTTAACGATGTGACTACTTACTCACAAATATATTACAATAATGTATTGAAATACAAATGCATAAAGAGTTCTTGAAACCAGCAATAATTTTAGAGAACATAATGCTTTGACCAACTGAGCTTTATATAAGAGACGAAATTTCAATATTATCCCTACACGACACCATCTGATTTTCTTTGTATCATCTTTTGGGGGCCATGATTCTGGACTTAGAACAACAGTAATAAGATGTTGAGACCAAAATTACCCATTTGATATCAACACTAACAAATAGGATAGCACGTAACGTTTGTGTATACACTTGAACTAAGACTTGTGTGAAAGTACAATTCAGGGACACCAATTTTGGATATCATATTATGTTTGTGTATACACTTGAACTAAAGCTTCAAAAAATCTAACATTGGTGTAAAACTAAACTTTAACATTGAAAATCAAGTCAATTTATCGTTCATAATAATGAATGTGGTCAATGATGATGATCCTAACTATAAATTGTTTTAAACGCAATTCAAGCGAGTTAGTAGATCAATTCAAATGACGGCGGGCCGTAAATGTTGGAAATTTTGAAGAATTGTCATCTTATCATCTACAGAGAATTGTTTTGTCGATTATTATCTTATTATTAGGGATGAGCTCGGTACCGGTCCCGTCCCGAACCCGTCCCGAATTAGTGGTACCGATTATTTCCCGAGCATAAATTTATGGTACCGGTACCGTACCGAACGGGATTCGGGTATCGGTACCGGTACGGGAATCGGTACCGGTACCGGGAAATCGGGATTTTCCCGTTCTTTTTCGGGAATTTCCCGATTTGGTACCGGTCCCGTCCCGAATTAGTGGTCCCGAATTTTTTTTCACCTTATTTCGTAGTCCCGGTACCGTACCGAACGGGATTCGGGTATCGGGAATCGGTACGGTTCCGGGAACGGTTCGGGTTCAATTCGGGATTCGGGTCCAAATGCTCATCCCTACTTATTATTCACGGAAAATTGTCATGAGATTTTATTTTCATGAAATTCATGTCTATTTTGTAGTGTAGAAAATAAATGTAAAAGTTATATTATCAAATGGTCATTTGTTTAAGTATGTTTAAAACTTGGATTGTTAACTGTTATATTAAATACACGTTTTGAAATACATATATTCTTATCAACAACTTTCTTTTCATTTTGTTTTACTATTTTTTAAATGTTCATGGAGAAAACATGAGTTGCTCAAGTGTTTGACGTTGTGTACGTATATTTGCTCTTCAAGCTTATTTACCCAAGGCAATGCATGAGCGTTTGTTAGAGACTCAAATGTTTATCAAAAAATTCACTTATTAGTTTTTTCTTTCATATACTAACGAAACATGATTACATTCGTTGTTTTCATTACTTAATTCATACACATAACTTCTAACAAAAATATTTCTTTAAAAACCCCGTGATTCTACGGGTCTTTAAGCTAGTATAATATATGCTACTTATCTACAAATTGTGTCAAAGGGAATGGTTGTAGCTAAAAGAAGTAAATTGCCAACAGTAGGTAAAGAACTCTAACGTAAAAAATCATCTATGACAATTTTTAATTTTTAATTCTAACAAAGCTCTATAATTATTCTCAAATATCACGATTATGGTTCCTTTTGAAATCCTTTCATTTACATCAATATATATTACTGTTAACATTAGGAGTGTTACTTTGCACATCTAATAACGTTTGTAAGATTCATCCATAATCTATTATATTTTATTTTAAAAACTATTACTGACATCTTAGAGTAAAATATATTTTATTGATTACTATAATGCAAGGCAATTCGACTATAATCGGTCATTATTTATATCAGTTCATTAAAAGAAAAGATGCCAGACTTGAATTCAAGTATTTAGATCAAAATAACAAAAATATGTCTTCTGATTTAATTGATTTATTCATGCCATGCCTTGTTATTTTGGGTGCTAAAAATACTTTGTAAAGATTACTACTATTAATATATTCTTTGTTATTTTTAAATATAGGAAAAATACAAAAGATAACTAGTTATAGCAAAAAAAATATATTATTCTTTTAAAAACACATGATCTAAATTTATAGTGACTTCTGTTTTAAAAAAAAATATGGTCAAATCTCGTAGAAAACATGTAACTTTAAAGATTAGAGATAAAAATCTAATTTGAGGGCGTGCAAATATTCATGATCGAGACATGTTATGTTATCATTATAATGAATATATATCTTTATAAAAAATTAGATTTAACATACTAACAATTAATTACATGCTAAATCATATTGAATGTTTGAATGACCTTAACTTCATGCAACAATCAAAGAATATATGATTCATATAATTTTGCCTCATGGAAACCTGAACTCAGTTTACTTATATTATTCGCACCCTATGAAGACATTTACCAATCTGTCATAAATACTGGAAACAATCTTAAGCATTAACAGGATTTAAAATACCATTAATAAAATATCTAATATAGTAGTACTTACGCACACACGATATTATTTATTGCGCAAGAAAACATTAACAGTGACATAATTTAAGATCTCGATTGTTAAAATAAAAAAAAACAAGTGAATAACTCTAAAAAATTACTAAAAGTCACAAATCAAATAAGTCGAATCTTATAGATATGATTATAGAGCATGCTTTTAATGCAAAGACTTCATAATAATATCTATAGATTATTCAATTGAGTGCGTAATGTCATCATATATTTATAAGGTTGAAGACATACCTGGGTAAACTATTATGATCAAAATCGTAGTTTGTAAGCTTCGGTATTTGAGCGTGCTGATAACGTGTTATAAAACTATAAAGTAAAGAGTAATAGATAAGAACAAGAGATAGAGAGAATGCAGAGAATTGTATTGATTGATATATAGAAAATACATTATGAGTATTTATAAGATAAACTAGGGTAAAAACTATAGTAGCTAATTGGGTCATGAACCTAATGTAAACATACATAATTATTACTCATAACAAAAAGAAGCGTGTTATTTATGAAAATTTAAAGATCAGTTTTGTTATAAAGAGAAAGAAGTTTAAAATGTTGATAAATTTGATTCTATTATTTGATGTAAAAAAAGATCTTAAAATTTGGCCAGCTCAGCTGGTCTAAAAAAATTGAGAAGGTTGTTAACACATGTAAAAAGTTTTTTAGGATTGAGTTTTGTAAAGTTCTAATTTATACCTAATGTAAAATCTAATAATTAATTATTACTTGACAATGACTATCTTATAAGTAACTAATGTAAAATCAAGAGTAACTAATTGTACTAACTCGTTACTTTATATACTCTCTTTTTTCTGAACATATATACTTATTTAATTAAACCCAAGATATTAAATTTGTAATAACGTTATATTCTGATTTGTTAATAATATTAACATTTAGATTTAAGTTATTTTGGATACCCAAGTTTTTTAGGATACAAGGGAAATCATCCCCACCTTCCATTTCCATCTCATCCAAAGGCTGAGATTGAATCCCCAATTTATACTATAGGGGTATTTTTTTCTTTTCACGTCGATATATATATATATATATATATATATATATATATATATATATATATATATATATATATATATATATATATATATATATATATATATATATATATATATATATATATATATATATATATATATATATAGGGATGGGTTCTAGAGAAAACCTTACGTTCGTAGAAAACTGAGAAAACAAACTACAAGGTGAGTTTTGCAACATCTCAAAACGTAGGGTAGATAATGAATTTTAAAAAAAAGTAGAGGGGTTCCAATTGTCAATATTTTATTTTCACTCTTAACAACCAGACAACATCTACCGTTAAACACACATATCCACATCCCATCACCGCCGTACCTCCGACCACCACCGTACCTCCGACCACCACACCTCCGACCATTACTACACCTCCGACCACCGCCACATCTCCGGTATATACCATACTAGATATGATCTTTGGAATCGTAACTTTCACACAAAATTGCTCTTAACTTCATGAATCCTGTAATTCAATCAACAATCAAGTGCAATAACGATGAATTAGGAAACGTGAATCATCTAAAAATGAAGAAAAAGCAAGTTATAACTTGTAAGTGCACTATTTTTGTAAACTGGTTGAATTTAATACAATTATGTAATGATTTTGAAGTTAGTCTGATTGTTAATCATCATTCCATCATGTATTCTAATAGATATGGAATAAATTTGCTAAAGAAAATGAGATAAAATAGTGTTTGTTAAAAACTGCACACCATGTGTTTGATAAAATGTTTGAGTGAAATTTTATAACTTTGATGCGCCAATTATGTATTGTGATGTGTTAAATGTAGATGTTTACTTGTTTTTATATATCACACACAGACACCGAATGTGGTTTACTATGGTTTTAGTAATAGTTTACACATTTTGTGCATAATCATTTCCAACGTATTTGGGACAGGGAGCTAGTTTGTGTTGGATATTCATTCCCTATTAAGTAAGAGAGAATTTTTTTAATAAATACTATGTATGTTCTAATAGTGTATTAACGCATCAGTTTGAGAATCGTAGTAGGGCATGAGTTAGAGAATTGTATTACGGCATCAGTTTGAGAATTATACTAGGGCATCAATTTTGGAAGTGTATTAGATCATCATTTTGAGAATTATACTATGGCATCAGTTAGAGAATTGTACAACGGCATCAGTTTGAGAATTATATTAGGGCATCAATTTGAGAATTGTACTAGGGCATCAGTTAGAGAATTGTACTACGGCATCAGTTTGAGAATTATATTAGGGCATCAATTTGAGAATTGTACTAGGGCATCAGTTACAGAATTGTACTACGGCATCAGTTTTAGAATTGTACTAGGGCATCAGTTAAGGCTTTATTGTTCTTTTTAAAACTTTGTCGATATGTGTTACATCCTTATTGTTAATTTGTATACACGTGTCATTATATTTGATATAATTAGTTTGTGTTTTTTGCAATTTTGAAGGCAGTGCTCCTGGTTTTGGAGGTACATGCGTGCATAGCAAACGATGAAAATAACTTTTGCTAGCTTGTTGTTTTCTTAGTTTATAAATTTAGAACAGATAACACACCCCTTGAAAGGCGAGCTCTTAAACTTACTTTCAACTAGCTAAGTTTCATTTAAATACCTGCTTATCACATTTTTTTTTGTTGTTTTCTTTCTCTAGGTGTGGCCCTCTGATAATCTGCCGACTTTATGTGCTTTTAGATGCTGAAAGGGTGTACCTGAACTCTCAACAATTCTTGAAGTGGAAGCAGATTTGGATTCGGTATGAGGTAATGCTTAGTTCAAAGCCTGGTGCCATTATTATCCGAAATAATAATATTAGTTTGTTTCACAAGCTTAAGCGGCACAACATATTATACCCAGGAACTCCCTAGCAACCCATGATTAGGCCACTTTGGAATTTTAATCATTTGGGTTGGATGGGGCAAAATTCTATCTAGTTACTTATGCATAAGTCAAATCAAATTGTGCTTTATCTTAAAGGAGCATCTGTTTTTATGTTAGCGTATAATGAAAAACAATATATGTTTTAAACTAGTTAGTTGTTAAATTAAAGTAGCATATGCTTGTTAAATTTAAAGCATGTGTTTCTTATGTTTAAGGCATGTGTTTGTTACTGTTAAGGCGTATGTTTGTTTGAATTTGGAGAGTGATGGCAGCAGCTATAAGTTTCATTCTTGTTGGAGCATACAAAATGTGCATAAGAAAGGTGAATCCCCTGCTCCAAACGCGCGTAAAATATCATCTTCTGTCCTTAACCATACAAAATGCGCATTAGAGAGGAGTTGGGGTAACTAAAAAATGCACGTGATTCTAAAGGACAGAGAATTGGTGTTAAGATTTATGATGACTGTGTTGCTAAGCCTGGTGCCATTATTATTCGACAACACGGTACTAAGGTAGTATATTGCTTTTTGTAGAATTAAGCCCAATTTTATAACTATGAATCCAGTTGAAGTGTGCGAGATTTGATAGTTCATAACTAGGTGGGAGTTGTGACATGTAGTTGAAAGATGTCTTAGGCAAAATTTGCTCAATGTAACCATTATGTCTGCAAGTCGATTAATCTCAACTTAAAGCTGGTTTGTTTGGCCAAGGACCTTGATATATATAATAGTTGGTTAAGTTTAGTGCCTGAATCTAGTTGAACATTGCACATTTTGGAGGCTTGAATTAGATTCTAAACATGATGTTTGATTGAGATGAAATGCTTAGTTATGGCCTTCTAGCTATAAGAAACTTTTTTTACTGTATTAGATGCTTAGAATTGGTAAAGTTGGTTAACCATACATCCTTTCTCGTCTATGAAGTCAAATTAAACTAGCATATCATCAGTAGACAGCGTGATGAGGATGATATGATGCCAACCTGTGTATAATTGGTGCTCATCTGCTAAGAATATGGTTATAGTATCTCAATAAAGTTTGAGATTTGTTCAACAAGATAGGAGAAGTGTCTCCCAATTCTAAAGCATAACTATTTTACTCGGTATTAGGCACCTCGTATGACGAGTATTGCTCAAGTCTCGGACCACTAAAATTACAGTAATAGATACATTAAAAATGTGCACGTTTATAACTTTACTAGCTTTTTAGGTACCATGAAGTATTATGTATAAATACCATATATATGTTATTGTATCCTGTTCGTAGTTTCTTAGCATCACTTGTTCAGTTGCATTGACATTGATAGATAAAAAGGGATGATTGCCTAGTTAGTTCATGTGTTCAGTAAATGCTACTTTCTTTAACATCGTTCACTTTCTTTTTCTATATAATCAGGTCCATCCAGGAAAGAATGTTGGAATTGGAAAGAACACACCATCTTCTCTCTAATTGATGGATTGGCCAGGTTCGAGAAGTTTGGACCAGACTTGATAGAAAGAAGGTAAAATCTTATTTTTGAAACTCTGATATTTTTACCAGTTTACTTATTATTGGCTATTTGGATTAATGTAAAAAAATAGGAAAATATAGAAAGGTCAAATACGTTTAAAGTCTATTTTCTAAGTGCATACAAGTATATGACCATCTAAAATTGTTTTCGTTCAGTGATTAGTGATCTGGTTATCTACAAATAATGTTTAAAGGCTAGAAAAGAATGTGTTTGTGAACCTCCACAATAACCCCGTCTGTTTGACCATTTATTGTTTCAGCCACACACTTGACGTAATATTTATATGCAAACAAATGACAAGTGAGTGTTTAGGTGTATCATTAATCTGCCAATTTGATCCAAAGATTTCTTCGTGTGTGTAGGTGTATTAGAAAGCACTTTCTCGTCAAACTCACTATTTTGGCCCACATATAAATGATCCGTTTCAACTTTCAATATGTTACCTAATCTGCACGAGTCCCCTGTGTTAGTCTCTTTAAAAAGCAAACATAAACAAGACAACATTAACCTAATTTCATGAATTGTTTCAGAGTGTGAGCAAAGGAATAATAGCAAATCCAAACATGGAGTGAAGGATGAAGCTGGAACTGGCGCGACAGATGAAAGTACTAAAGAAGGTAACATACTCTTTATCATCCTTTACAGTCTTTCTGTAGCGCAAAGAAAAGACCTGCATTTTATGGGCGTATACTTCCAGTTTTACTAAAGTGGGTTTGGATCCATCAAGTGCTGTATAGAATGTTTTTCTTTCATGCTTGAGTTGCAGACAGCTGAATGTTGTACCATAACTGTTCTCTTTATTACAGGACTATATCACTAAGAATTGATTCGAGTACATTATAATGAAACAAGAGAAAAGATGCATCTATATTTTGAGTGTTTTTAGCTGTTATATTGTCTATAAATGTGTTGTACTTCCTTAATAGTGGCGGGGTCGTCTAGTTGGGTCACTTAGTGATATGAAATCTTGTCGGTTGGCTGAAGAAGCCCTTCATGAAGTTTCTCAGGTTAATTCGTTAGTTGCACAGATAAGTTTGTTTTTTTGGGTATACCTAGGTTTCCGACTCGACATTGTGAGCCGACTAATCCCAGGGCGACTACCCTTGTAGATAATTTGTTTGTTTTGAGCTGGCTACCCATGTTGCTTATGTACAGTCGGTCGAAAGTATAAGCTTTTTATTCCATTTTTATTATTAGTTCATATTTAGAAATTCGGCATCTGTTTGTATATTCAGGGCATCGATTGGCATATTATTACGATGTCAATGAGCATATTATTAGGGCATATCTTTTTTTTATTAAGATACATATGTTCATTACTCTTTCTTGCCACTCCTCTACCATAATTTTTCACATTAAATCAGCTTCATATATTGGTATGGCTTCAACTCAAAGTTCACTTATTTTGATTTTGAAATGTTGAACAGGATGATATCCTTAAAGGTGGTCGAGCCTTTTGTTTTCTCCTGTTGCCAGTAAAAAAGGGAATGACTGAAGATACTTTGTGGTGTCACCAAACCGTTGGGACATTTTGTATGGAGCTGACATGGACAGAAGTGGAAGATTATGGTCTCTTCAGAATATAGTATAGGATGTTGTAGCTTTTTCTTTCATAACTTTGCTACTTCAAGTGCAAACAATCTTGGGTCCCACTGAGTCTTATTATTCTTTGTGGCCTACAGGCTCATTTGAGCAGCCATGGAACCTTGTAGCTAGTGGAGAAATTCTATAAGGTGATTACATTGTCTTGCATTCAGACCTTGTTGGGGGAAATCGGTTTTGGTAAGGGAAGTCTTTATTCATGATAAAGAGTTGTGTAAAAGTAATGAACTTAGTAAAGCTCTGGTTCAGATGGGATTACCTATCGTACAATTTAGCTATTGACTTATAGAGATATGCTCTTAATTTGTTCCAATAGTCTGTATCAAAAAGTTTATAGAGAAATAACAATGAAGTACCTTGAGCATTAACCTCTTTGTCTTTAAAAGTATTGATTACACTTGTTAACCAATATGATATACATATTACTATTGGATATGAATAGCATCAGATAAGTCTAATAGATTCAGTTTATATTTGTGGAAACTGAGGTACGTGACAGGAAACGTATTACAATTTATATTAGCAAATGAAATTCTTCTTCAGAAACAACATCACACCAGTTATAAATTATTACAATTTATATAAGCAAATGAATATTTATCTCTTAAAATCCATATATAAGAAACGACGTTCATTTGGTAATTAGTTGACCTTCTAACAATGATTATAAATAGTACGTGATAGAAAGGTGTGTTTCTATGCTAAAATGTGATGCTAATTCATTTGGCTTCACGTACTTTAGTGCATCCGTTTAATTTACTTGGTGCGTTCGTTTGCGGAATCTTGTTCATCCATCAGAACGCATAACGCGTGTCATCTGCGTATAAATTTGAGTCATTTGACTCGATGAATGGTGAAATAATTAAAGGAATGTTCGAGATTTATGAGCTTTCTAAAGAGGTTATTTTTAATTACAATTATCACATGCATTGAATGAGTATAAGAAAGTCACGAGATAGATCTTTTTAAATGACAATACAAACAATAGGTTGCATACAAGAAAACTAAAATGAAATCTATATTTTAAAACACAAATCTCATATCCATACATATATAAATGTATCATACGCATCCGGAAACTAAAACAAATGTGGAACTAGTAAAAATAACAAAATTCCCAGCAAAATAAAGTCACTTATTTTAAGCAGACAGCAGTTAAACTTGTGGCCCTTGTGTCCTGGCCTTTTTCACGCGAACCATATGTTTTGCCTTTTCTAAGCCAATTTCCAGCATCAGCCATCGAAATCTCAACAATAAATTTAATTCATTTGTGTGAACCTTTGTTACTAAATTTACCAAGGGCTAAAATATGGACCTCATCAGGTTCAGAAACACCTAGCGGTGTAACATACACCTTGTTCTTGGTCAAAGGTGAGGTTCTTAGAATTTTTGATATTGCTTTTTCCTTCAATGATGATGTCAGAGCTTATTTTGCAACTTAAGTTCCTTGAATTCCCATGGCAAGACCTATATCATCCTAGAGTGATAGTATCAACTCAACTCCCCCATGACCTTTACTATAACCTATTTTCACATAAAAACACATTCAACGACCCATCAAGCGAATCCACACCAGTAAATCTTGATATCTCAACTCCATAAGACCTAAAAATTTATAAATAAAAAGTCACTTAAAAACTTGATTCAAACATCAAAAAAACAGTTGTAGGGATATTCATTTTAAAAGTACTAACATGATAATGAAAAATCAGGACACTATTAGGAGATCCGTATGAACAAATTTGGAGATCCGTATGAACAAAGCTGTATGAAAAAAATGTTGCACGGAGGCTGCCTTGTTGGTCTCTGATGACAATGTTGAGGACTTGGCGTTTCTCGGATTTAACTGCCAATGGAACCATGGGCTTACACTTAAGGATTCGAAACAGCGGACGCATGCTCATCAATCTGTAAATAATTAGTTCGTAATGTATATCAAAGATTTTAAAATGCTCATATCGTTTAAGAAATAAAGGTTGCCCTGGTTGAAGATTTCTCATTTTATAATGGCTGAAGAAAAACATTATTCATGACTCAAGGTATATATCGAAGTCAAGATGTTATCTAAAGATGAATGTTTTAAAAGATATAAAAATTTCATAAGGCCTACTATTTAAGTATAGAACCTTCTAAATTGATTTTATTCAAAGAATAGAACCATTTTCGTAAAAAATTCATTATGTATAAAACAATCGAGAAAATGGATAAAAATGTCAAATATTTGCGAGCTAACCCATCCCAGCATGTTTTACCAGTGCGAACGATGATATGTTTCAACCTGAACACGTTTGACCCATTATACAACCCAACCATATTGACCCTTCTAATATTAAGTCGTTAACTCATCGCACTTCCTATGAGGCCCTCACAAAGGAGAAACAAACTAGATGCTCTAATAAATAAACAAACAATCACGAAAGCACCTGACAGTTCCTTTTTTGTAGCTTCAGCCACATTATTCGCAGGTGATGGGGAGTCTTTAATGACAGCAGGAGTAGAAACTCCATCAACCGTCTCCAATTTTTTTTTGAGGAAAAGTAGAAGTATCTTCCCCTGCCTTTTACTTTTAAGAATCTTAATTTTGACCACAGATAGTGACGACTCACTAAACTTTTCTCCTTGTGAACAAACCATTGGTTTAATAGTTGTCGGTTTAGATGGTTGTTGATATCAAGATCGCATCATATACTTAAACACCTTGTCACTTATTAACATTTATAAAAACTAAAGAACATCATATTAAATAAAAAGCAAACCTGATTATTAAACCTTGGTCCTTGGGAACAAGGAGTTGATTGTGAACTGGTCAACGGGTTAGAACCAGGTTGTTGGAAATACTTGAATCGTAAGAATTTGGATAATAGTTCATCTGATGAGGCTGGGAGAACGAGGGATCTGCTTGAGACTGTCCTTCAGGGCCTTTCCTTAGACCTGATAGCCCACCATTTACAAACCCATCTGCCGTTTTATCCGACCACAAATCCTCATGAGTGTTTGGGTGAGTAATCTTTACTCTTACGCTTGCACCACCAAAATTTGCCATCGGCTGTTGACCTGCTTCTTGTAGTGACTGTGTTGGTTGAGCCTCTCTTCCATCTTAAGAAGGAATCAAATGAGTTCCAGGAGGGGTGAGAAGCCTGTAACAAACATGGTAATACTCCATTATTCACAGTTCAAAATTGATAATGCCGAAAGTTAAAGATGGGAATCAAACTGTCAACGTGATTATATTAGTATCTGTTTTCCAAATAGATCAACTAGATTCAATTGTTGAAGATCATTTTGCAACGGCCAACATAGTACAACTGATTATCATTTTCCCAATTATTAAGAGGCCACCAAACATGCCTAGACAAAACTCTATGATTCATACCTTTATATGAAATAATTATGCCACGCTACGCTAAACTCTCGCTTAAGACTTGACAGAGATGAAAAACATAAAATGCCTATGGAGTGCTTTGGTACGTTTCTTAAATCTTAACAATAATCACTAAAAGAAAGGATAGCCAAGATAGTGGAACATGGAAACAGGGAACCCAAATTAGTTGTCCTTTTGTGAATTTCAAATAAAACGTTTTATATATAGACAAATAAGATGATACAACCAAAGAGAACACCACTGTCATTAATCAGTATACATCTGCTTACTCTTTTAGCTAAGCATCTTTTGTGTAATTCCAGTTCTTCATGCCATAATTTTGTTTTTCTGATCAAGGTTGTCATTTCTTCAAAGTGTTAACCAAATTAACAAATCTTTATAAGCATTTTGCAAATTTTTTCCATGAAGCCTAGGATAAGAAAATTGGGATTTCTTACCTCTATGGACTTGTTATTTGTCATTTTAGTCTATCCGTGGTCTAAGCTAATTTTCCCTTTTCAGCAGGGGCGAAACATTAGACCTTAGAAAGTCAGCGAACATTAGTTCTTCTATTAGCGATACATCTACATGCTTCTTAGACATGGTAGGCTACCTTTTTTTTGTTCGTGAATAACACACAGAACATTTAAAAATCTTAGTTAAAACATGGTCAATGACAAAGATCCAAAATATAAGCCGAGAACACTTGTCGAGTATGCATATAACTTTATATGCCAATCAAAATAAATTGACGCAGAGCTCAAGTTTTTTAGCAACACCAATGGCTGATAACTATTCCTAGAAAATTGATAATTTGCTACCTACCCAAATGCACAATCATATGTAGAATCTGATTAAAGACTAGTACAATCATTTAAATTGACGATTAATAAAAATTACTAAAAAAACATTACTTATAAAACTCAGATGATGAATCTGATTAAAGAGTGGAATGGTGGGGAACGTGGCGAATGATTGGGAACAGTTGTGGGGTACAACGATGAACGATAGTGGTGAACGGTGGTGGTGAGCGGTTATTATGAACGATGGTTGTGAACGATGGTGGTGAACGGTGGTGGTGAGCGGTTGTAGATGATCTCCATCGTTGTCGCATGATAAAGTAAACGGTGGTGGAAAGAATGGCGTTACCAATGAAAGAAGATAAGGAAAATGAAAAAAAGGGCTTTAAATAGTGGAAGTTTGAAATATGTGCAATATTTGCCCATAAGAACTGATAATTTACATTCGGGCCCTTGTAGTTTTTCCGAAAAAAAGAAAGGGAAATATCTTTTGATCCAACGGTTGGAAATAGGTTTTCTAAGTTTTCTTTTGAGATCAGGTTTTCTATCGATCCCATCTCTCTCTATATATATATATATATATATATATATATATATATATATATAATTTCATGTTTGGTCCCTATCGTTTACACAGAACATCAAGTATGATCCCTATCCCAAACTAAGTCCGCAGATCGTCCCTATCGTTTACACTTTGGATCAAAAATGGTCCCTATATTGGATGAGTGTTAGTTTTCTTCGTTAAGTCTTGAGAGAGGAGGGGCATTTCAGTCTTTTACTTATTTTGACTTCATTTAATACAAACACCCACCATTTTCATCCCACAGGATCAAACATACACCCTTTTCATCCCACAAATAAACTCTTCATCAAAATAAACCCAGAAATTAAAGATCCAAAAATTAAACAAGATCCAAAATATAAATTAACAAAGATGGCAATTCTTGCTCCAAGAATATATGCATCAAAACCATTTGAACAAGTTAACATCCTATACCAAAACCCTCATGATATTAAACAGAAAGAAAAAAGATACTATTCTTGAATCAATCGGTTGATTAAGTACCCACATTTGTAAACAAATCAACAATCTGCTAGTTCAGTCTTTCCAACTCCAGTTGGTCCCATGAACATGAAACAAGTTATTGGACGGTGAGGACCCATAACTCGTTTGTGTAGCTCTTCCTCCAAATGTAAGAGTTTCTCTCTTTCGGAATGTTTCAGCTTGGAAAGTGGAATGCCAGTCCATTTGTTGACGATCTCAGCAATGTCATGACCGATAACTTCTTCTCGAAGCATGGACTTCCCTGAACTCATATACTCGACCAATTCTTTTTCGGCAGTTTCTCCAAATTAACCCGATCAATCTGCACAAGATGGGCAGTCGTTATGATATGATGAAAAGTTCATCTTTCAAACCATGGGTACACCAAGATCACAAAGTAAATTTATCAAGTAGTGACTTACTTCTTCCTTAATAGATTGCATATTTGTCATGACACTCTTTTCATGTTCCCATTGTTCAATTATCCGACCGTCGGATTAGTTTTCCGGCCACCTCTTTTTCGGCCATCATCCTCCTACTGCCGCCACACTCACCCCATGCTCCACCTACGTCCCATCTCAATCCATCACCAACTTCGCAAAAACACCATCGCTACTATCAGCCACCTTTCACGAGAAACCATCCTCACCACCCTAAAATCATTAGATCCATCATCACCTTTTCGTTGTCATCAAAACCACCATAGCCGTCGTCTAACCAACTCCTATCCCAACATAGCAACACCTACAGATCCGCCACTCTTCTTGCTAATCTACCACTACTTCATCCCATCGCCGCCACTTTTAGTATAGATCTGCCACCACGACCCACGAAACACCATCACCAACCGTTAAACACAGCACCGCCACCTGATGGAAACAGCCAACCGTCATATTTGAGTCATTAAACAAAAAAGGGTGTTGTTTGTTTGTTATCCGCGTACCACCGAGACCATCATCACATCAGCCATGTTTTGGCAACCAAGTTGTGTTTGTTTGCTTGTGATAGTGGGTGATTTATGAGATGAAGATTTAGATATGGTGGTTGAGAATAGATGGTAAAGTGACAGCAGATATGTTTCAAGATAGATGGGGGGCAGAGAAATTGATAGCAGTGATCGCTATCCCATTTAATAAGAAAGAAAACAAAAAAATATTAAAAGAATAAAGAAATAACATTATTTATTGGGTTTTTATTTAATGAAATCGAAAAGACAAAAATACCCTTCAAATACATACATTTAACAGGCAAAACTAACATCCATCCAAGATAGGGACCATTTTTGATCCAAAGTGTAAACGATAGGGACGATCTGAGGACTTAGTTTGAGATAGGGACCATACTTGATGTTTGGTGTAAACGATAGGGACCAAACATGAAATTTTTTCATATATATGAAAAAATTTCACGTTTGGTCCCTATCGTTTACCCCAAACATCAAGTTTGGTCCCTATCTCAAACTAAGTGCACAGATCATCCCTATCGTTTACACTTTGGATCAAAATTGGTCCCTATTTTGGATGGGCGTTAGTTTTCTCCGTTAAGTCTTGAGAAAAGAGGGGCATTTCGGTCTTTTACTTATTTTGACTTCATTTAATACAAACACCCACCATTTTCATCTCACAAGATCAAACATACACCATTTTCATCCCACAAAACCCATCTCTCTCTCCCAAATCTCTCTTATCCAACCCTAACTATCCTCACATCATTTCCATCATTTCACATCATTTCCATCGTCTCCCCCAAAAACCCAGATCTATCATATACAATTATCTATACCAAGTTTCTATAATTTCTAAACTTTCAATATTCTTATCCTAACATAACACAAAGTTATTTTCAGCTTATGATTCACAAAGACAATGTAGTATTGAAACCAAATAAAAAGATGATTGGGTCAAATTGTATATTCCATTTCCCTACAAGTGTAGTAGTAGTACCGGCTGCTGGTCCACACTAATCCCTCCTCCCCTCCCCCAGACAGTCTCACACACCAATCTCCACCGTCCAGACCCCAAAATCCATCGCGCATGACTACCACCTTTCAAAAAATGACCTGGGAATTTCACCTTTCAATTTGTTACTGCTTAAATCAAGCCATTTCAATAATGATCTGGATGAGTTATGAAACTTTGGAAGAAGACCATCAAAATTGTTGTTGGAAAGCCGTAACTGTTGCAGATTTGGCAAATAGAACAAAGATGAAGGTATGTTTCCATCGAAACCATTGAAACTTAGATCAACCGAAATAAGACTCCAAAGATCTTGGAAATAGGGAGATGGGATCAAACCCGATAAACTGTTATTTGAGAGATCAATATCAGCAAGATTCTTGCAAAGCTGAAATGATGGGATCTTCCCGATGAACTTATTCGACGACAAGTCCACAAAGGAGAGTTGAGTGAGCCTTTTGATGGACTCTGGTATTGGTCCAGAGAAATTGTTCCTCGGGAGTTCTATCTAGGATAAGTTCTTAAGGTTTCCAATAGATTCTGGAATCCTTCCAGAGAAGTTTGTGTCGCCGAGCTTTAATATTTGAAGAAAGAAAGAGGGCAATAAGTTTGGAAATGATGTGAAATGATGGAAATGATGTGAGGATAGTTAGGGTTGGATAAGAGAGATTTGGGAGAGAGAGATGGGTTTTGTGGGATGAAAAGGGTGTATGTTTGATCTTGTGAGATGAAAATGGTGGGTGTTTGTATTAAATGAAGTCAAAATAAGTAAAAGACCGAAATGCCCCTCTTTTCTCAAGACTTAACGGAGAAAACTAACGCCCATCCAAAATAGGGACCAATTTTGATCCAAAGTGTAAACGATAGGGACGATCTGTGCACTTAGTTTGAGATAGGGACCAAACTTGATGTTTGGGGTAAACGATAGGGACCAAACGTGAAATTTTTTCTATATATATATATATATATATATATATATATATATATATATATATATATATATATATATATATATATATATATATATATATATATATATATAGGGATGGGTTCTAGAGAAAACTTCATTTTGCTAGAAAACTTAGAAAACAAAGTTGTAGGGTAGATTCTGCAATAGTCTCAAACTTTAGGGTCAAAATTAAAAAACAACAAATAAAACAGCTTTACCAAACCATTTTCCAGATCAAACAATCAATACTACCGTTATTTACTAAAACCACCGCCGGAAACCACCGTGCAACAACCACTTGTTACAATCGTCAAATCTATCGTGGGGCACCACCGTGGAACCACCAGAATCGTTATAATCATCAAATCCACCATCGGAACCCACTTTGAAACCACCACAATCCTTACAATCGTCAAACCCGCCGTTGGAAACCATCGTCGAACAGCCACGATCGTTATATCGAATCCACCACCGTCGTTTCAATAGTGATTTTTTCATATAGTCAGCAGTAACACATTCATTGGCGTTGAGGGGACTCGTAGAGTCTCGGGTGGTGAACGTTGTGAGAGTGTCGATGATGTAGTCATCATTCATGACCATCATTGCTTTTTTCGATGAGCCAACTTCTGGTCTCGAATCGCCAAGTGCCTAGAGTTCGATTGAAAAGGTTTTGATTATTGGAGGATTAACGCGGTTAAAGGTATGATACGCATTCAAGTATTTTTTTTCGATATATACTTTCGATATGAGGTTTATGCATTGCAATGTCTTTGGATCATGAAATTTAAAGTGACTGAGTAGTGTACATGATAAATCTTACAGTAATTTTTACACAAGGGCTGTTACATATAAAAGCTATAGAAGTTGTGATATTTTCCCTTGAAGTGTCAAGACTTGAGCGTGATGGATGTCTTAATCTTAGGTTCATGTAGTTTTATAATTTCGAGTAGCTTTTAATTTAGGGGATTATAGTTTAATAACCCTTACGCAACAATTTTTCACTTTTAGGTAGAACTTTATTTATTTGATGTAGGGTAGGGCATCTGCTTGTAGAGGTTGGGTATACGTTTGTATTGATATAATCATCTTATTGTTTAAAGGATATGTTCAATTAAGGCATCAGTTTGGTACATGATCAATATTAAGTTTAAGGCATTTGTTTTGTTAAAATCAAGGCGTTAGTTTGGTGCATGCATAGCATCAGATGTATTCATATGTTTGTGAAAGTTAAGGCATCATGTTGCTGTATAAAGAAGGCATTTATATGATAAAAACAAGGCACATGTTTGTTAGGATAAAAAAGCATATGATTTAGTAAAGCATATGTTTACAAACAAAAAAGTTAATCACACTAGAATATGATTAGTGCTCTTAGACTTATTAAAATGCACTACTTTGTATGTTTATTGCATCCGTTTGTATCCGCACTTATAGCATAAACATGCTTGTTTATCAAGTTAATGATGTATAATTCTTTCACCGACTCTTGTCTTAGTTATTTGTGAACCTTTCATCCTTTTTTATAATTAACTCTTTCTATAAAATAACAGGATACGGTTACACTTAGGTTCAGTAGTCACCAAATATCCCTCCTCTTGTCCCCAGTTTGAGCGCGATGTATCTCCCCTGATAACACACCTAAAAATTATTTTGCATTTGTTCACACCTACCTAGTGTCTGGTGTAGATATATTTGCAGGGAAAGGTAAATTCTTGTCCATTTATTGATTAATAAAATATAGGGTAGACTTTGAAACCCATCAATAACTTAGATTTTCATGTATTGTTGGAAATAAGCTATGTTGTTATATCTAGACTGGGGGAGTATGTAAACATCAAGTTTGAAAAAGTGACTTAAAACTGGTTGAATAAAAAAACAAATTAATATGTGTAACTCTTTTGAACAACAAAAGAGCACTTGTAAAAATCTATTTTTAGTTTCTGGTCTAACACTTTTGAAATTATTGGAGCATCAATGAGGGTATTATTCAAGCATCAATGAGTATTATTTGTACATCATTAGAATTGTTAAGGCGTCTGTTATCATTTATGAAGATATTCTGGTAGACTAGCCGACTAGGTGTATTTTAGGTAAAGTGGAAACTTGTAGGTTATTGTTTTTTTGATTGGTTTTTAGTCCTTTTTATGGAACTAGAACAATTGGTCGGCCTGATACTAGCCAAAAAGTACTCACTAATCTCTCTCAAGTCAAATGTATTGATTACCTTTTATTTTGTTTGTGACGATGGATTTTTGATTTTATTATAGGGTAAATCTTGTTTATGGCTATGATGTAGTTCCTGGAGCTATCTATGATGGTTGACAGAGTTCCAAACTTAATGACCTTAACAATGCCACATTTATCCAAGGGGACCTGAATAAAATCACTGATAGCTTTGGGAAGGAATTTTTGAGACCACACATTTTCATCTCAGGTATGGCTCCTTGATGCCATGAATATGTACTTTGCTTGTTCATGTACCGGTGAATTAGATCTGGCTGGATTGTTCTAAACAGATCTTTTTTTGGAACGGGTTAAAACAGTTTGATTGGGTGGGGCCGACCATCTTAACACTTTCTTGTCCATCTATGATTGTTTATATGATATTTAGTGTCAAATATGATTATAGAAGCCATTTATTATAACGATAATCTAAATCTTTCAAATGGAACAATCTAGCTGGTTGTTTGCATTAAAAGTATACAATGACTCAAAACCAGTGAGTTTTTAAAGGTTATGTGACTGTTGCTATCCTAGGGAAAAGGTGACTGGTAATATTAGGACGAATCAAAACAAGAAGGGTTTGTTAAAATTAGGGCATCTGTTAGGTAGATATAAGGCATATGTTTGTTAAAAAAATGCATCTGTTTGTTAAAAAAATGCATCTGTTTGTTAAATTAAAGCATCTGGTTGTGTACATTTTAGATGCGAAACCCGTCGAAAAGACGACAAATATCTTGAAACCAGGCAGAAATCATCATCAGAAAATGAAGAAACTGGTAGATAACATCAGATGAAGGAGTAGTTGAGGGAAAAGGGAAGAACAACAAAACAAATACAGTTGCAAAACTAATTGGATCTATATATAATAACTTGCAGTGTAAGAACAAAACAGTTGCAGAGTCTAAGAAAATGGATGAAGTTATTTTATGCTAAGACCTTCAGAAAGAATCCATGACAAATTTGTATAAGTAGTGCATCGCTCTACCTATAATTTAGTGATTTCAGGTATAAATACTTCCCCGTTACAAACAAAACTTATATCTGCATATAATTGTTCTTGTGACCACGTTTGAGATTGTTAATAAAATCATCAAACCTAAGCATATAGATTATGGTACAAAAGAAGGGGCGTTAGAAAATAATATTAAGTGGACGTGATTTATTTTATTTGAGTCATTGCAACTTGCAGGTTTATAATGCTGGATCTATGAATAAAAATTGTTTTGCCAGGTTGACCCATTCGACTATTTTTACCTATTTGACCCGTTGAAACAGGATGCTTGCTGGGCTTGTTTCACTTCTGCGTGGAACAAACTTATCATGGAAAACACAATGTTGCGTTAGCAGTTCTTGAGCCATGGAATAATGGAAAACCATATGAAGAATCTGCAAAAACTGAAGTGTTGGAGTTTTTGCGTCTATTTCGCTATCATACAGGTGTGTAAATAGTATTTATGCAGGCGAAACTGACATTCCACTGACTAAGGACTAATGTTGATCGATTCAAGATAGAACCCAAGTGAGAGCATATAATGTTACCAAGTTTCGGGCTACCTGAAAAACAACATAAGAATTCAATGTCCCTGAAGGAACGGAAGCCGGACCCTGAACCTGAGCTTGAAACTTTAATAGTGCATCGTCAGAAATAATCGGGCATCTATTTGTATGATTATTGTATCAATGAACAAAATAGGACATCCTTTGTGGAGTATATAATTGAAATCGATATAGTTACAAGCTTGTAGTTCTGCTGTCATAGCTTTTTAATTTAGCTGGAGAATAGATTGTTCTAATGTAGTAGACAACTCATATTTTATACAATAGATGCATGTTCTGAGAAGTACCCATCTTATTTGTTCGTGTGTTTGTGGGATGAAGAATTCTAAATAGCTTTATGTTAGAAATGCCTTCCTCTAATTTTGTATCCGACATCCAATCAGAGTCAAATCAAGATATGTCCGGTATGAGCTGATCTGTGAAGTATTTTTTTTGTAGTTCTTGTTTGCAGAGGGTTAGTGGTGACCGAGTTCTTTGTACAGATCTTGTAATGTGTTCCTAATACATGACCCGGGTAATCACCTTTACCAAATAAAACATGGCATGTTACATGTAACAACAACATCCATCAGCAGCCCTCTCTGTACATGAGAGCATGGAGCACATTACTTTTCTGGTAAATATAGAGTACAAGTGTTTCGTTCTTTCTTGTGCCTTTTAAATCTAAATTTCGGCCCAGTTAATGTCTAAGTATTGGAGCTCGTGTTTGCAAACTTCTTTACATTGTTTTGATAACAAGAAACACAGCTCGCACATCCTACCCTCAAAACTGATGTGTTAATGATCTCAACAGCATGTAAAGTGTTACTGGCCATTCTGAGTTCTAATAATTAAAAGTTACATGTAGAAACACCATCTCATCCGTTATAAGCTTTGCAGGGTGATCACTATGCGATAAAAAGTAAAGTAAAAACACAATAGCAAATCTCGAGAATCACTGTACCTTCATGAAAAAAACTTAAAGGAGTCGAGTCAAACACAATCTCCTAAGCTGTAAGAATATTCAAAAGGGCATGCTTAAGGTGTTCTCTTCTTGATTAGGAAATAAGGAAATATTTTGGTACGTTAATAAGACAAAGGTGGGAACCAAGTTATAATTTTGGATGCATCAACTATTGCATTATTATTACTCCTATAATTGATGATGGTCTTCACCAAGTATTATGTCCTTCCAAGTTTCATAAAACATCCAGGTGGTTGATGACGACATGACCTTCAAACAACTTGCATCCTATCCTCTACAAAGTCCAATAAGGCTCTCATCCCTCACAACTTTTGATAATGCAGCCGGGATGTTTGGTGGACATTTCCCTTGTAGAGCTCCTAGTACAATCAGCCTTTTCATCGCCACTTCCAAATAAAAGCTGATTTTACTTGCGGGTAGAGCTAACGAAACAAACTCTTGTTAGTAAACAGGTACAATAATCATGTTTTTGGATTTTATTTTGTTTCTTGGAATAAGTATGAATAAACACACCTGAAAGAGATCCGATCAGAAGCATTTCTAGATGGCTTAAAGATTTTTTATTCTGATTCAAGGCAGTAAGAAAAGTGTTGTCCAGACCTATTATTCGCACAACAAAACTTATTACTGCGATTAAAAGTAAATAAAATATAGGTATTTATATTTGTAGCATAAACGGTAATTCAATGGACCTCATAAATTGAAATTTGTGGAACGTCCTTTTGCATTATACTTCTTTATTGCCTATACTAGATTAATGAACGATATAGCTTTTACAGATAATTGTTTAAAAAGGCATTCAATTTGTCATAGTAAATTCTTGTCTGTACACTCAACTTTAGTATCCTATCTAATTATAATCATTCTTTTGTGGGCATGGTTACGGGCAAGCTCATTTCCAACTTGCTAAGATATGTTTTTTCAAACTCGAAACACGACAAACTGAATGCCTACTATAGGAATAATCATCAAGTTTGATAATCAAATAGGATAACTGAAAGTTCAGTCACTGTATACAATAGTATTTCTGCAGAATAGCACTAATTCACATCACAGTAAATGTCTATACACCAAGTTCGTTCAAGTCCTAATACGCTTAAAACAATGGTGATCGAAGTCGAGAATAAAGACCGATTACAACTAGTTACTGTGTCAGATTCTGAAAACACTTGAATGTTCCAGGCATCTATTTCCATATATGATATATACATCAAACTTATAAAATTTGGTTAAGACGTTTTTTCAAACACCTTGTTGAATGCTTCTTAAACACAGCTTTCGTATCTATATTTTTCGTAGCTTTTTTTATATCTAGTAGTAAACTTTGAATAATAACATATCTAGATCAAGAAGAACAAAAAAAAACTAATGAATTACTAAAAAAACTCACTTTCTAACTTAAATAATATATCTAATTGAATCCTGGGAACAGAATGGTGGGGAACAATGGTGAACCGTGGGGAATGGTCGTTGGGAACGATGATGAACGCCGGTGCGTATCATGGTGAGAACCGGTGGTTATGGCGGTGAGAGGTGGTTATGGTGGTGAGAGGTGGTTACGGTGGTGACTCGGGGAAAAAGACGTTGTTAGAGAAGAAGAACAGAAAAAAAATGAGAAAAAATTAGACATTATATATTAATGATGTAAATTTATAAAACAAACCTTAGAAAAAATAGAATTTTACAAAACAGTCCTTATAGTTTTTTCAAAAATAAAGGAGTGTGAGGAGCCTTTGATCTAACGGTTAAAAGAGGGTTTTCTAGGTTTTCTTTTGGGATAAAGTTTTCTCTTGATCCCATCCCTATATATATATATATATATATATATATATATATATATATATATATATATATATATATATATATATATATATATATATATATATATATATATATATATATATATATATATATATATATATATATATATATATATATATATATATATATATATATATATATATATATATATATATATATATATATATATATATATATATATATATATATATATATATATATATATATATATATATATATATATATATATATATATATATATATATATATATATATATATATATATATATATATATGTATATATATATATATATATATACATATATATACGGTTTAACAAACACATTTCATTATTATTTCTTCTTTCCCGGTTAAACTGGTACTTTCTCTCTCTAAGTTTCTCTCTCTAGACATACTGTTTGTTGAGAGTGCTTATTAATAAGCTTATTAGTAAGCTTATAAATAAGTGTATTTAATAATCCGATTATTAATGGATCGGATTATTAAATACGCTTATTTATAAGCTTATTAACTATCCGATTGATTAATAAGCTTATTAATCGTTCAGATTGATTAATAAGCTAATAAATAAGCGTATTAATCGAGCGGATTGATTAATAAGCTTATTAATCAGCTTATTAATTGATCCGAACGATTAATATGCTTATTTATAAGCTTATTTTTTGTATCTGGCCGATTTTTATGGATATCGTTTATAAGCTTATTTAATAAGCTGTGATTGTTTTAGGTTTTAGATAAGCTTTTTATGAATTGTTGTTTTTTCGAGTTGCTTAGGTTTTGATGATGGATTCGAGCGATTCTAGTGGCCGTAGTGGTGTTGTTGATCCTTCTACGTTGGTTGATTTGACTAGTGATCAGACTAGTATCGATCAAGGTTTGGATCTACCATCCGAAAGCGTTCTTCATAGTCTTGCGGATGAGATTTATGCGTATGAACAAGACGGTGAAGAAGCGGAAGCTGTTAAGAGTAAGTTTTCTAGTTTTTGTTTAGCTTAGTATATGTTCCTAATGTACCGTATATGATAGGAACATATCATATATGATGTTTGTATGTTTACTAATAAGTGTGAAAACACTTATCCTTTTACCACTTATTCCCAATAATAACAAGACCAAAACGTGTGATTTATGTCATAAAAGTCGGAATTATGCGTGGTTTGTGTTTTTATTGTGTGTTAGGACCAAAATATGAAAAAGGAAGAAAACACGGGCTTTTATCGAAGAAAACGGGAAAAGACGAAGTCAAAAGATCAAGAGTGCAAAAAGAACGGAAGTCCAAGACCTATTCTGAAGATTTATCGAAGAAAAAGTCTAAAGACGGAAGTTTAATAAAGTCGAAGAACTTAAGTCTAATAGAAGAAGAAAATTAAAAGACAAGTTCAAATCCCGAGACGACATCGAAAAAGACAAAGAATTGTCGAGTCGAGAAGACGTGAAGAAAGAAAGAAAGAAGATGCAACACATGTACTCCTTCCACTTTTCCTATAAATACCCTCCTAATAGACATTAGGAGGGTGGTTAGTCTTTTAGTTTTAGTTTTCATTTTTTTTACTTTTCTTTCTAGTTTTAGAGAGAGAAAGTTCTAAACTTTCTCTCACTAAATTTCATCTTTTCTTTTAATCTTTCAAGATTAAACATTTGTGTATTGCTTATTTCATTAATCAAGTTCTAGTTAAGCTTTTAATCCTTAATCTTATTCTACCTTTCTTTGATTTTTAGATTGATTTTGGTGTGAATCACATTAAATCCGTGTTGATCTTAATGGTTTTGTGCTTAAAAAGTTAATCTCTTTGTTCCTACATAAGCCTTCATTTGATTAAGCTTTAAGATTCTTGTGCTTATTGGCTTATTTACATGATTAGCTTATTTACTTATAGAAAGTTTTCTTAAAAAGTTTATATTTTTATTGTTTGATTTGAAGGTTTGCTTATTTTTGAGTTGGATAAGTTGTGATTAGTACTTATTTGATCCATTTCATTATTGATTCGTGGTAGTTTGGGGTATTAGCTTATTCATCATAGCTTATTACCTAGCTTATTTCGGATCCCATATAAATCGGAAAGCGTCTAAACCCCTTTCCGATCAGCTTATTCCGACCAACGCCCCACCCCTCTTTCCGATTTGCAAATCGGAAAAGGGTTTTAAGAGTTTCCGATTGCACACCCCCTTATTCCGATCGTAGTGATCGGATTAGGGCTTTAGTATTCCGATTGTGGTGATTATTGAGTATTCCGATTTGGCCCTTGTTTGCATATTCCGATTTGAGTTGTTAGTCCTAGTATTCCGATTTGGCAATTTTTGCATATTTCGATTGTGTGAATTTTCAGTTATTCCGATCTGGAGGCACTTCTAATATTCTGATTGTGTATGTTTTGTGGCATTCCTATTATTAAGGTTTTACCACATTCCGATCAACAGATCGGAATATATTCCGATCTGAACTTTTTTTTGGCATATTCCGATTGCACCATTTCCAACATTCCGACGAGGGTATTAATAATATTCCGATCAGCCTCGTTTATTGCACATTCCGATTTGGGAATTTTACGTTGGTTTAGTTTCTTATTTTTGCAAAGTTTCTAAGTGTTAGTTTTATTTAGTGTTCAAGTATCTTTCTAATATTGCCTTCAAGTTTTCTAGCATTTAATTTTAACTTGTTATCTTTAGTATAATCTTTAAACTTCTACTTTACTCAACGACACTTAATTACTTGCTATTAGTTTAAAATAGATAATCAACCAAACCATTCTCTTGTTCACCAAAAGACAATCGAGTCGCACTCTAGACCGGTAATCAATTCGAAGAGACTTGGGACAACGAATTTTGATAAGTGGGGTAAAAGCTTTGTATTAAATTGTGCCGCTGTCGGCTCTTTTTGTTAAGATTAACGGTTTCTAGTGAGAGACGCATTGAATTTTGGGATCCGTTCTTTGAACGTTATTTTCTTTGCTTTAAAAATTTCCAAAAATCCAACAAAAATATAAAACTTTTCAAAAATACAAAAACATTAAAAAAATCAGAAAAAGCAATTCTTTTCCAAAAGGTTTTGCACCAAAAAGATTATATAGATATTCTCTCTGTGCATTTTTCTTCTGCAGGTGTATGCGTACTAGATCTTCAAACTATTCTGAGCCCGAGACTCGTGAAGATTTAGATATGGCTGGTGTTCATAACAACAATAATAACCCACCTCTACCCAATTTGAATAACAATAACAACAACAACAACAACAATGTCCCCCTACCTGATTTACGAACAATGGAGGAATTGTGTCAACCCACCATGAACGGACGGGGAGGCCCGATTGCGCCAATGCACGTCACGGCTCAGGAGTTTTCGTTGAAGCATCACATGATCCAACAAGTGCAAACTAACCCATTTCGCAGAATTCGGGATGATGATGCCAACAAACACCTCGATAAATTCATTACCATTACCCAAAGCATGAAGTGCCCCGGTGTTTCTATGGATGACCTTCGCCTTCAACTTTTTCCCCACTCGCTTTCTCACCATGCCGAAAAATGGTTTGACCGTCTCCCTAAGAATTCTATTCATACGTGGAATGATATGACTCAACGCTTTTTGTCGCGCTACTTCCCTCCATCTATGGTCACAAGCCTTCGTAACCAAATTAGTGGATTCATGCAAGACAATGATGAATCGCTCTTCGATGCTTGGGAACGATACAATGATTTGATCGACCGCTGTCCAAATCACAACATGCTCCCCGTCACTCTCATTGATACTTTCTACAATGGTCTCACTTTTCGTGATCGTGACACGATCAATGCTGCCGCCGGTGGTACTTTTATGAAAAGGAGACCGGAGGAGTGTCGAGAGTTGATTGAAAACATGACTACTCACCACAAGAATTGGGATTCATCCGCATCCTCAAGATCTAACTCGAGAGTCAATGTTTCTTCTACTACTTCCAATCCCGAGATGACTGAAATTACTCGACAACTCGCTGAGATGAACAAGAATTTCATGACCATGGCCACAAACCACTTTCAACAAGCTAAAGCCGTTGCTATTTCTTGTGACACATGTGGTGGTCCTCATTCTTACAATGATTGTCCTTCTACCCAAGGCAATTTTTCTGAAAACGTTAACGCAGCATACGGTACTTATCCCACGGGAGGCTATCAAGCTCGTCCTCAAGGAGACCGTAGCTTGCTAAGTTATCGTTCGAACAACTATCTTGCTCCACCCGGTTTCCCTCCTACAAACCAAAACCAACAACAAAGCTATAACAGAAACAACCAATCCCATACCCGACTCAAGGAAATTCTCAAGCTTACCAAGCTCCACCTCTCAATCAACCGATGGCAGTGAATCAAGACGTCGAGACGTTCATGAAGACTAATAGAGAGATGGTGACGAATCTTCAGAGTCAAGTCATCAACTTGAAGGGAGAAATGGCGAAACAAGGGAACGATATTCGAGCCGAGCTAAGGAATGACATGGCAAAACAAAGCAATGAAATTCGTGCAGACATCAGAGACTCTTTCAGCACTCAAGCGCTTAACATTCGTGATATGATTGGTTCGCTCATCCAAGGTAATCAACCCTCTTCTTCGGGTACTCTTCCGAGTAACACCGTTGCGAATCCAAGAGGGGAGATGAAAGCAATCACCACTCGTAGTGGAAAAGGTTATACGGAACCCGAGCTTCCTACACCTCCACCCGTGATTGTGAACAAGGAAAAAGAGAAACTTTCCCCACCTCCTTTGCCTTCTAGCCCCATTTCCCCACCCCACGTGGTTGTGAGTGATCCTATTTCCCTAAAGCCTTCTTCTTCATCCAATATACCTTATCCTTCCAGGTTGAGGAAAGAGAAGCAAAAGAGCAAGGATGATATTCAGGTTTCAAACTTTCTCAAAATGTTTAAACAATTGAATTTTAACATCTCCTTTGTCGAGGCTCTCGCTCACATGCCTAAATACGCTAAGATGTTTAAAGATCTTCTAAGTGACAAGGAGAAGCTTCTTGACATTGCTCAGACCCAACTTAATGAGAACTGCTCCGCAGTGCTCTTAAGGAAATTGCCCACCAAACTTGGTGATCCGAGCCGCTTCTTGATTCCTTGCAACTTCCCGGGAGTAGAGAATTGCATGGCGTTAGCCGATCTAGGTGCCAGTATAAACTTAATGCCTTTAAGTGTTTGGAAGCAATTATCTCTCCCCGAGCTAGTCCCCACCAAAATGACTTTAGAATTAGCTAACCGTACGGTTGCTTATCCAGTGGGGATAGCCGAAGATGTCTTTGTTGGTGTTGACAAATTCACCTTCCCGGCGGATTTTGTTGTCGTTGACTACGAGATGGATCCCCGTGTTCCATTAATCGTCGGACGTCCATTCCTGAGGACCGGTCGTACTCTCATTGATGTCGCCGCGGGCGAAATAATCATGAGAGTTGGTGACGATAAAATTGTCTTCAACATGGGTAAGATTTCTAAACAACCTTATTCATATGAGAGTGTTAATGCTATTGATGTTCTCGATGAGGCTTGTGAAGAACATTTTCATGATGCTTGCAAAAGTACTCTCTTCTCTACCCAATGTTGAGACCGTTGCCTCAATTGCTCCGGCATTGAATCCTTTTGGAGAAAGTGACTTGGATGATTTCGAAGCTAGCTTGGGTCCTCTCGATATTAAGTATGATGATTCTTCCACTAATTGGGATGAAGACATTCGTACTATTGAGAGACTTCTCAATGAAGACCCGTTTTCTCCTCCCTCTCCTAAAGAGGTGACTAATGATGATCCATCGTTAGTTACACCATCTATTGAGGATCCTCCTACTCTTGAGCTTAAGGACCTACCTCATCATCTAGAGTACGTTTTCCTTGAAGACAACGAGAAGTTACCGGTCATCATCGCGAAGGACCTGAAAGAAGAAGAAAAAGCCCGACTTATAGCCGTGTTGAAGAAGCATAAAAGAGCTATCGCTTGGAAAATCTCTGACATTCGCGGAATTGATCCTCACTTTTGCACACATAAAATTCTCATGGAGGACGACTTTAAGCCCACAATTCAAAGCCAACGAAGGGTGAATCCTAAAATCCATGAAGTCATCAAAAAAGAGGTTATCAAACTTCTTGATGCGGGTATGATTTACCCTATTTCAGATTCACCATGGGTTAGTCCAGTCCATTGTGTACCTAAGAAAGGCGGAATCACCGTTGTGCCCAATCAAAACAACGAGTTGATTCCTACCCGTCTCGTTACTGGGTGGAGAGTTTGTATAGACTACCGCAAACTCAATGATGCCACGAGAAAGGATCATTTCCCTCTACTTTTTATGGACCAAATGCTTGAACGTTTAGCGGGTAATGAATATTACTGCTTTCTTGATGGTTTCTCGGGTTATTTCCAAATACCCATCGATCCCCAAGATCAAGAGAAGACAACATTCACTTGTCCCTATGGCACATTTTCTTACAAAAGAATGCCTTTTGGCTTATGCAATGCCCCCGGGACTTTCCAAAGGTGCATGTTGGCTATCTTCCATGACATGGTTGAGCAAACCATGGAAGTCTTCATGGATGATTTCTCGGTCTTTGGGGATTCCTTCTCTTCTTGCCTTGCCAATTTAGAACGTATGCTTAAGCGGTGCGAATACACTCGCCTTGTTCTGAATTGGGAAAAATGCCATTTTATGGTAAAAGAAGGCATTGTGCTAGGACACAAAATCTCTAAAGCCGGTCTTGAAGTCGACCGTGCTAAAGTAGATGTCATAGCCAAATTACCTCCACCTTCAACCGTGAAGGGTGTGAGAAGTTTTCTGGGTCATGCGGGCTTCTATCGTCGATTCATTCAGGATTTCTCTAAAATCGCTCGCCCGATGACCCACCTCTTGGAAAAAGATACTCCTTTTATCTTTTCTAAAGAGTGTATCGAAGCCTTCAATCTTCTTAAGGATAAGCTAACTAAGGCACCGTTCTTGGTTACCCCTAATTGGGAGCTGCCTTTTGAGTTGATGTGCGATGCTAGCGACTTTGCTATTGGTACGGTTTTGGGCCAAAGAGTGAATAAACACTTCCAACCAATCCACTATGCTAGCAAAACAATGACGGGGGCTCAATTGCATTATACGACAACCGAAAAAGAGCTTTTAGCTGTTGTCTATGCTTTTGAAAAATTTCGCCCCTATCTTGTTTTATCCCCCACCATCGTATACACGGACCATTCCGCGTTGAAGTACTTGATGACTAAGCACGACTCTAAGCCAAGACTTCTTCGTTGGGTTTTACTCCTTCAAGAATTCAACATTGAAATTCGTGACAAGTAGGGTGCTGAAAACCTAGCCGCGGATCATCTGAGTAGACTTGAGGATCCATACCAAGGGGATCATCCGAACAAAGAGATCAATGACTCTTTCCCCCTTGAGACCTTAATGTCTATAAATCTCAATCTTGATGACACCCCGTGGTTTGCCGACATTGCAAACTACTTAGCGGGTGGTATTCTCATCAAAGGGTTAACATCCCAACAAAAGAAGAAGTTCTTGAATGATGTTAAGACTTACTTTTGGGATGACCCTTATCTATTCAAACAATGTGCTGATCTGATCATTCGTCGTTGTGTTGATGGACCAGCAGCTTTGCAAATCCTTGCTGCTTGCCATAAAGGACCCACCGGTGGTCACTTTGGTCCCAACTACACCGCTAAGAAAGTGTTTGATTCTGGATTCTATTGGCCCACCATTTATCGTGACGCTCACGAAATGGTTGAGCATTGTGATGCTTGCCAACGCCAAGGCAGGATCACACATAAAGATGAGATGCCTCAAAATTTCATACAGGAATGTGAAATCTTTGACGTATGGGGCATCGACTTTATGGGGCCATTTCTATCATCTAAAGGGAACAAATACATCCTCGTAGCCGTTGACTACATTTCTAAATGGGTTGAAGCTAAGGCTCTCCCTACGAACGATACGAGGGTGGTTATGAACTTTTTGAAGAAGCTCTTTTCTCGATTCGGCGTCCCTCGTGCTATTATCAGTGACCGCGGGACTCATTTTTGCAATGATCAATTTGCAAGAGTCATGGCTAAGTACGGCGTTAATCACCGTCTTTCCACCGCTTATCATCCCCAAACCAACGGTCAAGCCGAGATTTCCAACCGCGGACTAAAGAGAATTTTGGATGGGCCGATAAGTTAGATGATGCTCAGTGGGCTTTCCGTACTGCTTACAAGACCCCGATCGGTTGTACACCTTATCGTCTTGTGTACGGGAAAGCATGCCACCTCCCCATCGAGCTGGAACATAAGGCGCACTGGGCCTTGAAGTGGGCTAACTTCGACATCAACAAAGCCGGTGATCATCGCAAGATTCAACTCAACGACCTCAACGAACTGAGGAATGAAGCTTACGAGAACTCACTGGTCTACAAGGAGAAGACCAAGATCATTCATGACGCAAGGATTAAGAACCGAGAGTTCCACGTTGGTAATCAAGTCTTACTTTTTAACTCTCGGTTGAAGATCTTCTCTGGCAAGTTGAAGAGCCGCTGTTCTGGTCCATTCACCGTCGCCAAAGTCTTTCCATATGGGACCATTGAGCTTTCTCAGCCAAATGGGCCCAATTTCAAGGCGAATGGCCAGCGTTTGAAGCTGTACTTTGGTGTGGACATCTCTCAAGAGATGATTCCATCCCTCACCACGTTCCCTATGAACTAAATTTGGGTCGAGTCAGGCTAGTGACTCGGTAAACAAAAACAAGCGCTTCTCGGGAGGCAACCCGTGATCTATCCTTTACTGCTTTCATAATAAGTGTAGGGGGGCCCTGTATGTGTTTGTTGTCTTGTTTCTTGTGCTGTGCAGGGATTAAAGCTTCAAAGAGCCTCTTGATGACTTTTGACGAACCGTGATACCGTGTTCCCATCTTCCCGGTTCTATCCTAACCTCTTGTGATTCAATATTTCATATTTTATATGTTCACATTGAATTCACTTTAGTTGTCCTTTACGTAGCAAGATTTAAACAAAGTGCACAATGTCCTAAGTGTAGGGGAGCTTATTCCCACATGCTTAAACATTGAGGACAATGTTTATCTTAAGTGTAGGGGGGACTTCTATCGAAGTAAGTGGTCTTTTCCATGTATTTGCCCTCATTTTAACTAGAAAATTTGATTTTTTGACATTTTTCAAAATTTTTAATCTATTTTGGCCTAGTTGTATAGTTGTATTTTCCTTTGCTATGTTTATTTTCTTTCCTTACTAGAATTAATTTTCAATAAAGTGGTTTTAAATTTTTCTTAGTCATGAATAATTTGACTCAACCCGAGTCTACTTATCTAAGTTTACTCTAGCTAGTATCCTTAACGTGTTTAAGTCAAGTTTTGCTAGGCTTTTATATAGGGAGCTATAAAACGCGAAAGTCTTAACTCTTGCGGGTTAAGAACAAGAACTTTTCGCAAGTTCCTATAATTGATCCTAGAGAGTTGTTTATCAAGGGAACTTTAAAATGCGATTTCTAAACTTGAAAAAGTCTAAGAATTTACAAGATCCTATAGATGACTCGAAAACCCAAAACTTTGATTTAATAGGCTAAGCATCTACGAGTCTCATTCCTTGAGATTTTAAACTGTGGAGGACGAGAGATGATAGAGTCAATTATAAGTTTGGTATTCTTGCGTGAATTTATGTGAGTTAATTATAAGCCTATTCTCCCTTCGCTTGTTAATAAATTTATCTGCAATAAATAAGGTTGTACGATTTAAAAGGTTACTTAGCTTCTAGCCCAAGATCATTTAAAAGTTGCTCGGTACGGATTAGAGTTGATAGCCAAGGCATAACTTATTGAAGTGGGATGCGAAGATTGGCGAGTCCGAAAAGGACCTAACAAGGCATGAGGGCTACATTTTGTTGCTAAAGATCCAAAAGTGATGTGAAGAATCATTTATCGAAAATCAATATGAAGGATCGAGACACACGACGAAAAGCAAATACTCCTCTAAAGATCATGGAGAAGTCTATCCAAAAAGGCCCTAACAAGGTATGAGGATAAATAGATCCAAGTCCTAAAAGGAGGCGGATCGTTGTATATCAAAGTCCAAAATAAGGATTGGAGAAAAATGAAGAAGTCGTGGTCCAAAGATGAAGGATCTCTCAAAACTTCAAGTGAAGAAATTCCTATTATGAAGAGAAGACCATAATTTCAAGAACGTCTCTCAAAGATTCGAAGTATGAAGTCGCTGCCAAATATCGGTCCGAGAAAGGTCTCAAATCGTGAAGCGAGTTATGCCAAGATATGAACTTTATGAGGTCCCGAGAAGCAGTTTTAAAAGATTTTGTCCTTTAGCTAACTATTGATTAAATCGTTCACTTTATTTTCGGCCTAAATAACTATCAAAATAAGTCAAACAATGCATCTTCGTGATCATTCAAGACAAAAATAAAATATAAGAGATACACCTAGGAATAAGGGAGTCTAAGTGAATAATTGGCCCACATGAGTTCGTGTTAGTTTGCTAACTTATAATAACAATGATCTCGTTTTTAAGCTTGGCATGGGGAACGTGAAACTTGAGGATGATAAACGTTCATGGCTGCCAAAACCAATGTAAGTGTTTGATTTCTTTACTTGTTTCTATCTTTTTATGTTTAGTATTTAATAAAGGCCAAGGTGGGTTATTTATGATGAAAAATGTAAACCGTGCTTTAAAATTAATGCATTGCATGAGGGCATTGCAATGGTCAAGTGTAGGGGATTTAATAAGTGTGAAAACACTTATCCTTTTACCACTTATTCCCAATAATAACAAGACCAAAACGTGTGATTTATGTCATAAAAGTCGAAATTATGCGTGGTTTGTGTTTTTATTGTGTGTTAGGACCAAAATATGAAAAAGGAAGAAAGCACGGGCTTTCACGGGCTTTTATCGAAGAAAACGGGAAAAGACGAAGTCAAAAGATCTAGAGTGCAAAAAGAACGGAAGTCCAAGACCTATTCTGAAGATTTATCGAAGAAAAAGTCTAAAGACGGAAGTTTAATAAAGTCGAAGAACTTAAGTCTAATAGAAGAAGAAAATTAAAAGACAAGTTCAAATCCCGAGACGACATCGAGAAAAGACAAAGAATTAAAGTCGAGTCGAGAAGACGTGAAGAAAGAAAGAAAGAAGATGCAACACATGCACTCCTTCCACTTTTCCTATAAATACCCTCCTAATACACATTAGGAGGGTGGTTAGTCTTTTAGTTTTAGTTTTCATTTTTTTTTACTTTTCTTTCTAGTTTTAGAGAGAGAAAGTTCTAAACTTTCTCTCACTAAATTTCATCTTTTCTTTTAATCTTTCAATATTAAACATTTGTGTATTGCTTATTTCATTAATCAAGTTCTAGTTAAGCTTTTAATCCTTAATCTTATTCTACCTTTCTTTGATTTTTAGATTGATTTTGGTGCGAATCACATTAAATCCGTGTTGATCTTAATGGTTTTGTGCTTAAAAAGTTAATCTCTTTGTTCCTACATAAGCTTTTGATATGTGTGAAAACACACATCTTTTCTACCACTTAATTACAATAATAACCTGACCAAAACGTGTATTTTATGTCTTTTATGTCAGAATTATGCGTGGTTTGTGTTTTTGTTGTGATTTAGGACGAAAAGGTGAAAAGTGGAGAAAACACGGGAATTCACGGGCATTTACGGACTTTTATTGAAGAAAAAGATGAAAGACGAAGTCAAGAAGTCAAGAGTGCAAAAAGAACGGAAGTCCAAGACCAATTCTGAAGATTTATCGAAGAAAAAGTCGAAAGACGGAGGTTTACTTAAAGACGAGGAACTTAAGTCTTATTTATCGAAGAATTAAAAGACGAGTCCAAAGAGATCCCGAGCCAAAAGTCATCACATTCCAAGATTAACAAAAAGATTAAGAAGGAAGGACTTAATGGGCAATTAAGAAGAAAAGGAAGAAGGGGAGGAAGCTTCCTCTAACCACTCCCCTAATCACCTATAAATACCCCTCTTATTCATTCATTTACTCTTGTTGGCTAGATTGACAAACTAGTTCTTCCACCTTTATTTTATGCACCTTTAATTACTTGCACTTTTAAATACATGTTATGCACCTTAATTACCTTTTAATTTCAAGTAAGTGTCCCTTTTAATTACTTGCACCTTTACTTTATCTTGTTAATCTTCTTCTACCTTTCTTTTATCTTTGATTTACACGTTTTTATCTTGTTAAGTTGTTTAAAGATTCGATTTTTACGCTTTTGATTGTTTTAAATCTCTTATTTTCATAGCTTATTTGATTTATTTTCAAGTTTATATAGTTTTTACAAAAGTTATTTTTATGTAAAAAGTTGTTTTTCTTAAAGTTTATCTTTTTCGTGTCTTAAAAGTTTTTAACTTTCAGTTTCGTAGCTTATTTTTACACGGTTTTACCTTAGGATTTAGTCTTGTGCTTATTAGGAGTTTAGCTTATTTTTCTAGCTTATTTTGTGTACTTTTCCCTGTTTTCCGATCGTAACAATCGGAAAAGGGTTTTACATTCCGATCGGTGTGATCGGATAAGGGTTTCTATATTCCGATTGGAGGCATCTTGGTATTCCGATCAGAAGAGGTTCTGGATATTCCGATTGGGACAAGTGACAGATATTCCGATTGAGGGTTTTCTTTGCCATATACTGATTGAGGTGCGTTTTGGTTATTCCGATCGTATAAGGTGACAGATATTCCGATTGGTGTTCCAAACAGCATTCCGACCAAGGTCTTTTCCATATTCCGATCAAGGTAGGTTTAATCATTCCGATCAGGGCGTTTGGGGTATTCCGATTGGTAAGTGACAGAATTCCGATTGGGTTCCGACCAACATTCCGATTGGACGGGTTTGACATTCCGATTGGTAGGATCGGAATATATTCCGATCTAGGTTGTTTTTCTTGTTTTTGTCTTGCTTAATCTTTAGTTTATGTTTTATACTCGTCTAATTTTAATTTCCGTCACGCTTTAATTTTTAGTCATTTAATTAATTTACTTTCCGTCACGTTTTTAAATATCGCACATTTAATTTTAAATTAGACTTAGATTTATTTTCACGCTCTTTTAATACTTGCCCTTTACTTTAACGACATTTACTTTTAAGTCTTGCACATTTAAATTAAAAACCAACCAAAAATATTTGTTTCACCAAAATAAAACTGAGTCACATAGAGAACCTAGATCAATTCGATAAGACATACATCAAAGAATCTCTTTTTAATTAGGCCAAAACCTAGTTATCAGCTTTCATTTGATTAAGCTTTAAGATTCTTGTGCTTATTGGCTTATTTACATGATTAGCTTATTTACTTATAGAAAGTTTTCTTAAAATGTTTATATTTTTATTGTTTGATTTGAAGGTTTGCTTATTTTTGAGTTGGATAAGTTGTGATTAGTACTTATTTGATCCATTTCATTATTGATTCGTGGTTGTTTGGGGTATTAGCTTATTCATCATAGCTTATTACCTAGCTTATTTCGGATCCCATATAAATCGGAAAGGGTCTAAACCCCTTTCCGATCAGCTTATTCCGACCAACGCCCCACCCCTCTTTCCGATTTGCAAATCGGAAAAGGGTTTTAAGAGTTTCCGATTGCACACCCCCTTATTCCGATCGTAGTGATCGGATTAGGGCTTTAGTATTCCGATTGTGGTGATTATTGAGTATTCCGATTTGGCCCTTGTTTGCATATTCCGATTTGAGTTGTTAGTCCCAGTATTCCGATTTGGCAATTTTTGCATATTCCGATTGTGTGAATTTTCAGTTATTCCGATCTAGGGGCACTTCTAATATTCCGATTGTGTATGTTTTGTGGCATTCCGATTGGTAAGGTTTTACCACATTCCGCTCTGGGGGCACTTCTAATATTCCGATCTGAACTTTTTTTTGGCATATTCCGATTGCACCATTTCCAACATTCCGACGAGGGTATTAATAATATTCCGATCAGCCTCGTTTATTGCACATTCCGATTTGGGTATTTTACGTTGGTTTAGTTTCTTATTTTTGCAAAGTTTCTAAGTGTTATTTTTGTTTAGTGTTCAAGTATCTTTCTAATATTGCCTTCAAGTTTTCTAGCATTTAGTTTTAACTTGTTATCTTTAGTATAATCTTTAAACTTCTGCTTTACTCAACGGCACTTAATTACTTGCTATTAGTTTAAAATAGATAATCCACCAAACCATTCTCTTGTTCACCAAAAGACAATCGAGCCGCACTCTAGACCGGTAATCAATTCGAAGAGACTTGGGACAACGAATTTTGATACGTGGGGTAAAAGCTTTATATTATTTACATAGATATGATAGCCATGTATCATATACTATCATATATATTCTCTAATTTAAGATATATTATGCATGGTACATCATATATGATACATGTCTATCATATATGATGTTTACATGATATGTGATATGTTTTTCTAGTATTTGTAATCATATATGTTTTTTTGTAGAGTTGAATGTTGTGCGGACTCCTGAGTGGGTATATCACTCATTCCAACTTTGATACTCCTGGTGGTACTGTTTACTACATTCCGAAAGGGCCAGCCGAGTTTTTACTTGCTAAAGGGAACGAGTATGATTCAGTTGAACATTGTATTGCTGCTTACAGGAAGTATGTGGTAAAAGCTGGTTTTGTTGTTAGGAAATCGTGTTAGAAAAGGTTGAGGAGCGGGATTGTGAAGCAAAAGTATTTGGTTTGCAATAGGAAGGGTTCCCCCCAAGGATATATATATATTTATATATATATAGACACCCTAGATTTGGAGAATGGTTACAACCAAATGAGGCATTGAAATCTGCATATCACCGGTTGTAAAGCTCGTGTTGTGTTTGACTTGATCCCTGGTACGACGAAGTTCAAGTTGAGTGTATTTGATACTATCCACAATCATGAGCTTGAAAGCGAGGAGTACAAGCATCTGTCTAAGAATCAGAGGCAGTTAACATACGCGGAGCAAGTGTTTATTGTCAAGGCTACGAGTGTGAATATCGGTGCTACAAGAGCTCATCACCGTCTAACCGGGATCAAGGGTTCTTATCTGCTCATTTGTGGTACTACGTTGACTTCAAGAACTTCTTCTATAGCGTCAACTGTTACATCAGGGACTATGGCGCGCAGATGTTGATAAACAAGATGGAGAAGAGGAAGGAGTACGTTGCTGATTTTTCTTTTGATTATTTGGTTAACAAGGCTGAGCTTATTGGCTTATTTTGTGCTGATGAAGTATCCAAGTACAACTAGAAGGAGTTTTGTGATATTGTCTCTTTTGATGCTATATTTAAGACAAACAAGTACAAAATGGTATTTGTTCCTTTTAGAGCGATTGACAACCATAGGAAGTGTGTTATTGTTGATGTTGGTTTGCTCAAGTTTGAGACCACGGAATCCTATGTTTGGTTACTTAAAGCCTTCATCAAAGTGTTTGGTAAAGCACCTAGTATAGTAGTGACTGATCAAGATAAGGCAATGAGGAATGCCATTGAAGTTGAGTTTGTTGGTACAAAGCATAGGCTGTGCATGTGGTATATCACGCAGAAGCTTCCAGCGAAGGTACTTTTTTTTAAGACTAGTATCATGTATGATGAAGTAGCATCCTATATGATGTTTGAGTAGTATCATATATGATGAAGTAGCATCATATATGATGTGAGAACATAATTTGATTCAAAGCATTTGGTTTTTGTATGTTTGTGGTCTTGTTATCATACTTTATAGTTTTGATTCATTTCACCTTTGTTGCAGATATGTGAGAAAGTATACAACGAGACGAATTTTAGAGAGAAGTTAAACCAGATTGTGTGGAACACGTACATTGGTCCCGAGGAGTTTGATACCAGATGGGATGATCTGATGACAAAGTTAATTTGAAAGAACACAAGTGGTTGACGAAGATGTATAATATGCGTTCAACTTGGATCCCTGCTTACTTTTCGGACTCGTCGTTGTGTGGATTAATGAGGACTACATCTAGATCAAAGAGCGAGAATCGTTTCTTCTCCTACTTTACCAATTCTAGCTCGACGCTTATGATCTTTATGAATTGCTTTGAGACGGTGATGGAGAAGAAAAGGAGCGTTCAAGAGAGAATGGACCATAATACATTGGAGACTGTTCCAAAGTTCAGGACTCTACTCAAGATTGAGAAACATGCTGCCATGGTTTACACTCGTACTCTGTTTGAATTGGTTTAGAAAGAGATTTTCGTTGGATTGTGGTATTGCCAGATAGATGCTAAGAGTGTGGCCGAGGGATCCGAGGTTTCTGTTATCAAAGTGAGGCATTTTGTTTATGAAGAGCCTGGTAAGAAGAACAAGAAGAAGACGAAGGATAAGGTTTCTGATAAGGCTAAAGTTGGTTATTCTTCTAATAATGTGAAAGACAATGAAAATGACAATGATAAGGAGAAGGAAGATGATGAGGTTGATATGTTTACTAGAGAAGATGGTTTGTACAAGGTAATGTGATTAATTGGTTGATATAATTTTTTACTTTTTTTTATATATCATATATGTTAAGTACATGTCATCATATATGATATTGTTCTTGTATTCTTTATCATATATGATATTCACTCCTTTGTTTTTTTTGGCTTTTTTTCCAGGTCTTGCACAACGTAGATGATGGTTCAGTTATTTGTACATGCTAGTTGTTTATGAGGGTTGGGATATTATGCAGGCATATTTTTTGCGTGTTCAAGAACGCCAACATCGAGATGATACCTCAGCAATACATTCTTAGGCGTTGGACCAAGAACCTCATCCCTGCTGTGTTGAGGAACAAGAGGAATAGGTATGGGGAGAAGAATGTTGTTGTCGAGAATTATGCGAGCGAGGCGACATCTATTATTGATCATTGTGTGCATTTGTTAAGCAAAGACGAGCCTAGGTTGGGTGATTTTGTTGAGAAGTTAAAGCAGTTGAAGATAGATGTTGAAGCGGATTGCCCGAATCCCCCATCTAAGAGTAAGGTTGACTGTTTAGAGCAGCTTGTTGGTGTCTCTCATCCGCCGGTACGTTTGGTTGATAATCCAGCTCTCGCCTATCATCAACTCGGCTATAGTGAGCTTGCCCTGTGCTGGTGCTTTCTTGTTTATGTGGTTTGAAAGGAGCAAGCGTGATGGCCTCCTTTGTATTTTGGTCGCCTCATCTTCTTCCACCAACATCGGTATCTCCTTAGGTGTCGTCTCGGGAGTTTTTGTGATCTGGGAGAAAGATGGTGTTGTTTTTAGAGATTTTGGTTGCCTTGTCCCTCTTGTTTTCCTTTTTGCCATCTCTTCTTCCTCTAGTTTCTTCTTTTGCTTTCATTCGCCTGACGTTCCAATTCGAGGCAATACCGGTCCAGGTATTCATTGAATTCTGGGTCGTTTTCAAATTCCCCTGACGATGGTTCGTCGGTGTAAACTGTTTTATGAGCCTCAGCTAACATTGTTGCTTCTTTAGCCGATTTTGGTTGGTTAACCAACCCTGCTTCTGTGACCACTTGCTCATTTGCAGTTTCTTTTTCTTTATCCATTTCCTTTTGAGCGATTTCCTCGTCCTCTGTTTGGATATTGTCAAGCGTAACTTGCTGTTTTTCTTAAATAGAAGGAACAACTTTTCTTTTGCCATCATCCGGAGAGGTTTCCTTCCACTCCATGAAATCTACGTCAAGCCCATCGTCCTTCTTTCTCTTGAATACCACCTGGTATTCTTTGCATAGACCAAGCAATGCGTCATCATTTTCAAACTTTTTCATACCTTCTTTAAGTGTTTCAGCAAGCACTTTCCTTGCATCATAGATCACTTCAAATCGGTCAATACTTTCTTCAACGAACTCCTGCATAGAAAGAAGTATATTGTTAGTGTATTAGTAAGCTTTCATATATGATACTTTATCATATCACATATGATAGTTCATACTATCATATATGAAAATCATAATTTTTTGTTTACCTCTAGTGTTTGTGGTTTCTTGTCTTTTATTGGTTCTCAATAGAAGTCGTTGTTTCTATAGTCGTCGATTCCCATATGGATATTTTCTTCCTTGTACTCTTGATGATGCTCTAGCTTTCCCAACAACTCTTTGATCATTTCTTCATGGATTCTATTCTTGATCAGCCGAGAGTTCCAGCTTTCTATTGCTAGTCTTCGACGCATCACGGCTACGCCCGGGAAGTATGTTGAGTCCAAGTAAAGCAGCTGGAAAATGCAACAGAATTTTTTGTCAAGGCAATGAAAACAAAGAAATTAAGTTTAAAAAAAAAGAAAAACGGAAGTTTTACTTACAGACAAGAATTTAGTTGGGTTGTAGTACCAACTTTTTCCACCTGGTTCATTCCATTTGCTCTTACTCTTCTTCAGGCATTCTAGGACGTAGGCGGACCAATCTATATCTCTTATGGTGTCCTCCTCTCTGATCCTTTTCAGTATCTTGAAGGATATCTTGCCGCCATTGTCTACTCCACCCATTGTGCATCCAAAGAGCATTAGAAAGTTCATGATAAACATGAAATCTGCCTCACTAGTCGTCTGTATCTTTTTTGAGATGGTTGTTGCTGTTGGTTTTCCATTGAACTGATTCATCCATAGTTTTATGAAATGATCATCTTTTTCTCGTTCTTGCAGTTCATCTAGTGAGATTGTTCGATCTTGAACACCAATCATATCATGTACCTTATCTCTTGTTATTTTAATAGATCCCTTTTGAAGTCTTAGCTCCATGCTCAGAGGATGGAATTTCTCGACAACAAAGTATAGAAGATGTGAAGATAGTTCCTCTATGGGAAACTCTATGTATCTTTCGAAACCGATATGCTTAAGAACCTTTTTTCTTTCATTCGACAATCCCATAATGGCTTCATATAGTGGTTTGGGCGAGCATCTTGTCAACACAGTTTGGTATACCTTTTCTTGCTTTTTTTTCGGCGGCCCTCTACCCTTTTTTTCTTTTACCATAACCATCTAATACTCTTCATCACCTCCTTCTGTTTCATTTTTTTACCTGATGCCTTTTAATGGAGAACCTTTGTGAACTACCATTTTTGTTGTAGCAACTTCATGTTCAGGTACCTCCTCCTCTTCATCTTTAGTGTCACTTCTATCGTCCATCAGCTCATCTTCTTCGTCTGATTCCTCCATTGGAGGTGTTTCTTTTTTTCGAGTTTTCTTGATACCTCCACTGTAGGTCTGTTTCTGTCTTTTTGTCCGTTTGTTTAGACGTTTTGCTTCCTTTTTTCGTCCAATTTTCTTTTTACATCCTTTTTATCCTTCTTTTTTGTTTCTGAAGGGTTTTTGATGAAGCTCATCTTTGTTATTTTCTTCATAACATCTTTTACCGTCTCTTCTTTCTCAGATTCTGTTTCTTCATCTTCATTATCTTCATCATCCTCCTCGTTACTTTCGTCTTCACCCTCTGGCTCTTCTTCCCCCTCTGGCTCTTCTTCCCCCTATGTCTCTTCTTCATCTTCCGCATCTTCGGGTTGTTGAGTCGGGTTCTTCTTTGTCAGTTTGTGTTTCGATGTATTCTTCCCCGTTGCTAATTCTCTCATCATCTGAAACATCATCTTCCTCTGTACCACTTTCTTCTACATTTTTTACAAAGCAAAGAGATGTTTATTAGTGTATGTTTTTTCCTAATGAAATAATATGATACGTACTAAATTTTTCTTACCTTGTGTACTCTCTATTTCTTTTTCAACTTTTTTTTGGGTAAAGGGGAAACAACCCCGGTAAAATATATTCCCAAAAAGCGTTGAAGTATATTGGAATGAAGCTTTAATGCTACATTAACCTCAAGCAACAACTTGAACAACCACTATATCATATGGCATGCCATATGATCCTACTAAACAATTACAAAACAAATAACACCAATAGGAAAAAAACACCTAAAGGTGCATGAACAATGAAAGTAAAACGACATCACGATTAACACTTAGAGCGAACATCAGGCTGACGAGAACCATGTCGATCATCAATCGATATGACTTCTTCAACTTCACTATCACTAGCATTAATCACATCTTCCTCGGTATTAAAACCATCCTCCCAATCTGTACCATCATCTATCTTATCCCAAAGAGCACTAAAAGAATTATGAGAACTCTTCTCCTTATAGTTAGTCTTAGCTACAAAACTCGAGGCTTTGTTATTCAAGAAACCCTTCTTAAGCATAGGAGCAGCCGGCTTCGGATTCTTACCCGTAGCTTTAGAGGTCTCACCCCTCTCAACATTACGAAACTGAAGATTAAGAGCCGGTTTAGTTAACTTGATACCTGCAACTTGTGATTGCTTCTTCTTACCCTTATTCTTCTTATTCTTAACCACCTCAAACCCATCCTCTACCACAGCACTAGTAGCATGAGCGACCACTTCCTTAGGCAAGTTCAGGCACCTCTCATTAATATGATCAAAAATCAAACATGTAGAACATCTAGGTGGTTTCCATTCGTACTCGATATCAATCGTAACCAAAGAATGACCATTATCACGACCTTTAGGAACAGCAATTACCATCGAATCCAGTAACTCAACATCAGCTGAAACCTCAATAAGAGCACGAGCATAGGTGCTACGTCCCCATGAGTTAGCACACATATTACTCGTTAATAAGTGTGAAAACACTTATCCTTTTACAACTTATTTCCAATAATAACAAGACCAAAACGTGTATTTTATGTCGTAAAAGTCGGAATTATGCGTGGTTTGTGTTTTTATTGTGTTGTAGGACCAAAAGATGCAAAAGGAAGAAAACGTGGGCTATCACGGGCTTTTATCGAAGAAAAAGACTAAAGACGAAGTCGAAAGATCGAGAATGCAAAAAGAACGGAAGTCCAAGGCCAACTTTGAAGATTTATCAGACGGAAGTTTAATGAAGTCGAAGAACTCAAGTCTAATTTTAGAAGAAAATTACTAGACAAGTTCAACTTATCGACAAATCCCGAGACGACGTCGAGAAAGACAAAGATTAAGTCGAGTCGAGTCGAGAAGAAAGAAACTAGATAGCTTAAGCATGTAGTCTCCTCACCTCCTATAAATACCCTCCTAATATGTCATTAGGAGGGTGTTAGGTGTTTTAGTTTTTAATAGTTGTAGTTTAATTCTCAAATGTGTTTTATTTTTCTCTCTAGTTTTTCTTTAAAACTTGTTAATCCTTCCATTGATCTTGTAATCTTTTTACATTCATCTTTAATCAATCAATCTTGTTTTCTTAATTCTCATTCTACCTTTCTTAATCTTTTACTTAATCTTGATAATCATGTAGTTTTATCTTAATCTTGTTTATGGTTTGATTGTTTAGCTTATTTGGTTGTGCTTATTAAATTGGTGATCTTAAAAGTTTTTATATGAAAGTGCTTATTTTTCTTAATCTCATGCTTAATAGTTTGTAGAAATAAGTTGTTTTTAATAATTTTAAGTTTTTATAAAAAGTGCTTTTTGATTTCTAGCTTATTTAATGTTTTAAAAGTTTTTAAATTTTAGCTTATTCATCTTTTTCTAAAAATCTTTTGGTTTAACTTTTGGCAAAGTGCTTATTGGGATATAGCTTATTTTCCAAGTCTCGGATTCTTAAAACCCTCTTATTCCGGATAAGGAAACTAATTCCTTATTCCGGATAAGAATCGTTGTAGTTGATTTTTGCGGATAAGCAGTTTAACACCTTCATATTCCGGATAAGGGATTAAGACCCTTATTCTGGATAAAGCTACATTTCAAGTTATTCAGGATAAGTCTTTAGCATTTTATTCCGGATAATCCCCCAAGCCATCGTTGAATATTCCGGATAAGTAACCTGAATTTTATTCCGGATAAGGGAGTTGTGCTCATTCCGGATAGGGTACTTTAACTTGTTCCGGATAAGGGTAATTTGAGTTATTCCGGATAAGAACCCAGAAAATATTTCGGATACGTTTTCTTTTAATTATTCCGGATAACAACATTATTCCGGACAAGCTCTCGTTCAAACATTCCGGATAAGCTTCAGTTTGATATTCCGGATAAGAAGCAGAAGCCAAGATTCCGGATAAGGGTTCATTTTGATATTCTGAATAGTACTCATCTCTACATTACGGATAAGCATCATTACAATATTCCAGATAAGCCTCCTTTCTACAATCCGGATAGTATTCCGGATAAGGTTCTTTATTTTCAGTTTTTTTGAATTTTCCTTTTCCCGCCTTTTTACTTAGCTTATTTCTAACTTGTCTTATTTTAGTTTAAAGATTTAAAGTTTACATTTTTATAAGTTTTAATCAATTACTTTTCAATTTTTAAAGTCTTTATTTTCAGTTTTAAATTTTAAAGCTTTCATCTTTATTTACTCAACGACATTTTCATCTTTAGTTTAAAATAGATAACCAAACCTTTTTATTTTCCACCAAGAACAATTGAGTCGCACTTTCAACTTGTAATCAATTCAAAAAGATCCGGACGATAACTCTTTCATAACTAAGTGAAAACATAGTTATTAAATGGCGCCGCTGCCGGCTCTTTTCGTTAAGATTAAAGGTTTTAAGTGAGAGATGCGTTGGATTTTGGGATCCGTTCATCTTTGAACGTTATTTTCCTTGCTTTAAAATTTTTAAAAAATCCATAAAAATTAAAAAAAAATCAAAAAACACAAAAAACACAAAAAAATAGAAAAACATATAAAAACTAAAAATATTTCTTGTCTATTTTTGCTTTTCCTTTTGTAGGTGTGCATGCGTACTCGTGCTCGTAAGAAGAAAGTAGCTTAAGCCGAAGTCATTACTCCACCTATTGTCACCATGGACAATCAACCAATGATCGAGCTTTCATTCAATCATGGGAGGGTCACAGGATTCTTCTCCTAAGCGCAGGTGTAGCTCCCCAGGGTGTTCATTTAAGTTCTCATACATCCCGCTACGGTTTGTCTTGGTAAACAATTATTTATCTTTCGCCCAGGGGAACGCGACAATCAGAAAAGAGATAAGGGTAATGTTACAATGAATGAGGATAGGTGTTGAAAGAGGACTTACTCTCCTTATTGAGAGAGCGCTAAAAGTCAACTAGAGGACTCCATACTACTGGTCTAAAAGCGGATAGAGGAATTCCTCTTAGCCGTATGATCAATGTTAATAACATTTCTCGATGCTTCTCTACACGGACCTTTCTTCTGGTTGATTCGAACCAATCAAGCGACTTGCCTTTTAGTAGATAGTAAGAAAAAATATGTTGTACCATTCATATCAAAAGAAAATACTAAACTAGAAAAAAAAAGTTTGATAGGCGGTCATCAATGAGGGCCTTCATACTATCTACTACAGAATCAGTCACTTTTTCCTCGTAATTCTCAATTGTCAGATTATGCCCTTGCGACTCTAAATAAACTAAATCCATTGAGAAACCAAAAATCATAATAAGAGAGACGCTCATAAAAAAAATATGGAGACATTCTGGATTGAGAATCAAATTATTCCCTCCAGACAGAAAGTGACTTTTTCATGTACGAGTAGTGAAGAACTAAACGAGAACTTTTGTTGGTTGTTGACCAACGGAAAGAAAGGGATAGTGTCAACTTTGTTCCTTCATATTTCTCTTTTTTTATTTTATATTGTGTAACCCAAAGCGCATTCCTTTAAGAATGTATCTGGTTCCATTTTTCTTTCGTTAGTTAAGCCACCTTTTTCTAAAAGGGATTGTAGTAATTCTGTTTTTATACTCTTTAAAATGGCGCTCTCATATTGAGAAATTCTGTCTAGTGGCATTCGATCACAGAATCCATTGACAGCTGCATAAATGACTAAAATTTGTTTTTCAATTGGAAGTGGTGCATATTGTGGTTGTTTCGGTACTTCTGTAAGCCTTGCACCTCTATTGAGTAATGCCTGAGTCGCAGCATCCAGGTCTGACCCAAATTGAGCAAGGGTGGCCACTTCACGATATTGTGCCAATTCCAGTTTTGAACTACCGCAGACTTGTTTCATAGTTTTCAACTGAGCGGCAGACCCAACACGACTGACAGATAAGCCGACGTTAATAGCCGGTCTAATTCCGCGATAAAAGAGCTCTATTTCCGAACAGATATGTCCATCAGTAATGGGGATCACATTAGTAGGAATATAGGCTGATACGTCTCCAGCTTGTGTTTCAATGACCGGTAAGGCGGTCAAGCTACCTGCGCCTGTCTGGTCCGATCGTTTAGCGGCTCTTTCTAAGAGACGGGAATGTAAATTGTTAGAAATACGTTTTTACGTATATTAGAAGTATCGGTCACTCCACAATATTATTAATGTTGTAATAGCTCGTAGTTAATAGTTACTTATTTAGTTAAGTAAGAACCGGCCCATGGGCTTGTCATGGGCCGGCCCAAGTCCATTAGTGGCTTGGAAGTATAAATACCCCTTTCCTCCTTGGAAAGGGGTTGGTTGTTGTTCATTTCTAGTTTCCACTTAATAAAAAGACACATAGTTTTCTCTCACTTTCTCTCTCTAGTTTCTCTCTCTAGAAAACATCAACCCACTTCATAGATTCATAGATTATCAAGATTCTACATTTGGTATCAAGAGCTATGGGGTGATTTAAGGTAATGATTTGTGTGGTTTTTTTTAGTTTTTGATTGTATTAGTGTTCTTTAAGAAGATCCATCTTGATTTTTGGAGTTTTTGGTGTTTTTGTGATTGGGATTAGTAGATAAGTATTAGTTTTTACTTATTATTGTAGAAGTCACAAAACTTTTTGGGTTATTTGGTAAAAATCTGGGTTTATTTCATCTTTTTGATCGACTGTTCATACTCGAACAAAGTGTGACAACTGAAAGTGTGAGCGGTAAGAAATTCATTCTTGTCATTGTGGATGATTTCTCTAGGTTTACATGGGTTAGATTTCTACGTACAAAGGATGAAGAACCGAAGGCTATCATCACTTTTCTGATATTCATTCAGGTACGTTTGAATACTACTGTCCGCCGTATTCGTACAGACAATGGAACAGAGTTCGTCAACCAGACTCTTCGTGATTTCTATGAAGGAGTTGGTATCTCACATGAAACATCCGCTGCACGTACTCCGCAACAAAACGGTGTCGTTGAAAGACGGAATCGTACGCTTATGGAAGCTGCTAGGACTATGCTGATTTATGTGAACGCTCCATTGTTCTTGTGGGCAGAAGCTATATCTACTGCATGTTTCACCCAAAACCGTTCTATCATTCGGAAACGCCATGGAAAAACACCTTACGAGCTTCTACATGACCGTAAACCCGATGTTTCATTCTTTCATGTGTTTGGTGCTCTTTGTTATCCAAACATTAATAGTGAGAACTTGGGCAAACTTCAACCGAAAGCCGATATAGGTATTTTCATTGGTTACTCACCCTCCAAGAAAGCATACCGAATTTACAACCGTCGTCTTGGTAAGATTGTAGAAACTATGGACGCAGATTTCGATGAGCTGACAGCGATGGCTTCTGAGCAACGCAGCTCTGAACCCGCGCTTCATGAGATGGGAACCGGTGCTATTAGTTCCGGATTAGTTCCCAATAATCCTACTTCTACATCATTTTTACCACCAACAAGGCCCGAGTGGGATAAACTGTTTCAACCGTTGTTTGATGAATTCTTTGATCCCCGAATGATGAAGTTCCAGCACCTGTAGTGATCGCTCCAATCCCTGAAGTGGTTGCTCAAGCTAATGAAGCTTTATCTAATGCATCTTCAATTAACATTGAACCGGATGCACCTTTACCAAGTGATTCTCAAACTACACCTGAATCGTCACCCTTACTTGTGCCTAATGATGTGGAAGAGGATTCTATTGATCACGATTTGGAATATGCTCACCTGCAAGAGCTTCCTTTCTTTGGTGTAGCGATACCTGAAAACCCTTCAGCCGCGTCTACCTCAGAAGAAGCTCCTTCTATTGTTCACTCCAGACCACCTAGGATTGAAAATCATAGCACCAAATGGACAAAAGATCACCCAATTAGGAATGCCATTGGAGATCTTGATCGACCAGTCTCTACACGCCATCAATTACAAAAGAGTGCACTCTATTGCTACTTTGATGCATTTCTCTCTGAAGTTGAACCTAAAAACTGGCAGCAGGCTATGACTCAATCATCTTGGATTGATGCCATGCAGGAAGAACTAAATGAATTCCAAAGACTTGAAGTATGGGAATTAGTTCCTCTCCCTGACAAGGTTAACATCCTTACTTTGTTGTGGGTTTATAAGGTTAAACTTGATGAGATGGGTGCAGTATTGAAGAATAAGGCTAGATTGGTCGCTAGAGGATATAAACAAGCCTTAGGTATAGACTTTGAAGAATATTTTGCTCCTGTTGCAAGATTGGAGGCCATTAGACTATTCCTTGCGCATGCTGCTCATATGAACATGATCGTCTATCAAATGGATGTGAAGACGGCATTTTTGAACGGTGAACTAAGGGAAGAAGTCTATGTTAGTCAGCCGGATGGGTTCGTTAGCACGGAGTTTCCTAATCATGTGTACAAGCTTAAGAAGGCTCTCTATGGGTTGAAACAAGCTCCACGCGCGTGGTATGATCTCCTCTCAACATATCTCATTTAGGAAGGCTTCTCCAAAGGCAAGGTGGACCCCACTCTATTCACTCTCAAGGAGGGAAACGACATGATACTGGTACAAATTTATGTTGATGATATAATATTTGCTGCCACTAACATAGAATTGTCAAATCGCTTTGAGAAGATAATGTCCACACGCTTTCAGATGTCAATGATGGGAAAATTTTCATTTTTCTTAGGATTACAAATTTCTCAGAATCCCAGAGGCATCTTTATTAATCAATCCAAATATGCTCTAGAATCTTTAAAGAAGTATAACTTTGAAAATTGTGACCCCGTGGACACTCCAATGGTGGAGAAATCCAAGTTAGATGAAGATAGGAATGGGACTATTGTCGATCCAAAACTTTACCGTGGGATGATCGGCACCCTTCTCTATCTGACTGCTAGCAGGCCTAATTTGCAATTTGCTGTATGCATGTGTGCCCGGTATCAGGCTCGGCCTACCGAAAAGCACCTACATGTTGTTAAAAGGATCTTTCGGTATCTAAAAGGAACACTTCATCGTGGTCTATGGTATCCGAAAGATTCCTCTATTGCTTTAATATCATACACAGATGCCGATCATGCTGGATGTCAAGACACGAGGCGTAGCACGTCTGGATCTGTGCAACTCCTTGGAGACAGATTGATCAGTTGGTCTTCAAAAAGGCAGAAAAGCGCTGCAGTTTCTAGCACGGAGGCTGAATACATCGCCATGTCCGGTTGTTGTGCTCAAGTCCTTTGGATGAGATCACAATTAACTGACTACGGTTTGGGATTCAACAAAATCCCGATGTATTGTGACAACAAGAGCGCCATTGCCCTTTGCTGCAACTATGTTCAACACTCCCGGGCCAAGCACATAGACATTCGCTACCATTTCATTAAAGAGCAGGTGGAAAACAGAGTGATCGAGCTGTATTTTGTCACTACTGAGTACCAGCTGGCAGATATGTTCACCAAAGCCTTAGATCGAGGACGAATCGAGTTTTTGATCGACAAGCTTGGCATGAAATCATTCACTCCAGCGACTCTCAAAGAGTTGGCAGAAGAATCAGCTGAATAGTGGTGGTAAACTATTCAGAGTATCCTTTGTTCGTGATCATGTATATTATCGTAAATATATAAACCACAAAAAGAAAAATACAAAAATATAAAACCTAGAAAAACCATAAAAATTATAAAATCCAGAAAAACCAAAAATATTTTTCGTTTTTAAAACGGGCATGTCTTTTTGTACGGTAATATTTACGGCCTTAGAAATGTCGATCAATATTGACACGGTGCCATAAATAGAGTCCGTATAAAAGTTGTACATTTTTAAAACATGCCCATTATGGCTTGTAGTTATTTCAGACTGCAACCCGGTTTTCATATTAAAGTCACGTATTTCCTTGGAAAACGTTGGCTCACAACGGGAATTAATTTTCTCGGGCATGATTTACAAGCCAAATCATGCAAAGGGATCAAGTTTACTTTACAACTTGGTCTAACACGAATTAGTGTACGTCTCAGTGCATTAATTTGTCAAAATAAGAGAAATCTTATTGCCACCACGAATCAATCTTTTTCAAGATACTAATTGGAAATGCTTTCATCAATATTTGACTCTTTAAACAATGACTACAGCTCTTTAAATAGAAAACGGGTCATCGTTTAAGGGGGAGAAAATATTAAATCATCTTCGTCATCAAAACAATTTTTCAAAAGTGTTTGTGGAAAATTAATTGGCTAAATGGTTTATGAGTGGTCTTGCTTTAGAATACGACTTGTGCTCGTTTTATGTGATAGGCATTGCTTTAAGATCTTGGAGATATGCTAATAGGTTGAGATGCTTAAGTTGTGTTGGCGAAATTTAACAATGCTTAGGAAAAATGAAAAGATAAAGTATAAAAAGGGAAAAGGAAAGATAAGTGAAGGGTTAAAAATGACTAGTTGTGAAAGTTAGAAAATTGACCTAAGTCAAACCATACCCCCCCCCCCCCCCCCCCCGTCTTTCACTATCACTGTTTCTGCTTTATCATCTTGCCGCCATTTTCACACACACAAGCTCACAAAACTCGCGTTTTAATCATCCAATCTGTTCCATTCAATCTAAAAGGTAAATACCCAAGTATTATCTTGTTTAAATTCGTTTCTAATCAACTGAATTAATCCATTTTAAGCTGATTTAATCCAATTAGGGTTTGTGTTAATTTAAGGGTTAATTGATTAGGGTTTTAGATGGGTTATGCTCGGAATATCTTTAGATTGTGGTTGGTTACCTTAGATTGCCTTAGAACTCACAAACGCGCATAGATTAATCATCAATAGGCTGCGTTTATGAAGTTCCGGATGAACATGGATAACAAATTCCGAATGAAGGAATCTTCTGAACAAACTTCCGAATGAAGGAAGTTCCGAACGAACTTCCGAATGAAGGAAGTTCCGAACGAACTTCCGAATGAAGGAAGTTCCGGATGAACTTCCGAATGAAGGAAGTTCCGAATGAAGGACTTCCGAATGAAGGGAGTTCCGAATGAAGGACTTCTGAATGAAGGAAGTTCCGAATGAAGGACTTCCGAATGAAAGAAGTTCCGAATGAAGGACTTCCGAATGAAGGAAGTTCCGAATGAAGGACTTCCGAATGAAAGAAGTTCCGAATGAAGAAGTTCTGAATGAAGAAGTTCCGAATGAAGGACTTCCGAATGAAGAACTTCCGAATGAAGAAGTTCCGAATGAAAGAAGTTCCGAATGAAGGACTTCCGAATGAAGAACTTCCGAATGAAGAAGTTCCGAATGAAGAAGTTCCGAATGAAGAACTTCCGAATGAAGAAGTTCCGAATGAAGAACTTCTGAATGAAGATGTTCCGAGTGAAGAACTTCCGAATGAAGAAGTTCCGAAGGAAGAACTTCCGAATGAAGAAGTTCCGAATGAAGGACTTCCTAATGAAGTGTTCCGAATGAAGGAAAGTTCCGGATGAAGAGTTGTTTGATTATTAGTGTTTGCCTGTTATAAGTACTTGTTGAATTATGTTATGAAATGTGTTATGCTTAGAAGTAATAATGATACATATCTATATATTTTTGTGCATCAACCTTTCATGTCTTATCATAAGCAGATACGATGACTAATCCAACAGTACAAGCAATCCAAGACTCTCGAGCAGCCGCAATTGCCGAAGCACGAACACTCAAGTTCATACCAAACAACTACCGGCTGAAGCCAGTTTCAAAATCCACTCACCATGGATTTAAAGTCGCCATAGCAATCCTTGATCAATCTCATTTCAAGAATGCCTTAAGAAGTACTGCCTCGGTGCCTTATGATTACATGTATGAGTTCTGGGCTACCAATGAAAGCACTTCAAACAAGATCACCTTCACTCTCGACAACAAGCAGCAGACACTTAATGTTTCAGACTTCCGTAAGATATTTGGCATTCGAGATACACCCAAAGGTATGGCATTTTTGAGGGATCCTACTAAAGACGAACTCATGGAGATGTTCGATGCTCTTGGATGTCCTGACATACGAGTTGCGTCTGAGTTTACCACTGCTAAAGTAGGACAACCTTGGAGAGCAATGTTGGGTATTCTCAGTAGATGTCTTACACCGAAAACAAGTGGGCATGATGCTTTACGCAGTCCAATAATGAACATCTTCCATGGAATGTATAAAGGCGCAAATGCAAATTATGCATTATTGTTGTGGGAAGAATTCACCTTTCAACTCTTCCAAAACAAGAAGCTGAAGAATAACTTCTTTCCTTACCCTCGGTTTATCAAGCTTATCATTAATTATTGTATGAAGAATGATGTTACTATTTATAGGCGTGCAGCAAGTCGGCATCACACTGAAGAAGCTGATCATACTGTGGATCTAAGGCATGAAGGACCATCTGGTGGTGTGATTCCTGGTCCTATTCCCGATTATCTTCTGACGGATAAAATTAAAGGTTCTGCTGATTACAAGCTACTACTGCTAGAAATCAAGAAGCTAAAAGCAAACCTTCAGACTGGAGAAGACTCGTCTACTACGGTCAAGAGTAAAGGTAAACGCAAGCAACCAGCTGCTTTACCTGAACCCGAAACCAAGAAGAAGAAGACTGAGGCTAAGAAGGGAAAGGGCAAGGCTTATGAGTTAGTTCTACACGACGAAGAGGATGTTGATGATCCTACTCTTAACAAGGCTGAGAGAAAAGCAATGAAGATAGCTATTGAAAGGAGTAGGAAAGATACGGGCGGTAGTGGTTCGGGTGCTCAGATGAATATTGAAGAAGAGTACGAGGAGCCAGAGGATGTTTTTGAGTTTGGATCACCTGAACGGTATTCTACTTCGAAGGAGACATCAATCCCTGTTTCAGCAAGTGTTGAAAAAGAGTCTGGTGCTCCTACAATCATGGTGTCTACTCAACCTTTAGCAACTCAACCTCCACCAATACAACCCTTACCAACCAGACCGGTTTCAACACCTTTCCTTCCACCACCAATAACTCCCATCCTTAGTACCGTAGTAACAACCGAGCCTCTTCACTCAACCCAGAGCAGCTCTGCAACGTCTTCAATGGCTGTATTTGTAATGGCCGAAATGTTGGATAAACATACGGATAATCACAAAAGAGAGATGGATGAACTTCGCAAAGAGCTACATAGACGAGCTCAAAGTGAAGAAGCATCTAAGAAAGCCCAAGAAGAGATGCTTGCTAAGTTCGCTGCAGAGATGGAGTTAACACGAAAAGCTCATGCAGAAGAACTAGCGCAGGTTAAGCAAGCTGAAGCTGATAAACATGCTGCACGAATCACCAGACTTCAAGCGATGAGGGATAAATACAAGGAGCAAAAAGAAGCACTTGAAGCTTCTGTTGAAGAGAGAGTGAAAGAATCCGTTGAATCCATTATGCCTAAACTGCATGATGAGTTGAAGACACTCGCGGCTGATAACTTGATGATCAAGTCATCCAATCCTTCAGAATCCGCCTACAAAATTGCTTATGAGTTAACGGATTTTGAGTTAAAGAAGATCCTGAAAGCTCGTATGAGGGAACTTGGATCGTTTGATAAATCTAGGATTCAACGGGCTCTTTACAAATCCCTGAATGACGCTATCATGGAGGATGATAGGTTATTTAAAACGTTTGGAAGTGTGGTACCATACCACATTCTGCCTGAGGAAGAAAGGGAAGAAAGTGAAGAAGAAGAGGGTACTGGTGAAGAAGAAGGTGGAGAAGAAGAAGAAGAAGAAGAAAAGGATGATGACGATGACGATGATGGTGATGATGATGAGGATGATGATGATGATGATGATGGTGATGATGGTGGTGATGGTAATGAGGAGAGTGCTAAGGGGAGCAACGAGGATAACGATAAGGATGATGATGGGGGTAAACAGCCTGAAAAGGGGGATAAGGTTGCCAGCTCAAAGAAACCTGCTAAGTCTGGAACCAAGTCTAAGAAAGATGCAGCAGCAAAGGAAAAATCTACTTCCACGGAATCAAGACGATCCAAGTGGCGTCATGATGTGAATGCTACTACGGCATCATCGATTCCCGGTACATCTATCGCTGTATCTATACCTGTTACCACTAACCCTGTTAGTTCTGTTGTTGTTGCTCCTGTGATTGCAGAGTCGGTAACTGAACCTGAAGCTGCACAACACTCGCCCGTTCATGACACCACCGAGATGCCTAAATCAGAACCAGCAGATGTTCACGTTTCCACTCCTCTACAACAAGAACCACAATCTACTGTTCCTGAATCAAGCACACGGGATTGGGCAGACACGTTAGAGATTGACGAGACTGCACCGCCACAGGCTTGGATCACGGCAGCGGCACAATATGATTCGATCACAGACGCTGACAGAGATGTTTTGTATCTCCGTATCCGCAGTCCGATTGACTTATGTGCATTTCTGGCTCATGAGTATAAGACTTCGGTTACTCCGTCTTTGGTGAAGAGAGCGCTGAAGGATAAGAGAATTCGCGCCAAAACCAGGTTAACCCGAATGGAGTTCGAGTACTATGCTGACGAGGTCCTGAAAGCTCTTAACACCGTTCAAAGGCCAGGCCTCCATGAATCAGAAAGAGCTCCACCTCCACTTGATCCTTCTCAAGATAATCAGATTGCTCTCGACTTCTTCGTCACCAATGATCTTGAGTATCTTCTGAAGGGTTCATCAAAGTACGCAACCTCCTTGACCTTGCTGAAAGCTGCCAACTGGGGGACAATACCCTTTATCGAGGAAAAGGTAAACCGACTCTGGGTCCCAAAGGTAAATCGTAATTATGATATGTATGCTGTTATAGGTGCATATCATTGGGACGAACGAGTCCGAAGGGCGTACAGGGGTTGCTGTCTAGCCAATTCAGGAAGCAACGTTAGATCCGATATCCGCATCTCCAGCATCTTAGGGCTGAAAACTGAAGCCAAGAATGGATATTATCATGTGACGGAGATTCGTCTGAAAAGGAAGGATGACAGAGAATACAAAATCCAGCAGGGAGATTTTTCTATCATTCGCCTTGAGGATATCGAAGATATGTTGCTTATGATGACCCGGGATCAACTAACACATATTCCTCGTGAAGACATCATTGCCTTGAATACGGCCCTTCGTATGTTCACACGAAGCGTTGTTATCAAGAAACGAGTTGAAGATCTTCAGTTGGGAGTCAAAAGCTACCAAAGGAAGCTTAACCTAACCCGTCCAGTGAATCAAGTGTTACCTCAACATGTAGATAGATGTCCCTATACCGGCATTTCTGTCCCGAATTGCGGCGTTTTCTACTTGAACAGTCGAGGGTTAATGAAGTTTATGAGGGTGGGTGAGCTTTATAAGTATAGTGATGGGACTCTCCTATACGTCAGAGGAAAGTTGGAGCATCTTAATTAGGGTGGGACTTTACCAGAGATGACCGAGGATTGGCATCAGGGTTATCGGCAAATGGCGAAGTATGTGATCAAGAAGATTGATCAAAAGCTCCGTGAACGTAGATTGATGAGGAGCTTGGAAAGATTCGTTGGTGGTAGACCATATTTAGTGCACCACAAGCTACTGCAACGATCCATCTAATGGGTCGTACATTTCAGGTCCACTTTAAATTGGTTTTTCAATTGTGAATATGTATATTTGTGAATATTGTGCTTTTGCGGCTTGATGTAGTGTTAAGGTATGATAATTTTTCAAGAATTTCTCACGAGATTCTAAATCTTTCAAAATATATCATACTAAAGCACTACAACTATCCCTTATTAAATTAAGGGGGAGCATTAACATGTTCTATGGCCAAACATCGATTTCATTTCTACCCAAAGACCGGTTAATCCATTCAATATCCCAAATATTAATGGTTAACATTTTGGATAAGGGGAAAAAATGGGATTAAGGAGACTTAAATGATACTTGGCTAAAAGATGAAAAAGACTTAACGATAATCCGACTTAATATGTGTAAAGCACGTGTTAAGGGGGAGCGTTTTTGATGAACAAAACACCTAAGGTACAAAACTTTTGATTTCAATATCACAAGTACCTTATGTGAATTTTCAATGATTTTTCATGGTGGCTATACTTTCCCAAAACACGCTTAATTCACGACGAATGTGGTGACAAAAGGGTGGTAGGAATAGGTTTAGTCCAATGATCCATCAGAGCCGATGGAATCTTCCCAAGGACAATTCCCTAGATAGAATTAGAAGTCCTAGGAAAGTTGGAGAAAGATTGTGAACGTAGCTGAATGCCGACCAAGTACTTAAGCTAGCACTGGAACAATCACAACAAGGTGCTAGTTATGACGTATTGGTAAGCATTGAAGGGGTTGAAGAATGAAAAAGAATTGTAAAGATAAAGGGTGTAAAGAAAGAAGCCCTCCTTTCAACTTTAGGCAGAAACCGGGTCAATACATATGCTATTGAGGTCATTTTTGTTAATGATTCTCGATATTTAAGAAAGACGTCATGGACCCAGTGATGCAATGCACAACCCTTCCCAGCTAACTCAAATATCTCTCAAAAGGTATTTGTTTTAATCACACGGAGATCAACACGTTATCTATTGGTTTATTCACTCCGAATAGACTGGTATTGAAAAGGTGGCACTCCTCTCCAGCCATCGCTCACTAAATCAAAATGCACAATCGAGTCTAGAGCCAAGAGATCATCAAATGTCTCATTAGGACACTTTCCATTTATTCCTTGCTTTCTCACACACTGTGAAAAGTAAGAGATTTTCATGAGTCCTACGCAGTATTCCTGTAATATTGCCAGAACATCCGAGTAATACGCAAGTATTACAATGAAGATGGAAATCCTGCTTGAGCCAACATCAAACAAGCTCATGGTAGGTTACACGTGCGGTTCTTTTAGAATCAATCTTGTGAAAAACTGGAAAGAAACAGTGGTTTAATTCTTAATTGAACTTAAACTCGTTCCAGGCCTCTATGCATTATCATATGATCTTGCCAGAACACTCAGAGTGACTCTTTATTGATCACAGTGACGAGTGGAAATTCTTCTAGTGTTAACATCAAACAGCACTTGGTAGGTGACGTGCAAGATTCTTTATGAATTGAGCTCGTGACAACTGGAAAGCAACGATGGTGAAAATCTTAATTGAAATTCACTTGTTCCAGGTTTCATGAATTGACGGCTTCAAATCACAAGGATAATTTATCCAAGTGATTCACTCTTTATGTTCGCAGTAAGCTTTGGACGGTCGAATAAAGAGAACGGGTTTACCCGCGAAATCCTGTCAGGAAGTTACTTAATTGAAACTATCCGTCACGGGTACGATATCTAATATCGTCCAACGGTCTTCACCGACCGGAGGTAAAATGCTACCGAATTAGAATAAAATGTCAAAGCCATTTTATTCGTGTCGTTGCTGTGTACCTATTAAAGACGGTGGCGTTGCTGTGTACCTGTTGAAGACGGTGGCGTTGCTGTGTACCAGTGAAGACGGTGGTGTTGTGGTGTACCTGTAGAAGTCGTTCCCACATGCTTATGTTTTTCTGCATAAAGTTCAGCAAAATTCAAGAAAGTGCAAAATAAAGTCTTCCGATGTACTAAATTCTGAAGCTTTCGAGAATTCACCAAAAAGACATAAGTGTGTGGAACATGAAGTCACGAGGAGGCAAGTTTCACAAGAAGGCAAAGATCGCACGTGAAAGGCCAAAAGAACAATGCTCTCAAGCCAAAGCCTAAAAGATCAATAAACATATTCACAACAAAAAGAAAAAGAAGAAAAGACTACGAGCTAAAGAACGAAGACTTAGTATAGTATGCTAGGTTTAGAACTTTGTAACGTGGAGTGACCTCCCTTAGGGGGAGATTGTTAGAAATACGTTTTTACGTATATTAGAAGTATCGGTCACTCCACAATATTATTAATGTTGTAATAGCTCGTAGTTAATAGTTACTTATTTAGTTAAGTAAGAACCGGACCATGGGCTTGTCATGGGCCGGCCCAAGTCCATTAGTGGCTTGGAAGTATAAATACCCCTTTCCTCCTTGGAAAGGGGTTGGTTGTTGTTCATTTCTAGTTTCCACTTAATAAAAAGACACATAGTTTTCTCTCACTTTCTCTCTCTAGTTTCCCTCTCTAGAAAACATCAACCCACTTCATAGATTCATAGGTTATCAAGATTCTACATAAATAGAAAACATCCCCTGGGAAAGCCTCACGGCCTGGTGGTCGGCGTAACAATAATGACATTTGTCGATATGCCACTGCCTGTTTACTAAGATCATCATAGATTATTAATGCGTGCATTCCATTATCGCGGAATTATTCCCCCATGGCACAGCCAGAATATGGGGCAATAAATGGCAGAGGAGCAGGATCCGAAGCGGTGGCTGCTACAAGAATGGAATATTCCATAGCATTCGCTTCTGAAAGAATTTGAACTAATTGTGCCACAGTTGAGCGTTTCTGTCCAATCGCTACATAGACACAATACAATGTCTCACTCTCAGAGGTGCTCCTTGAGTTCATTTGCTTTTGGTTTAATATGGTATCGATAGCAATAGCTGTTTTTCCAGTTTGTCGGTCCCTGATTATAAGTTCTCGTTGACCACGGCCTATAGGAACCAGGCTATCTACCGCTTTTAACCTAGTTTGCATAGGCTCGTGCACAGATTTACGTTCAATAATCCCAGGGGCTTTCACTTCGACACGTCTTCGCTCTTGATCGCTTAGAGCTCCTCTTCCATCAATAGGTACTCCCAAGGCGTCGACCACATGCCCTAGCATAGCCTTTCCCGCAGGGACATCCACAATAGAGCCGGTGCGCTTGACAAGATCTCCTTCTTTAATAGCAGTATCACTACCAAAGACAACAATCCCTACATTCTCATTCTCAAGATTCAAGGCTATTCCTTTTACACCGCTGGCAAATTCAACCATTTCCCCAGCTTGAATCTCGTTCAACCCATAAACACGTGCAATCCCATCTCTAACTGAGACCACTCGACCAATCTCATCCACTTGAAAATTCGTGTAAAAGTTGCTAATTCTACTTTCTAATAGAGTCGTTAGTTCAGCAGCTCTCGGAGAGAATTCCATGATTCTATTTTTTTTGGGCTATATATAAGGGGGAATACCGCTTTCAATTTCAAATAGCTCTATTTCCGCTATTCTGACCTATGTGCCAGATCCTTCTGAGGGGGGGGGGGGGTCTCTCTCCGGAAAACCTTACCCCTCAAATTGATGAACGCCTCGGACCCTCTTCCGCGCTGATCCAGATCGGAAAAAAGGGAAAGTAGCCTTTCTAAGGACTCTTCCCCCGTGGCGGTCCTCGGTATATCGAGGGCTCGAGCCCCCCGTCGTTCCAATCTCCCATCGGGTCAAGTTCTGCCATTCGTTGGAGAATCTTCACCTTGTCCTCGAACAGGTCTTCGGCGTCGATTCGCGCTAGATATATATCTAGCGGCAAAGGCGTGGTTTGGCCCGACAAAAGTCGGCGCTCGATAGAGAGGACCGAATCCCCTCCTATCACTTGCTCCGGATGATAGGGGTAGGGAACCCCTTGTGGGGGTTGATTCGATGGACCTGCCTCGTCCCCTCGGGGAGCAACATGAGTCGCAGGCGGCACGCGTCCAGATTTCGGTCGATTCACCGACGTGCCCGTTTCTGCTAACTCGCCGCCCGCTGTTGTTGGCCATTCTTCCAACAACACATCGATCTCGAAGGAAGATTCCTTCCAGGAGGGAGAGTGTGATGGTCCTCCGGAACCAGAGGGTACCATTTGATCATTCGGTGGGGCCATCATATTGCCTTCGATCACACCTGTAGTGAAGAAGGCTCGCAAAGCGCTCGCTAAAAAGAACGCCAGTGATGAAGGGAAGCCTACTCTGATCAAGACTTTTTCTAGGCCCCGCGCCCCTACGGCGCCCGCTATTTGTGCCAGTGCTGCACCAAAACAAGTGATCTCCCAAAAATAAGAACATAAAAAGTATAACAAAAGACTGATGGTCATCAGTAACAAAATGGGTATGTACCTGCAGTTCACTAATTTCGAAAGAGTCATTTTCTTTTTCATTTTCTTTTTTTCTTATTTTGATCGTCGAGCTCGTAGATTTTCGTTCTGTCATCCTACCTCATTTTTTTCTATCATCCGCTCTACTTTCTACTTACTATCTCCTAACGTACAAAGACCCTACTATATTGTCTTTGAGTCGACAATGATCCTTCTCTCAATCCAAATAGGCGGGGACAGGATTCGAACCTGCAATCTTCAGATCATGAGCCTGATGAGTTGACCATTCCTCTACCCCGTTTCATCCATTCCCATTCCAATAAGTCCTTCTTCGATCTGAAGGTGTGTTAAGCATATAGTCATTGTGGTTACAGACGGGTTCAGTTTCCGATTAGACTAAGAACCTTCCGTCTAAGAAACCTGCTTCACTTCTCCCCCCTGTCATGTATTGGCTCTCTCTTTCCGCTGATAGAGCAGTTTGCTAGTTTGCATTTGTTAGAAATAAGTTTTTACGTATATTAGAAGTATCGGTCACTCCACACTATTATATATGTTGTAATAGCTCGTAGTTAACAAATACTTATTTAGTTAAGTAAGAACCGGCCCATGGGCTTGTCATGGGCCGGCCCAAGTCCACATAAGGTTTGGAAGTATAAATACCCCTTTCCTCCTTGGAAAGGGGTTGGTTGTTGTTCACTTTTCTAGTTTCCACTTAATAAAATACACATAGTTTCTCTCACTTTCTCTCTCTAGTTTATCTCTCTAGAAAACATCAACCCACTTCATAGATTCATAGGTTATCAAGATTCTACATTTGGTATCAAGAGCTATGGGGTGATTTAAGGTAATGATTTGTGTGGTTTTTTAGTTTTTGATTGTATTAGTGTTCTTTTAGAAAATCCATCTTGATTCTTGGAGTTTTTGGTGTTTTTGTGATTGGGATTAGTAGATAAGTATTAGTTTTCACTTATTATTGTAGAAATCACAAAACTTTTTGGGTTATTTGGTAAAAATCTGGGTTTATTTCACCTTTTTTTGATCGACTGTTCATCACGAACAAAGTTTCTGATTACCCAGCAAAGTTCCGAACCAAAAAGTTCCGGATCAAAAAGTTCCGGATCAACCAAAAGTTCCGGATCAAAAAGTTCCGAACCAAAAGTTCCGAACCAAAAGTTCCGGATCAAGGAAGTTCCGAACCAAAAGTTCCGGATAAAGGAAAGTTCCGGATCAAGGAAAGTTCCGAACCAAGGGAAAGTTCCGGATCAAGGAAAGTTCCTGATCAAGGAAAAAGTTCCGGATCAAAGGAAAGTTCCGGATCAAGGAAAGTTACGGATCAAGGGAAAAGTTCCGGATCAAGGGAAAGTTCCGGATCAAAACTTCCGAACCAAAAGTTCCGAATCAAGGTATTCCAAGCCAAAATCTTCCGAATCAACACTTCCGAATCAACAAAAGTTCCGAATCAAGGGTTATTTTACTTGTTTTTTCGACGATTTTTTAGAGGATTTAATCTTGGTTTCTTACAACAAAAACTCAACACAACTCACAAGCTTTACTTCACTGCTCGATCAACCGATAATCTTTGTCTCTTTGAAGTGAACAAAATGAATCCGAATTCAGTAATGCCTCAGATGACATCACTTACGGATATTTCCGTCATTACGGGAACGGATAATCGCCCGCCAATGCTCATCAAAGAAGTTTTTGAAACATGGCAAGGCCGGATGATGTCTTACCTTAAGGGAAAACCGGTATATGGGAGGCTTATGGTTAAGTCAATTTTAAATGGTCCACTCGACTATGGTACCATTGTGGTTAACAATGTGACTCGACCAAGAGAATTTGAAGAACTCACACCAGCTCAACAACTTGTTGCAGATGCAGACGAAAAGGCTCTTCAAACCATTCTCCAAGCTCTTCCACATGACATCTATCGGATGGTAAGTCAGTATACAGTGGCAAAGGATTTATGGGAACGTCTTAAGGTGTTGCTACAAGGTACGTCTCTTACCAAACAGGAAAAAGAATGTCAGTTGTATGATCTGTTTGATAGATTCACGTACAACCCAGGGGAAACGCTTCACGACTATTACTTCAGATTCACTACTCTCATGAATGATCTGAATGTATACAATCTCGTGATTGCTCCATTCCAGGTTAACACTAAATTTTTGAATACTTTACCTCAAGCTAAATGGGGTGAGTATATTACCGATGTTAAGTTAACCAGGGATTTGCATAAGTGCAATTTGGATCAACTATATGCTTTTCTTCAGCAGCATGAGAAACATGTGATCATGCACCGTTCGCCTCGAGGTATGTACCCTGATTCTTTAGCTTTGATGGCGAATCAACCAAGCTTGTCACACAACAACACTCCTTATATTTTGGGACATCAAGCCTATCATCCATCACATTACATGACACCAACCTTCCCCCAATACTCGATTCTACTGCAACCACCCACCTCACATCAGCAACAATATCGGTTCAATGCACCTTCACCACACTATGCTTCACAACATCACCCAGCAAGTATTGCACCTTATGCTCAATCTTCATATTCTTCTTATCAAGAGAATGCAGCATATCCCACAAGCTACCCTGATCAAATGAGTATTCCTTCTAGTGATTATGCAGCTCAACAAGACCAAGCAATGTATTGTGATGATGATGAAGAAGTCCTCATTCCTGTGTTCAAACAAGGAACTGACCCAGTTGAAGTGTTAACCACTATGTCTGCTTATCTCACAAGGACTTTAAGCAAACGAGGATTTAGAGGTCAAGCTCCTACCAACAATCAGTTGAGGAATTCATCCAATTCTCGCCAACAAGCTACTATTGAGAATGGCAGGGTAATGGTTCAACCTATTCAACCTTATCAGGGGAGACCTACTACATCAACCACCAATGCTCGCACGGTCAATCCTGCTCCAATGGTCAACAATCCTCCACGGGCTAATTCCACAGGCAATTTGAGAATGATTACATGCTACAACTGCAAGGAAGAAGAACACATGTCCAAGGATTGCAAGAAACCCAAGAGGAGAAGGGATGGTCAATGGTTTGCAGAGAAGATCTATCTGGTGAATGCTCAGGGACAAGGAAGGGAACTTGATGAAGAGGAGCTTGCATTTCTTGCTGATCCAGGGATTGCTGAACAAGACGTTGTCACCACACAGAATGCAGCATACCAAGCAGATGATCTCGATGCGTATGACTCAGACTGTGATGAATTTCAATCTGCAAAGGCTGCTCTCATGGCAACTATCTCCAGCTTAGGGCCAGAAAAGAGATCTGAGGTACTTATTAATACCACTGATAATACCACTGATGCTAGTATTCAACCACATCAAGTTGTGCAAGAGAGTGCTGACTCGAATGAGTCTTCGGTGGTGAGTCTTTCAAATGAGGAGACAATCAATGATAGTAATATCAATGTGAGTCCCCAGACTTTGAGTGAATCACAACCGGGAGCCATTTCGAATACGCATACTCCTGATCAACAAGATTTGGTCATGGTTCCTGCTACATTACTTAGCCAAATGAATGCTGCACTTTTAGAAACCCTAGCTAAGAATAAGAATTTGTCTGATGAGCTTGCCTTAAGCAACGAGAAAGTTCAAACTTTGAAATTAGTGCCTTCGCCTAGTGTTCTAACAAATCCCGAATATGATCACTTTTGAAACAAACAAATGGGTCACTTGCAAGAAATTGAAAACTTAAGAGCAAATCTTTCTAATGAACTTAAAGAAAAGGAGTTAGTGGTCACTAATTTTCAAAAACTTCAAACTGATTTTGAATTACTCGAGTCTAAGAAGAATGAAATAGAGATTAATGCTGCTAATAAGATTAGAAGTCTAGATTATTTGCTTTTAAGACAATACGCTGCTTCTCAACTAGTACACTTATTTGATGCTTCGTTTAGAGAATTTAACTTATCACGTCAAAAAGGCCTTCCCCCTAACCCACGGTATGCAAAACAAGCTTTAAGACATAGTCCTAGACTTTATAATGCAACCCAATTAGGATTGGTCTTAGACCTGATTGTTATTTTCGATGATTGCACAAGTAAGGATCTAGTTGATGAGGATCGGTCATACAATTCTGCAAAATATCCCGATTATGATTATTTTAAAATGAATCAGGAGCTTGCTAAAACGGATTTTAGAATTCGCTTCCATATGGACAAAGATCTCATTACAGCACCAACCTACATGTTGAATGAAGAAAACTCTAGTACATTTCCTACACTTGTCAACATGGAAGGTCCTAAGGAAATTCCAAAGGATCTTCCACCTGTTAGCACTGTATGGTTAAACTTGCAAGAGATTAATCAATACTTTACTAATTTTGACAAGGTCATTTTGGAATGTACGACTTCAAATGGCCTAAACGCCGGAGAATGGGCTTTCGAACACATGAACGAGGTGTTTAAAAATGAGATCAATCCATTTGTCGAAAGTCTAAAAGGAAGTTTTGCATCTCTTAAGGAAAATCTTGAATTTGAAATTGGAGAAGTTCAGAAAGTGTTTTATGAAATGGACACCGCTTACGAACTACAACTAATTGAAAAGGAAAAGATTTTATCTGAATATGACCGATTCTTGTCAGAAGTAATTTCGTGTGATGTGCTTACTACTGTAAATGTTAATTATTCGAATGAGCTTACATCCGCTATGATTAACTGTGATGTTGTGCATATATGTGATGATGTTTGTGATCTCTCTGTAAATGTTGTTGATTCTGTAATTGAGGTAGATAATCATTCTTGTCACGAATCTAACGCTGAGTTTTTAAAGCTACAAGATTCTTACAATTTACTTTCAAAACGCTTTAATCAACTAGAACAACATTGTATATCTTTAGAATTAAAACAACAAACTCAAAATGAGGATCTTTTGATATCAAATAGTTGTGAAAACGGTGTTGAGACGAGTGACAAGATGATTGCAATTGTTAAGGCATTAGAGGAAGAGATTATGAGATTGAAGAGAGATGTGTCATCAAATGAAACATTAAAATTGGAACTAGAGGCCGCAGAGTCAAAAAACCAGGACTTAGAAATTAGACTTTCGTCTATTCTAGGGGAGATGGATCGTGCAAGACAGGGAATGTCCCAACTTTATGGTTCACTAGAAGAACGCTTCGCTTTTAATGCGGCACAGCAACAATCTTATGTTGAACAATTGAACCAAAAATGTGAGGAAATCTCTGACTTAAACATCATGCTCACTGACAAAAATATGGTTTTGGCCGAGTTAAAGGAGACACTTCTTCTCACCCGACAAGAAGTTGTTGATAACTCAGCTACCGACTCTGCACCGTCCACTAGTGCTCCAACAACCAAGTCAGTAGTGCTTTATAAGAACCCGCTCCATAAGAAAAATCCGGTTACCTACGATGATTATATGAGGAACGCAATTAAGCATGTAGATCTTGTTAGGGATATCTTAGACGATCTTTATGCCTTAGATCCCTTAAGTAGCTACTATTATTCAGCCCATGAATATATTAAGCGTGTTCAATATTGCTTAGCCTACTTGCAATACATAGGTAAACCAGGTTCTGCACTACTCACTAATAGACCCATTGCTGTAACTCCATTTAATAAGACTCCAGGAGCAAAACCGTCATTGGCACAATCAAGTAAGGCACCTTTAAAATCTGTTGCTAATGTTCCCACTTTGCCTTCTACAGGATTAAAAGAGACTACTAAGGCTAAAGGATCGCCACTCAAGAAAGATAAGATCAAGCCCTCCACTAGTAGTGCCAAAAAGAAGAAAATAGAAGCTCACCATAGGAATGTTAGTTCAGTTTTAAATAAGAAGAATCATGTTAAGACTAAAAGCTCTGCGCCTGTACAGAAGCCTAAACCATTCGTGAATTCTAATTTGAATTGTTGGAATTGTAATGAATGTATGTTTTCCCAACTTCATGATTTGTGTCTTATTGATCATGTGAATGAAATGAATGCCATTAGGAATAATCTTGAATGGAAGCCAACTGGTAGAACTCGTGCCCAAGTTGGCTGGCAATGGCGTCCCACTGGTAGGACCTTTACATTAGATGGAACAATGTGCCCTTTAACTAGGAATGCATCCATTGAGGTTAGGTCTGAGCGTCCTTTAGTTAGGCACACTAGCACTAAAGTATGGAAACAGCGCCCTTTAATTAGGTCAGCCCCCACTATAGTGCCTATCAGTGAAGAAATACCACAGGATTTGAGCCAACTAGAATCTACACCACCAACTAGGAAGAAGAAGGCTAGGAAATCTAAGAAACCTAAAGTTAGCAAATCTAAGATTATTAAATCTGTACCTGCTAATAACAAGGAACATTCAGATTCCGATACCTCTACATTGTCTTCGTGTGGTGATATTTTCAGGTGGTCCAAATCATCCTCTGGTATTTGGACTCCGGTTGTTCAAAGCATATGACCGGAGATCGCTCGATGCTCCGAAATTTCGTCAGCAAGTTTCTTGGTACGGTTAAATTCGGGAATGATCATATAGCAAAGATAATGGGGTATGGTGAATATCAGATTGGAAACGTTATGATTTCAAGGGTATACTATGTAGAAGGTCTTGGTCATAACTTATTTTCAGTAGGACAGTTTTGTGATTCCAACCTAGAGGTTGCTTTTCGACAACATACTTGTTTTATCCGCAACTTGGAAGGAAAAGATTTGTTGAAGGGTTCTCGTGGTGCAAATCTTTATACGTTGTCCCTACAAGACATGATGGCCGCCTCTCCAGTATGTCTTCTCTCTAAAGCATCTAAGACCAAGTCATGGTTATGGCATCGCAGATTATCTCATCTCAACTTTGATGCTATTAATCATCTGGCTAAAAACGAATTAGTTCGTGGTCTTCCAAAGCTTAAATTTCACAAGGACCATTTATGTTCCGCGTGTTCTAGGGGGAAAAGTACCAAGAAATCTTACAAGCCCAAAGCTGAAGACACCAATCAAGAAAAACTTCATCTTTTGCATATGGATCTTTGTGGGCCAATGAGAACTGAAAGTGTGAGCGGTAAGAAATCCATTCTTGTCATTGTGGATGATTTCTCCAGGTTTACATGGGTTAGATTTCTACGTACAAAGGATGAAGCACCGAAGGCTATCATCACTTTTCTGAAATTCATTCAGGTACGTTTGAATACTACTGTCCGCCGTATTCGTACAGACAATGGAACAGAGTTCGTCAACCAGACTCTTCGTGATTACTATGAAGGAGTTGGTATCTCACATGAAACATCCGCTGCACGCACTCCACAACAAAACGGTGTCATTGAAAGACGGAATCGTACGCTTATGGAAGCTACTAGGACTATGCTTATCTATGCTAACGCTCCATTGTTCTTGTGGGCAGAAGCTATATCTACTGCATGTTTCACCCAAAACCGTTCTATCATTCGGAAACGCCATGGAAAAACACCTTACGAGCTTCTACATGGCCGTAAACCCGATGTTTCATTCTTTCATGTGTTTGGTGCTCTTTGTTATCCAAACATTAATAGTGAGAACTTGGGCAAGCTTCAACCGAAAGCCGATATAGGTATTTTCATTGGTTACTCACCCTCCAAGAAAGCATACCGAATTTACAACCGTCGTCTTGGTAAGATTGTAGAAACTATGGACGCAGATTTCGATGAGCTGACAGCGATGGCTTCTGAGCAACGCAGCTCTGAACCAGCGCTTCATGAGATGGGAACCGGTGCTATTAGTTCCGGATTAGTTCCCAATAATCCTACTTCTACATCATTTTTACCACCAACAAGGCCCGAGTGGGATAAACTGTTTCAACCGTTGTTTGATGAATTCTTTGATCCCCCGAATGATGAACTTCCCGCACCCGTAGTGATAGCTCCAATTCCTGAAGTTGTTGCTCCAGCTAATGAAGGTTTATCTAATGCATCTTCAATTAACATTGAACCGGATGCACCTTTACCAAGTGATTCTCAAACTACACCTGAATCGTCACCCCTACTTGTGCCTAATGATGTGGAAGAGGATTCTACTGATCACGATTTGAAATATGCTCACTTAAAAGAGCTTCCTTTCTTTGGTATACCGTTTCCTGAAAACCCTTCAGCCGCGTCTACCTCAGAAGAAGCTCCTTCTATTGTTCACTCCAGACCACCTAGGATTGAAAATCATAGCACCAAATGGACAAAAGATCACCCAATTAGGAATGTCATTGGAGATCTAGATCGACCAGTCTCTACACGCCATCAATTACAAGAGAGTGCACTCTATTGCTACTTTGATGCATTTCTCTCTGAAGTTGAACCTAAAAATTGGCAGCAAGCTATGACTCAATCATCTTGGATTGAAGCCATGCAGGAGGAACTAAATGAATTCCAAAGACTTGAAGTATGGGAATTAGTTCCTCTCCCTGACAAGGTTAACATCCTTACTTTGTTGTGGGTTTATAAGGTTAAACTTGATGAGATGGGTGCAGTATAGAAGAATAAGGCTAGATTGGTCGCTAGAGGATATAAACAAGCCTTGGGTATAGATTTTTAAGAATCTTTCGCTCCTGTTGCAAGATTGGAGGCTATTAGACTATTCCTTGCGTATGCTGCTCATATGAATATGATCGTCTATCAAATGGATGTGAAGACGGCATTTTTGAATCGTGAACTAAGGGAAGAAGTCTATGTTAGTCAGCCGGATGGGTTCGTTAGCACGGAGTTTCCTAATCATGTGTACAAGCTTAAGAAGGCTCTCTATGGGTTGAAACAAGCTCCACGCGCGTGGTATGATCTCCTTTCAACATATCTCATCTCGGAAGGCTTCTCCAAAGGCAAGGTGGACCCCACTCTATTCACTCTCAAGGAGGGCAACGACATGATTCTGGTACAAATTTATGTTGATGATATAATATTTGCTGCCACTAACATAGAATTGTCAAATCGCTTTGAGAACATAATGTCCACACGCTTTCAGATGTCGATGATGGGAAAAATTTCATTTTTCTTAGGATTACAGATTTCTCAGAATCCCAGAGGCATCTTTATTAATCAATCCAAATATGCTCTAGAATCTTTAAAGAAGTGTAACTTTGAAAATTGTGACCCCGTGGACACTCCAATGGTGGAGAAATCCAAGTTAGATGAAGATAGGAATGGGACTATTGTCGATCCAAAACTTTACCGTGGGATGATCGGCAACCTTCTGTATCCGACTGCTAGCAGGCCTGATTTGCAATTTGCTGTATGCATGTGTGCCCGGTATCAGGCTCGGCCTACCGAAAAGCACCTACACGTAGTTAAAAGGATCTTTCGGTATCTAAAAGGAACACTTCATCGTGGTCTATGGTATCCGAAAGATTCCTCTATTGCTTTAATATCTTACGCAGATGCCGATCATGCTGGGTGTCAAGACACGAGGCGTAGCACTTCTGGATCTGTGCAACTCCTTGGAGATAGATTGATCAGTTGGTCTTCAAAAAGGCAGAAAAGCGCTGCAATTTCTAGCACGGAGGCTGAATACATCGCCATGTCTGGTTGTTGTGCTCAAGTCCTTTGGATGAGATCACAATTAACTGACTACGGTTTGGGATTTAACAAAATCCCGATGTATTGTGACAACAAGAGCGCCATTGTCCTTTGCTGCAACTATGTTCAACACTCCCGGGCCAAGCACATAGACATTCGCTACCATTTCATTAAAGAGCAGGTGGAGAACGGAGTGATCGAGCTGTATTTTGTCACTACTGAGTATCAGCTGGCGGATATGTTCACCAAAGCCTTAGATCGAGGACGAATCGAGTTTTTGATCGACAAGCTTGGCATGAAATCATTCACTCCAGCGACTCTCAAAGAGTTGGCAGAAGAATCAGCTGAATAGTGGTGGTAAACTATTTAGAGTATCGTTTGTTCGTGATCATGTATATTATCGTAAATATATAAACCACAAAATAAAAAATACAAAAATATAAAACCAAGAAAAACCATAAAAAATATAAAACCTACAAAAACCATAAAAAATATAAAATCAAGAAAAACCAAAAATATTTTTCGTTTTTAAATCGGGCATGTCTTTTAGTACGGTAATATTTACGGCCTTAGAAATGTCGATCAATATTGACACGGTGCCATAAATAGAGTCCGTATAAAAGTTGTACATTTTTAAAACATGCCCATTATGGCTTGTAGTTATTTCAGACTGCAACCCGGTTTTAATATTAAAGTCACGTATTTCCTTGGAAAACGTTGGCTCAGAACGGGAATTAATTTTCTCGGGCATGATTTACAAGCCAAATCATGCAAAGGGATCAAGTTTACTTTATAACTTGGTCTAACACGAATTAATGTACGTCTCAGTGCATTAATTTGTTAAAATAAGAGAAATCTTATTGTCACCACGAATCAATCTTTTTCAAGACATTAATTGGAAATGTTTTCATCAATATTTGACTCTTTAAACAATGACTACAGCTCTTTAAATAGAAAACGGGTTATCGTTTAAGGGGGAGAAAATATTAAATCTTCTTCGTCATCAAAACAATCTTTTCAAAAGTGATTGTGGAAAATTAATGGCTAAATGGTAAATGAGTGGTATTGCTTTAGAAAACGACTTGGGCTCATTCAATGTGATAGGACTTGCTTTAGATTTTGGAGACTTGCAAATAGGTTGCGATTGCTAAGTTGTGTGAAAGTTAATAGTGGCTAAGTTTAACAATGGTTAAGAAAAATGAAAAGTAATAAACCAAAAAGGAAAAGGAGTGAAAACTTAGGGACTTAAGTGACAACTTGGGAAATTTGCCAAAAACTTTGACCTAGTCAAACAAAACCCCCCTTGCGTTTTACTTTCTCTTCACTGTTTCACTATTCCTCTGCCGCCATTAACACATATACAAACACTCACACAAGCTTTCAAATTCGCGTGTTAATCAACTCCATTTGTTTCATTCGATCTTAGAAGGTAATTACATCAATATTTAACTTATAATTCGTCAAATTCCTCATCTAAATCTTGTTAATTGATTCGGGTAGTAAACTATATCAGATTTAGGGTTTATTTGCCTATTTAGGATTAATTGATTAAGGTTTTAGGTGGGATTCATGCGGAATATCATTAGAAAATGGTTGGTTACCTTAGATTGCCTTAGAACTCACAAACGCGCTTAGAATAAATCATCATAGGCTGCGTTTAAGAAGTTCTGGATGAACATGGATAACAACTTCCGAATGAAGGAAGTTTTTGAACAAACTTCCGAATGAAGGAATGTTCCGAACGAACTTCCGAATGAAGGAAGTTCCGAATGAAGGACTTCCGAATGAAGGAAGTTCCGAATGAAGGACTTCCGAATGAAGGAAGTTCCGAATGAAGAACTTCCGAATGAAGAAGTTCCGAATGAAGAACTTCCGAATGAAGAAGTTCCGAATGAAGAACTTCCGAATGAAGGAAGTTCCGAATGAAGAACTTCCAAATGAAGAAGTTCCGAATAAAGAACTTCCGAATGAAGAAGTTCCGAATGAAGAAGTTCGGAATGAAGAACTTCCGAATGAAGAAGTTCCGAATGAAGAACTTCCGGATGAAGAAGTTCCGAATGAAGAACTTCTGAATGAAGGAAGTTCCGAATGAAGAACTTCCGAATGAAGAAGTTCCGAATAAAGAACTTCCGAATGAAGAAGTTCCGAATGAAGAAGTTCCGAATGAAGAAGTTCCGAATGAAGAACTTCCGAATGAAGAAGTTCCGAATGAAGGACTTCCGAATGAAGAAGTTCCGAATGAAGGACTTCCGAATGAAGAAGTTCCGAATGAAGAACTTCCGAATGAAGAAGTTCCGAATGAAGAACTTCCGAATAAAGAAGTTCCGAATGAAGGAATGTTCCGGATGAAGGATTATTTGATTGATAGTATTTGCCTGTTATATGTACTTGTTGAATTATGTTATGAAATGTGTTATGCTTAGAAGTAATAATGATACATATATTTTTGTGCATCAACCTTTCATGTCTTATCTTAAGCAGATACAATGACTAATCCAACAGTACAAGCTATCCAAGACTCTAGAGCAGCAGCTATTGCCGAAGCACGAACCCTCAAGTTCATACCAAACAATTACCGGCTGAAGCAAGTCTCAAAATCCACTCACCATGGTTTTAAAGTCGCCATAGCAATCCTTGATCAATCTCATTTCAAGAATGCCTTAAGAAGTACTGCCTCGGTGCCTTATGATTACATGTATGAGTTATGGGCTACCAAGGAAAGCACTTCAAACAAGATCACCTTCACTCTCGACAACAAGCAGCAGACACTTAATGTTTCAGACTTCCGTAAGATATTTGGCATTCGGGACACACCCAAAGGTATGTCATTTTCGAGGGATCCTACTAAAGACGAACTCATGGAGTTGTTCGATGCTCTTTGATGTCCTGACATACGAGTTGCGTCAGAGTTTACCACTGCTAAAGTAGGTCAACCTTGGAGAGCGATGTTGGGTATTCTTAGTCGATGTCTTACACCGAAAACAAGTGGGCATGATGCTTTGCGCAGTCCTATTATGAACATCTTCCACGGAATGTATAAAGGCGCAAATGCAGATTATGCATTGTTGTTATGGGAAGAATTCACCTTTCAACTCTTCCAAAACAAGAAGCTGAAGACTAATTTCTTCGCTTACCCTCGGTTTATCAAGCTTATCATCAACTATTGTATGAAGAAGGATGTTACTATTGATAGGCGTGCAGCAAGTCGTCATCACACGGAAGAGGCTGATCATACAGTAGATCTAAGGCATGAAGGACCATCTGGTGGTGTGATTCCTGGTCCTATTCCCGATCATCTTCTGACGGATAGAATTAAAGGTTCTGCTGATTACAAGCTACTGCTGCTAGAAATCAAGAAGCTAAAAGCAAACCTTCAGACTGGAGAAGACTCGTCTACTACGGTCAAGAGTAAAGGTAAACGCAAGCAACCAGCTGCTTTACCTGAACCCGAAACCAAGAAGAAGAAGACTGAGGCTAAGAAGGGAAAGGGCAAGGCTGATGAGTTAGTACTACACGACGAAGAGGATGTTGATGATCCTACTCTTAACAAGGCTGAGAGAAAAGCAATGAAGATAGCTATTGAAAGGAGTAGGAAAGATACGGGCGGTAGTGGTTCAGGTGCAAGGATAAATATTGAAGAAGAGTACGAGGAGCCAGAGGATATTGATGAGTTTGGGTCACCTGAGCGGTATTCTACTTCTAAGGAGACATCAATCCCTGTTTCAGCAAGTGTTGAAAAGGAGTCCGGTGCTCCTACAATCATGGTGTCTACTCAACCGTTAGTAACTCAACCCTTAGCAACTCAACCTCCACCAATACAACCCTTACCAACCAGACCGGCTTCAACACCATTCCTTCCACCACCAATAACTCCCATCCTTAGTATCGTAGTAACAACCGAGCCTCTTCAATCAACCCAGAGCAGCTCTGCAACGTCTACAATGGCTGCATTGGTGATGGCCGAAATGTTGGATAAACATACGGATAATCACAAAAGAGAGATGGATGAACTTCGCCAAGAGCTACATAGACGAGTTCAAAGTGAAGAAGCATCTAAGAAAGCACAAGAAGAGATGCTTGCTAAGTTCGCTGCAGAGATGGAGTTGACTCGAAAAGCACATGCAGAAGAACTAGCTCAGGTTAAGCAGGCTGAGGCTGATAAGCATGCTGCACGTATCACTAGACTTCAAGCGATGAGGGATAAATACAAGGAGCAGAAAGAAGCACTTGAAGCTTCTGTTGAAGAGAGAGTAAAAGAATCCGTTGAATCTATTATGCCAAAACTGCGTGATGAGTTGAAGACACTCGCGGCTGATAACCTGATGATCAAGTCATCCAATCCTTCTGAATCCGCCTACAAAATTGCCTATGACTTGACGGATTTTGAATTGAAGAAGATCCTCAAAGCTCGTATGAGGGAACTTGGATCGTTTGATAAATCTAGGATACAACGGGCTCTCTACAAATCCCTGAATGACGCTATCATGGAGGATGATAGGTTATTTAAAACGTTTGGAAGTGTGGTACCATACCACATTCTGCCTGAGGAAGAAAGGGAAGAAAGTGAAGAAGAAGAGGGTACTGGTGAAGAAGAAGGTGAAGAAGAAGAAGAAGAAGAAGAAAAGGATGATGACGATGACGAGGATGGTGATGATGATGAGGATGATGATGATGATGATGGTAATGATGGTGGTGATGGTAATGAGGAGAGTGCTAAAGGGAGCAATGAGGATAGCAATGAGGATGATGATAGGGGTAAACAGCCTGAAAAGGGGGATAAGGTTGCCAGCTCAAAGAAACCTGCTAAGTCTGGAACCAAGTCTAAGAAAGATGCAGCGACAAAGGAAAAATCTACCTCAACAGAATCAAGACGAACCAAGTGGCGCCACGATGTGAATGCTACTACGGCGTCATCGATTCCTGGTACATCTATTGCTGTGTCTATACCTGTTACCACTAACCCTGTTAGTTCTGTTGTTGTTGCTCCTGTGATTGCAGAATCGGTAACTGAACCTGAAGCTGCACAACACTCACCCGTTCATGACACCGCCGAGATGCCTGAATCAGAACCAGCAGATGTTCACGTTTCTACTCCTCTACAACAAGATCCACAATCTACTGTTCCTGAGTCAAGCACACGGGACTGGGCAGACACGTTGGAGATTGACGAGACTGCACCGCCACAGGCTTGGATCACGGCAGCGGCGCAATATGATCCTATCACAGACGCTGACAGAGATGTTTTATATCTCCGTATCCGCAGTCCGATTGACTTGTGCGCATTTCTGGCTCACGAGTATAAGACTTCGGTTACTCCGTCTTTGGTGAAGAAAGCACTAAAGGATAAAAGACTTCGCGCCAAAACCAGGTTAACCCGAATGGAGTTCGAGTATTATGCTGATGAGATCCTGAAAGCTCTGAATACCGTTCAACGGCCAGGTCTTCATGATTCAGAAAGAGCTCCACCTCCACTTGATCCTACTCAAGATAATCAGATTGCTCTCGACTTCTTCGTCACCTATGATCTTGAGTATCTTCTGAAGGGTTCATCAAAGTACGCAACCTCCTTGACCTTGCTGAAAGCTGCCAACTGGGGGACAATACCCTGGATCGAGGAAAAGGTAAACCGACTCTGGGTCCCAAGGGTAACTCGTAATTATGATATGTATGCTGTTATAGGTGCATCTCATTGGGACGAACGAGTCCGAAGGGCGTACAGGGGTTGCTGCCTAGTCAATTCTGGAAGCAACGTTAGATCCGATATCCGCATCTCCAGTATTTTAGGGCTAAAAACTGAAGCCAAGAATGGCTATTATCATGTGACGGAGATTCGTTTGAAAAGGGAGGATGACAGAGAATACAAAATCCAGCAGGGAGATTTTTCTATCATTCGCCTTGAGGATATCGAAGATATGTTGCTTCTGATGACCCGTGATCAACTCACACATATTCCTCGTGAAGACCTCATTGCCTTGAATACAACACTTTGTATGTTCACACGAAGCGTGGTTATCAAGAAACGAGTTGAAGATCTTCAGTTGGGAGTCGAAAGTTACCAAAGGAAGCTTAACCTAACCCGTCCAGTGAATCAAGTGTTACCTCAACATGTCAACAGATGTCCCTATACCGGCATTTCTGTTCCGAATTGTAGGATTTTCTACTTGAACAGTCGAGGGTTAATGAAGTTTATGAGGGTGGGTGAGCTTTATAAGTACAGTGATGGGACTCTCATCTACGTCAGAGGAAAGTTGGATCATCTCAATTCGGGTGGGACTTTACCAGAGATGACTGAGGATTGGCATCAGGGTTATCGGCAGATGGCGAAGTATGTGATCAAGAAGATTGATCAAAAGCTCCGTGAACGAAGATTGATGAGGAGCTTGGAAAGATTCGTTGGTGGTAGACCATATTTAGTGCACCACAAGCTACTGCAACGATCCATCTAATGGGTCGTACATTTCAGGTCCACTTTATATTGGTTTTCAATTGTGAATATGTATATATTTGTGAATATTGTGCTTTTAATGGCTTGATGTAGTATTAAGGTATGATAATTTTTCAAGAATTTCTCACGAGATTCTAAATCTTTCAAAATATATCATACTAAAGCACTACAACTATCCCTTATTAACTTAAGGGGGAGCATTAACATGTTCTATGGCCAAACATCGATTTCATTTTTACCCAAAGACCGGTTAATCCATTCAATATCCCAAATATTAATGGTTAACATTTTGGATAAGGGGAGAAAATGGGATTAAGGAGACATAAATGATACTTGGCTAAAAGATGAAAAAGACTTAACGATTATCCAACTTAACATGTGTAAAGCACGTATTAAGGGGGAGCGTTTTTTATGAACAAAACACCTAAGGTACAAAACTTTTGATTTCAATATCACAAGTACCTGAGGTGATTTTCAATGATTTTTCATGGTGGCTATACTTTCCCAAAACACGCTTAATTCACGACGATGTGGTGACAAAAGGGTGGTAGGAATAGGTTTAGTCCAATGATTCATCAGAGCCGATGGAATCGTCCCAAGGACAATTCCCTAGATAGAATTAGAAGTCCTGGGAAAGATGGAGAAAGAATGTGAACGTAGCTGAATGCCGACCAAGTACTTAAGCTAGCACTAGAACAATCACAACAAGGTGCTAGTGATGACGTATTGGTAAGCATTGAAGGGGTTTAAGAATGAAAAAGAATTGTAAAGATAAAGGGTGTAAAGAAAGAAGCCCTCCTTACAACTTTAGGCAGAAACCGGGTCAATACATATGCTATTGAGATCATTTTTGTTAATGATTCTTGATATTGAAGAAAGACGGCATGGACCCAGTGATGCAATGCACAACCCTTCCCAGCTAACTCAAATATCTCTCAAAAGGTATTTGTTTTAATCACACGGAGATCAACACGTTATCTATTGGTTTATTCACTCCGAATAGACTGGTATTGAAAAGGTGGCACTCCTCTCCAGCCATCGCTCACTAAATCAAAACGCACAATCGAGTCTAGAGCCAAGAGATCATCAAAAGTCTCATTAGGACACTTTCCATTTATTCCTTGCTTTCTCACACACTGTGAAAAGTAAGAGATTTTTATGAGTCCTACGCAGTATTCTTGTAATATTGCCAGAACATCCGAGTAATACGCAAGTACTACAATGAAGATGGAAATCCTGCTTGAGCCAACATCAAACAAGCTCATGGTAGGTTACACGTGCGGTTCTTTTAGAACCAATCTTGTGAAAAACTGGAAAGAAACAGTGGTTTAATTCTTAATTGAACTTAAACTCGTTCCAGGCCTCTACGCATTATCATATGATCTTGCCAGAACACTCAGAGTGACAATTTATTGATCACAGTGACGAGTGGAAATCCTTCTAGTGTTAACATCAAACAGCACTTGGTAGGTGACGTGCAAGATTCTTTATGAATTGAGCTCGTGACAACTGGAAAGCAACGATGGTGAAAATCTTAATTGAAATTCACTTGTTCCAGGTTCCATGAATTGACGGCTTCAAAATCACAAGGATAATTTATCCAAGTGATTCACTCTTTATGTTCGCAGTCAGCTTTGGACGGTCGAATAAAGAGAACGGGTTTACCCGCGAAATCCTGTCAGGAAGTTACTTAATTGAAACTATCCATCACGGGTACGATATCTAATATCGTCCAACGGTCTTCACCGACCGGAGGTAAAATGCTACCGAATTAGAATAAAATGTTCAAAGCCATTTTATTCGTGTCGTTGTTGTGTACCTGTTAAAGACAGTGGCGTTGCTGTGTACCTGTTGAAGACGGTGGCGTTGCTGTGTACCAGTGAAGACGGTGGTGTTGCGGTGTACCTGTAGAAGTCGTTCCCACATGCTTATGTTTTTCTGCATCAAAGTTCAGCAAAAATTCAAGAAAGTGCAAAATGAAGTCTTCCGCTGTACCAAACTCTGAAGCTTTCTAGAATTCAACAAAAAGACATAAGTGTGTGGAACATGGAGTCATGAGGAGGCAAGTTTCACAAGAAGGCAAAGATCGCACGTGAAAGGCCAAAAAGAACAATGCTCTCAAGCCAAAGCCTAAAAGATCAAATCAAAATATTCACAACAAAAAGAAAAAGAAGAAAAGACTACGAGCTAAAGAACGAAGACTTAGTATAGTATGCTAGGTTTAGAACTTTGTAACGTGGAGTGACCTCCCTTAGGGGGAGATTGTTAGAAATATGTTTTTACGTATATTAGAAGTATCGGTCACTCCACACTATTATATATGTTGTAATAGCTCGTAGTTAACAAATACTTATTTAGTTAAGTAAGAACCGGCCCATGGGCTTGTCATGGGCCGGCCCAAGTCCACATAAGGCTTGGAAGTATAAATACCCCTTTCCTCCTTGGAAAGGGGTTGGTTGTTGTTCACTTTTCTAGTTTCCACTTAATAAAATACACATAGTTTCTCTCACTTTCTCTCTCTAGTTTCTCTCTCTAGAAAACATCAACCCACTTCATAGATTCATAGGTTATCAAGATTCTACAGCATTCCTCTATCTGAATCTCTAACACTAACAGGCGACAATCACCAACTTCATTACTGCCTTCTTGTGACACATCGATTGGGTTCCCACCCCAGCTCTGAGTTAACTATTTCAGAGCTCTATCCCTTTCTTTCTCCCAACCGCCGTTTAGCCGGGTCTAGTTTTCCTCTCACCCGGAAGGTGGCTAACTCCTTCCTTGGTCTTACGAGCCGCTTACGCTAACTCAAGCAGGTACCGGGAGGGACATCTTAGGCAGTAGAATCGAGCGGTGCCGTTCAGTGACTACATACGAGTTTATGAATTAATGAAATTTCCTCTTCTATTGTAGCGATACGAACTCAGAAGCAATAGTAAAAGAAGCTATCATCTCCGGGGGAGTCAGATGATTGTCTGGACTGGTTCTTTTGAGGGAGGCCTATCAATTACACGGGTCCAAGCTTGATTGATTGATTCTTTTAAAACTAGCTCCTGTAATCAATCTCACCATTAGCATTTTGACCATTATAATGGAAACTCAATTCTGTGGATTAAAGCCCTTCTTTAAAGAAGTCCTCTAACTAGATCAGCTAAGTAGGTAGCTTCCCTCAATTGATTCTATAACTCATCATAGCAAGGTAAGCTGCTCTGTCTGAGTCGTTACTAACAACCGAGAAGCCAGTCTCTCAGCTGATAGCTCATCGGATCATGCAGCTCCTGATCTGGTCATAGAAAGAAGTCAGTCCGAACTCAAAGCCAGTGTCTGAGCTAGCTGTCCTTAGTAGACTGGAAGCCAGATAAGGAAGTCTGGTCTAGCTCTCGAAAGTGGAAGGCAGAAAAAGGATAGCTGAAAGTGGGGAAAGTCGGGCTACTCACATTGATTTACAACCAAAAATCCTATCTTGAAAATGACATCTTCGTGAAATAGAGAAAGCCGCCCCGTCTCCAACGGAGGTCTTCTCGCCCGCTGCCAGGAAGATTCGATCCCAACGACCGCCTCGCAAGACCTCTGCACTTTTTTATTGCCTTTCCTTATTTCAATTTAAGGAAATCCACTTCTTTACTAGAGAGAAATCGATTTGAAGCTTTCATTCCTCTTCGGGTGGTTTGGTTTAATCAACCAATGATCGAGCTTTTGCAATCGCACGTAGAAGGCAACGCTGATGCTATTGTCATACCTGAGATTGGAGCCAACAACTTTGAACTCAAATCCGGCTTCATTCAAATGGTCTCTGTTCAACCCTTCTTGGGGCGTTCAATTGATGATCCTCATGACCATATTAAAAGGTTTCTTCAACTACAACACACTAGAGAGTATCTTCCTAATCTTAACTTATCCTTATTGGACCAAAAACCCAAAAAACATCAATGGCTGCCAAAAAATCCCTTCTTCTCATATCCTAATTTTTTTTTCTCCTTTAATCCGAATACCTTCTAATGATGCTGTTTTCTCGAATAATCATTGATTATTCTTGAGTTAACAAAGTCTTTATTTGGTTGATTGATTTTAGGGTAAATTAAATTGGTTTTTTTTCGTTTTTTTTGGCAGTCATTATTGTGCGATTGTTTGTTGCTCCCGTCGGTGGTTCTTTGTCTTTATTTGGTTGGTGTTATCGGGACAAAGCTGTCGTTTGATTATTTAAATTGTGTGTCGCTTTTATGTTTTTAGGGTTACGATATTTTAATTGGTCGGTATTTATTGCATCTGCATCTCGGTCGGCTGACCATTAATGTTACGGCTGACCTCAAGTTATTGAGTGGTTATTAATTGTGGGTAGACATTATTGATTATCGATTGCGGCTGACTTTAATTGGGCGGCTGACCTTAATGTGCGGCTGACTTAAATTGGTTATTAATTGAGTGGTTATTAATGTGCGGTTGACCTTAATTAATTACAGCAATCATTGCGGCTGACTTAAATTGGGCGGCTGACCTTAAAGTTTGGTGTCGGCTGACCTTTGGTCATTAATTGGTCGGCTACCTATTGATTATTAATAGGGTCGTTATCATTTATTAGGTGTTTGATTTTCTGGATTTCGATTACTGTTTTAATAGGGTCCGGGTTTGATTGAGTTATTGTGTGTTTTTTACGATAAAAAAAAAAAAAAAAAACAAGTTACTGTTTGTTTAGGATTTATTTATCGTGGTTCGGGCTGTGTTTCGTTTGATCGATTTGCTGAAGCTATGGTGGATTCGAGCAATGAAAGTGATAAGCCATTTTTTACAGGTTGGATGGATGTGGTTAAGGTGTCTACTCTTGAGGTTTTAGTAACGCTGGAGGAGATATCTAATTTGTTCTCTATTCCTTTGAATATTGTGCGTGACATTGAAGTGTTTGCAAATGGTGTGAAGGCAAACAAATTTCCTAAATGGTCTACTTTACCTAAGGAGACCACTATGCTTTATTATAAAGCTTTGTGTGAACGCCATAAGAATTTAACTAGCAGCACTTCTTCACTCAGTTCAGGTGGTTCGAGTGTGCACTCTGCACAAATGGCTAAGGAAACAGACCTTGAAGCTAAGGCTGCTACCATTAATGGTATGCAATTGTGTAATCTACATGCGGTTTTGAAATTATTTGGTGTAACGATTCGCACGTTTGCTGACGCGAGTGAATTTATGCATGAATTAAGAATGAAGAAACATCCGTTGTGGGAATTGATCTCACCTGATCGTGCTAAAGAAATTCTGATGTTACTTTGCAGATTTGAAGGTGATATGGATACGTCTACTAATGGAGGTATTAATGCAGTCTCTTCTTCGTTTAATTCTGAAAATGTCTATGAAGGGGTTAATATCTCTATTCCTAGGAAGGTTGTTGAAACAGTAAATGCTCGCTACCATAACACTTTATATGGTTACTTTCTTGGTAAAAGGATTGCATTCCCTGTGGTTGAGTATTTTGCTAAGAATAACTGGGCAAAACATGGTCTTAAGCGTATCATGATGAATGAGAAAGGTTTTTTCTTTTTTCAATTTGGATCTAGTGAGGGTCTTAATGCGGTTCTGGAAGGTGGTCCGTGGATGGTTTGTAATTCACCAATTTTTCTTAAGAAATGGACTATGAAAACGAATCTTCTAAAGGAGGAACTAACTCGTATTCCGGTATAGGTTAAGTTTCATGATGTCCCGCTACAGGTATTTGAAGAGGAAGGTATTAGTTTAATTGCTTCGTTTCTTGGTAAGCTTATTATGATGGATAATTATACTGATACTATGTGCAAAGAGTCTTGGGGTCGTTGTAGTTTTGCCCGTTGTCTTATTGAGATGAATGCTGATTCCGAGTTTATAGATAACGTTACTATTGGTGTCCCTGATCTTGAAGGCTCTGGTTGTACTAAGGAGTTAATTCGAGTTGAATACGAATGGAAACCGCCTAGATGTCATAATTGTAATATTTTTGGCCATTCCGGTGATTCTTGTCCGAAAAATGTTAAACCTATAACGGTTGAAAAAGTGACAACTCATGTTGATAAAGATGGGTTCCAACAAGTGCAAAGCAAGAGGAAGAAGTACAAAGGTAATTTAGGGAATCAAGTTCCGAGAGGTGTTCCATTGAGCAAGGGTTTCCAAGCAGGTAAGACGGTTGTTTTTCGCCCAAAAACTCACTTGGATACTACAAGTACGAGTGCTGATAATAGTAGTAAGTTGCATACTAAATCTGGTCAGTTGCAGCAGTCCAGCAATCTTAATGGTCCGAACAAGGCTAAAGCTCAAATGAGCAGTGTTTCTACATCTAATAAATTTTCATCTTTGTCCATGCCTGGTATTGACGAAGGGGCTCAAGTAAGCGAGGAAGATAATGAGGAGGAGGAGGGAGTCGATGTCGTCTTTGATGAATCGGTGAATCTTCTCAATACTCATATTGGGGCAAGCACTCCTACTGGCTGATCCCATGTTGATATTTTATTATTTTCCTCGTAACTTTATGTTATCGTCTTGGTTTTTGTCTAGTTTATATATTTCCAGCATTCTAGACTAGTTAATATTTATGGCCTGTCGTAAACATTTTGTTTAACAAGCTGCCTGTAGCTTGCGGTTAATGTGGTATTTCAGCCACATTCCTTGTACTTCAACGCTTTTTTTGGTTCTATTTACCGGGGTCATTGCTACCCTTTTACCAAAAAAAAGGTTTCTTCAACTCACTAATACGGTTAAGTATAATGGGGTTTCACAAGAACTAATTTGCTTACAACTTTTTCCTTTCTCCTTAGAGGGACAAGCCCGGCATTGGCTTGATAAGGAACCACCACAAAGTATTCTTACGTGGACGGATTAGAGACCAAATTCATAAACTACTTTTTCCCACCCTCACGTATTTGAACAAAAGTACGGTGAGTCTTTTAGTGAATCTTGGGACCGTTTTAAGGAACTTTTAAGAAAGTGTCCACAACATGGTTTAACAAAATTACATCAAATCAATACTTTTTACAATGGTTTAAGCATGAATGACCAAGATTCACTAAATAGTGCCTCGGGGGGTAACATTTTGGTTAAGTCTGCTAATGCCGCTTGGGATATTATTGAGAACAAGTCTAGAGTGCAAACCAAGAGTGTTCGGACCAATGTGGCTAGTGCTAGCACTAATGAGAGCGACAAGAGAATTGATAAGCTTACTTCGCTTGTTGAATAACTTGCTCTCCAAGCCGCCAATAATACCAAAGCTATCACTGCCCAAGCTAGTGCTTTGACTCAGTCATGTGATATATGCGGGGGATCTCACTCATACACCGATTGTCCTTCGACTCAAGATAATCCAGAAAATGTGTATGCCGCCAACGGTACCTATTCTACAGGAGGCTATCAAGCACGTCCTCAAGGTGACCGCAATTTTCTTAGCTATCGCTCAAACAACTTTCTTTCACCTCCCGGTTTTCCACCACAAAACCCAAACAACCTCAATCGCAACAATCAAAACCAACCTCGTGCTTCAAATCAATATCAAAACCAAAGAAACCCATATCCACCTCAAAGAAACAACCAAGTTTACCAACAACCTGCTTATCAACCACCCGCCTACAATGCTCCTCCCCAACCAAAACCACCGCATTACACCAAGATGTTGAAACCTACATGAGGACTAATGATGCGATAGTGCAAAATCTTCAGCGGGAAATGCTCAACTTGAAAGCAGATATGGTGAAACAAGGAAACGATCTTCGAGCCGATATGTGTAACACTTTGGCAAGTCAAACGAATGACTTGAGGAACATGATGGTTAGTTTCTTCCCGAGTAATCAAGCCTCTGGTTCGGGTTCTCTTCCGAGTAACACCGTTGCTAATCCAAGAGGGGAGATGAAAGCAATCACCACTCGAAGTAGAAAAGGTTTAAAGGAACCCGAGCTTCCTACACCTACACCGGTGATTGTGACAAAGGAAAACGAGTCTCCTTCTCCAAATCCTCCATCTTCTATTCCTCCAACTTCTACTTCTCCAATTCCACCACCTTCTACCCCTCCACCACCCAAGGATGTGAGTGAGAATTCTATCCCAAAGCCTTCATCTCAACCCAATATACCTTGTCCTTCGAGGTTGAGGAAAGAGAAATTGAAGAACAAGGATGATATTCAGGTTTCTAACTTTCTTAAAATGTTTAAACAACTGAATTTCAATATCTCCTTTGTTGAGGCTCTCGCTCACATGCCGAAATATGCTAAAATGTTTAAAGATCTTCTCAGTGATAAGGAGAAACTTCTCGATATTGCTCAGAGCCAACTTAATGAAAATTGCTCCGTAGTGCTCTTAAAGAAATTACCAACCAAACTTGGTGATCCGGGTCGTTTCTTGATTCCTTGCAACTTCCCTGGGGTAGAGAATTGTATGGCCCTATCCGATCTAGGTGCTAGTATAAACTTAATGCCTTTAAGCGTTTGGAAACAATTGTCTCTAACCGAGCTAGTCCCCACACGAATAACTTTGGAATTAGCCAACCGTACGGTTGCTTATCCGGTGGGGATAGCCGAAGACGTCTTCGTTGGTGTCGACAAATTCACCTTTCCGACGGATTTTGTTGTCGTTGACTACGAAATGGACCCCCGTGTTCCATTAATCGTTGGACGTCCATTCTTGAGGACCGGTCGCACTCTCATTGATGTAGCCACGGGCGAATTAATCATGAGAGTTGGTGACGATAAAATCGTCTTCAACATGGGTAAACTTTCTAAGCAGCCTTCTGAAAACGAGAGTGTTAATTTCATAGACGTTCTTGATGAGGCTTGTGAAGAACATTTTAAAGAAGCTTGTAAAAGTGGTTCTTCTTCTCTTCCCATTGTTGAGACCGTTGCCTCTATTTCTCCATCACTAACTCTATTTGGAGAAAGTGATTTCATCTTGAAAGAATTTGAAGCAACTTTGGGAGATGTGGACTTAAAATATGATGATTCTCCCTCCAATTGGGATGAAGACATTCGTACCATTGAGAAACTTCTCAATGAGGACCATATTTCTCCACCATCTCCTAAGGATATCTCTATCGATGAACTGAATTTGACTACGCCTTCCATCGAAAATCCTTCGGATTTAGAGCTTAAGGACCTACCGTCTCATCTCGAGTACGTTTTCCTTGAAGACAACAAGAAGTCACCCGTCATCATAGCAAAGGACTTGAAAGAGGAAGAAAAATACCGACTTATCACCGTGCTGAAGAATCACAAGAAAGCTATTGCATGGAAAATCTCCGATATTCGTGGAATTGATCCTCACTTTTGCACACATAAAATTCTCATGGAGAACGACTTTAAACCCACTATTCAAAGCCAAAGAAGGGTGAATCCTAAGATCCATGACGTTATCAAAAAAGAGGTTATCAAACTTCTTGATGCGGGAATGATCTACCCTATCTCGGATTCACCATGGGTTAGTCCCGTCTATTGCGTGCCTAAGAAAGGCGGAATCACCGTTGTGCCCAATGAAAACAACGAGTTGATTCCTACTCGTCTCGTTACAAGGTGGAGAGTTTGTATAGACTATCGCAAACTCAATGATGCTACGAGAAAGGATCATTTTCCCCTCCCTTTCATGGTTCAAATGCTTGAACGTCTAGCGGGTAATGACTATTACTGCTTTTTAGACGGTTTCTCCGGGTATTTTCAAATTCCCATCGATCCCAAAGACCAAGAGAAAACCACATTCACTTGTCCTTACGGAACATTTGCTTATAAAAGAATGCCTTTCGGCTTATGCAATGCTCCTGGGACATTTCAAAGGTGTATGATGGCTATCTTCCATGACATGGTTGAAGAAACTATGGAAGTCTTCATGGATGATTTCTCGGTTTATGGTGATTCTTTCTCTTCTTGCCTTGCCAATTTGGAACGCATGCTTAAGCGGTGTGAAGACACTCGCCTTGTTCTAAATTGGGAAAAATGCCATTTCATGGTAAAAGAAGGCATTGTGCTTGGACATAAAATCTCAAAAGCCGGTCTTGACGTTGACCGTGCTAAAGTGGATGTCATAGCCAAATTACCTCCACCTTCAACCGTGAAGGGTGTGAGAAGTTTTCTTGGTCATGCGGGCTTCTATCGTCGATTCATCCAAGATTTTTCTAAAATCGCTCGCCCGATGACCCACCTCTTGGAAAAAGATACTCCTTTCATCTTTTCCAAAGAGTGTCTTGAATCCTTCAATCTTCTTAAGGATAAGCTAACTAAGGCACCGGTCTTGGTTACCCCTAATTGGGAGCTAACTTTTGAGTTGATGTGTGATGCTAGCGACTTTGCTATTGGAGCAGTTTTGGGCCAAAGAATGAACAAACACTTCAAACCAATCCACTATGCTAGCAAGACAATGACGGGGGCTCAATTGCATTATACCACTATCGAAAAAGAGCTTTTAGCTGTAGTGTATGCTTTTGAGAAATTTCGCCCCTATCTTGTCCTTTCTACCACCATCGTGTATACCGATCATTCGGCGTTGAAGTACTTGTTGACTAAGCAAGATTCTAAGCCAAGACTTCTTCGTTGGGTTTTGCTCCTTCAAGAATTTAAAATCGAAATTCGTGACAAGAAGGGTGCCGAAAACCTAGCCACGGATCATCTAAGTAGACTTGAGGATCCTTATCAAGGAGATCATCCGAATCAAGAGATCAATGACTCTTTTCCCCTTGAGGCCTTAACGTCTATCAACTCCAATCTTGATGACAACCCGTGGTTTGCGGACATTGCAAACTACTTAGCGGGTGGAATTCTCAAGGAAGGGTTAACGTCCCAACAAAAGAAAAAGTTCTTTAAAGACATTGAACATTATTTCTGGGACGACCCTTACCTTTTCAAACAATGTGCTGATCTGATTATTCGTCGATGTGTTGATGGGCCGGCAGCGGTACAAATCCTTGATGCTTTTCATAAAGGACCCACTGGTGGTCAATTTGGTCCCAATTACACCGCGAACAAAGTATTCGACTCTGGATTTTATTGGCCCACCATTTATCGTGACGCTCACGACATGGTTAAACATTGTGATGCTTTCCAAAGATAAGGCGAGATCACACATAAAGATGAGATGCCTCAAAATTTCATACAAGAATGTGAAATCTTTGATGTATGGGGTATCGACTTTATGGGGCCATTTCCATCATCTAAAGGGAACAAGTACATCCTCGTAGCCGTTGACTACGTTTCTAAATGGGTTGAAGCTAAGGATCTCCCTACGAACGATGCGAGGGTGGTTGTGAACTTTTTGAAGCAGCTCTTTGCTCGATTCGGCGTTCCTCGTGCTATAATCAGTGACCGCGGAACTCATTTTTACAATGATCAATTTGCTAGAGTCATGACTAAGTACGGTGTCAATCACCGTCTTTCCACCGCTTATCATCCCCAAACGAATGGTCAAGCCGAGATTTCTAACCGTGGATTGAAACGAATTCTGGAGCGTACTGTGGGAGAGCATCGTGCCTCGTGGGCCGATAAGTTAGATGATGCTTTGTGGGCTTTCCGTACCGCTTATAAGACCCCGATTGGTTGTACACCTTATCGTCTTGTGTACGGGAAAGCATGCCACCTCCCTATCGAGCTGGAACATAAGGCTTATTGGGCCTTGAAGTGGGCTAACTTCGACATCAACAAAGCCGGTGATCTTAGGAAGATTTAACTCAACGAGCTTAATGAACTGAGGAATGAAGCTTACGAGAACTCGCTGATCTACAAGGAGAAGACCAAGATCATCCATGATGCAAGGATTAAGAACCGAGAGTTCCACGTTGGTGATCAAGTCTTACTTTTTAACTCTCGATTGAAGATCTTCTCGGGCAAGTTGAAGAGCCGCTGGTCTGGTCCATTCACCGTCGCCAAAGTCTTCCCATATGGCACCATTGAGCTTTCTCAGCCAAATGGGCCCAATTTCAAGGTGAATGGCCAGCGTGTGAAGTTGTACTTTGGTGAGGACATCTCTCATGAGATGATTCCATCCCTCACCACGTTTCCCATGAACTAGTTTTGGGTCGAGTCAGGCTCGTGACTCGGTTATCAAAAACAAGCGCTTCTCGGGAGGCAACCCGTTGATCTATCCTTTACCGTTTTCATAATAAGTGTAGGGGGAGCCCCGTATGTGTTTGTTGTCGTGTTTCTTCTTCTGTGCAGGGATTAAAAGCTTCAAAGATCAATTCTCGATGACTTTAGACGAACCGTGATCCTATGTTCCCGTCTTCCCGGTTCTATCCTAAAACTGTCGTGATTCAATATTTCATATCTTATATGTTCACATTGAAATCACTATAGTTTTCCTTTCCTTAGCAAGATTTACACAAAGTGCACAATGTCATAAGTGTAGGGGAGTTTACTCCCACATGCCTAAACATTGAGGACAATGTTTATATCAAGTGTAAGGGGGACTTCTATCGAAGTAAGTTTTTCCATTAATTTGTCCTCATTTTAACCGGAAAATTTAATTTTTCGAAATTTTTCAAAAATTTTAATCTATTTTGGCCTAGTTGTATAGTTGTATTTTCCCTTGTTATGATTATTTTCTTTCCTTGCTAGAATTAATTTTCAATAAATTGGTTTTAAATTTTTCAAAGTCGTGAATATTTTGACTCAACCCGAGTTTACTTATCTAAGTTTACTCTAGCTAGTATCCTTAACGTGTTTAAGTCAAGTTTTGCTAGGCTTTTATATAGGGAACTTTAAAACGCGAAAGTCTTAACTCTCACGAGTTAAGAACAAGAACTTTTCGCAAGTTCCTATAATTGACCCTAGAGAGTTGTTTATCAAAGGAACTTTAAAATGCGATTTCTAAAACTTGAAAAAGTCTAAGAATTTGCAAGATCCTATAGATGACTCGAAAACCCAAAACTTTAATTTAATTGGCTAAGCATCCACGAGTCTCATTCCTTGAGATTTTAAATTGTGGAGAACGAGAGATGATAGAGTGAATTATAAGTTTGGTATTCTTTCGTGAATTTATGTGAGTTGATTATAAGCCTATTCTCCCATCGCTTGCTAATAAATTTATCTGCAATAAATAAGGTTGTACGATTTGAAAAGTTACTTAGCTTCTAGCACAAGATCGTTTAAAAGTTGCTCGGTATTAATTAGAGTTCATAACCAAGGCATAACTTATTGAAGCGGGATGCGAAGATTGGCGAGTCCGAAAAGGCCCTAACAAGGCATGAGGGCTACATTTTGTTGCTAAAGATCCAAAAGTGATGTGAAGAATCATTTATAAAATATCAATATGAAGGATCGAGACACACGACGAAAAGAAAATACTCCCCTAAAGATCATGGAGAAGTCTATCCGAAAAGACCCTAGCAAGGTATGAGGATAAATAGATCCAAGTCCTAAAAGGAGGCGGATCGTTGTATATCAAAGTCCAAAGTAAAGATTGGAGAAAAATGAAGAAGTCGTGGTCCAAATATGAAGAATCTCTCAAAACTACAAGTGAAGAAATTCCTATTATGAAGAGAAGACCATAAGTTTAAGAACGTCTCTCAAAGATTTGAAGTATGAAGTCGCTACCAAATATCGGTCCGAGAAAGGTCTCAAATCGTGAAGCGAGTTATGCCAAGATATGAACTTTATGAGGTCCCGAGAAGCAGTTTTAAAAGATTTTGTCCTTTAGCTAACTATTGATTAAATCGTCCCACTTTATTTTCAGCCAAAATAACTATCGAAATAAGTCAAACAATGCATCCTCGTGATCATTTAAGACATTATTAAAATATAAGAGATACACCTAGGAATAAGGGAGTCTAAGTGAATAATTGGGCCACATGAGTTCGAGTTAGTTTGCTAACTTATAATAACAATGATCTCGTTTTTAAGCTTGGTGTGGGGAACGTGAAACTTGAGAATGATGAACATTCATGACAACCTAAAACCCCATTGTAAGTCTTTGATTTCTTACTTATTTTGTTCTTTTAGTTTTCTTAGTGTTTAGCATTTAATAAAGGCCAAGGTGAGTTATCTATGATGAAAAATGTAAACCGTGCTTTGAAGTTAGTGCATTGCATGAGGAAATTGCAATGGTCAAGTGTAAGGGATTTAATAAGTGTGAAAACACTTATCCTTTTACCACTTATTTCCAATAATAAAAAGACCAAAACGTGTATTTTATGTCGTAAAAGTCGGAATTATGCGTGGTTTGTGTTTTTATTGTGTTGTAGGACCAAAAGATGAGAAAGGAAGAAAACATGGGCTATCACGGGCTTTTATCGAAGAAAAAGACTAAAGACAAAGCCGAAAGATCGAGAATGCAAAAAGAACGGAAGTCCAAGGCCAATTCTGAAGATTTATCAGACAGAAGTTTAATGAAGTCGAAGAACTCAAGTCTAATTTTAGAAGAAAATTACTCGACAAGTTCAACTTATATCGACAAATCCCGAAATGACGTCGTGAAAGACAAAGATTAAGTCGATTCGAGTCGAGAAGAAAGAAACTAGATAGCTTAAGCATGTAGTCTCCTCACCTCCTATAAATACCCTCCTAATATGTCATTAGGAGGGTGTTAGGTGTTTTAGTTTTTAATAGTTGTAGTTTAATTCTCAAGTGTGTTTTATTTTTCTCTCTAGTTTTTCTTTAAAACTTGTTAATCTTACCATTGATCTTGTAATCTTTTTACATTCATCTTTAATCAATCAATCTTGTTTTCTTAATTCTCATTCTACCTTTTTTAATCTTTTACTTAATCTTGATAATCATGTAGTTTTATCTTAATCTTGTTTATGGTTTGATTGTTTAGCTTATTTGGTTGTGCTTATTAAATTGGTGATCTTAAAAGTTTTTATATAAAAGTGCTTATTTTCTTAATCCTATGCTTAATAGTTTGTAGAAATAAGTTGTTTTTAATAATTTTAAGTTTTTATAAAAAGTGCTTTTTGATTTCTAGCTTATTTAATGTTTTAAAAGTTTTTAAATTTTAGCTTATTCATCTTTTTCTAAAAATTTTTTGGTTTAACTTTTGGCAAAGTGCTTATTGGGATATAGCTTATTTTCCAAGTCTCGGATTCTTAAAACCCTCTTATTCCGGATAAGGAAATTAATTCCTTATTCCGGATAAGAATCGTTGTAGTTGATTTTTGCGGATAAGCAGTTTAACACCTTCATATTCCGGATAATGGATTAAGACCCTTATTCTGGATAAAGCAACATTTCAAGTTATTCAGGATAAGTCTTTAGCATTTTGATAGGTGTGAAAACACCCATCCTTTTTACCACTTAATTACAATAATAACCGAGCCAAAACGTGTAATTTATGTCATTTATGTCGGAATTATGCGTGGTTTGTGTTTTTGTTGTGATTTAGGACGAAAAGGTGAAAAGTGGAGAAAACACGGCATTCACGGGCTTTTATCGAAGAAAAAGACGAAAGATGAAGTCGAAAGATCAAGAGTGGAAAAATAACGGAAGTCCAAGACCAATTCTGAAGATTTATCGAAGAAAAAGTCAAAAGACGGAAGTTTACCAAAAGCCGAAGAACTCGAGTCTTATTTATGAAGAAAATTCAAGACGAGTTCAAAGAAATCCTGAGACAAAGTCATTAAGTCCAAGATTAACAAAAGATAAAGAAGGGAAGGACTTAACTTTGCAATTAAGGAAAATAGGAAAGAGAGGGGAAGCTTCCTAAGCTCCTCCCTAATCTCCACTATAAATAGCCATTAGCTACTTCATTTCTTGTTGTTGGGTGGTTTGACAAACCACCACTTCCACCATTTTCATTTCTTGTCATTTTATTTCTTGCAATTTAAGCACTTTTATGTATTTAATTTTCAAGCAAGTTTTCATTTATAGTTCTTGAATCTTTACTTTTCTTGTCTTAATCTCTCATCTTCCTTTCTTGATTCTTGTTTGCTTTTGGTGCGATTTACATTTGATCCGTGTTGTTCATTAATGTTTTCGTGCCTAAAAAGTAAATCTTTTTATGTTTTGATTTCAAAGTTTGTTTATTTAAGGTTTTGATAAATTGTTATTTGTGCTTATTGGTCCCGTTTCAGTATTAATCCGTTTAAGTTTTGGTTTTAGCTTATCCTAGTAGCTTATTACCCTTTGCTTAAATTTCGGATCAAGAGAATCAATCGGAAAAGTAAACCCTTTTCCGATTAACACATTTCGACCACCATCCCTTCTTTCCGATCTACAGATCGGAAAAGGGTTTCATGTTATTCCGATCTGGATGTTTTTTAGTGTATTCCGATTACAAGTTCTTTTCAATATTCTGATTAGTAGGTTTTGCCAAGTATTCCGATTGACATTATTTGATGAATATTCCGATTGTACTTGTTTCCCCATATTCCGATTTGGTTGATTTCAGACATTCCGATTGGACCACTTAGTGTATTCCGATTGGGATTCATGTTTAGTATTCCGATTGCCACCTTTTTACTCATTCCGATCTTGCCTCATTCCGATCGGGTACATTCCGATCGGATCCTTATGGATTCCGATCGGGTGTATTCCGATTGGGTATTTTGATTTGTTGTGATATTTTGTTCTAGTTAAAGTGTCAATTTTTCTTGTTTTATTTTTAGTTTATTTTAATTTCGTTTTGCATTTTTATTTAATTGTCAATTTACTTTTCGCTAAGTTTTAATTTTACGTCATTTTATTTCTCGTCATTTACTTTTAAAGTTTTAAATATTACACCGTTTACGTTTCAACTAGTTTTAGTTTTAATTTCCCGTCCTTTATAATTAAGTCTTGCACATTTATTTTACCAAATCCAAAAATATTTGTTTCACCAAGAACAACTAATCTCACACAATTAACCGGAAATCAATTCGATTAGACACCGAGAAAACGAACTTTTTCAATGAGCAAAACTTATACATTAAAATGGCGCCGCTGCCGGCTCTTTTCGTGAGGATTAAAGGTTTTTTGTGAGAGAAGCGTTGGCTTTTGGGATCCGTTCACTCGTGAACGTTATTTTTCGTGTCCAAAATTTTCAAAAATCCCAAAAACATTTAAAAAATCATAAAAAGCATTTCTTTTTCAAAGTTTTGCACCAAAAATATTCTTCTTGCTTATCTATCTTTCTTTATGGATTTTTATGTCCATTGCGTCCGGTGTGGGAGACAATTGTACGGGAACGACTCTTGTCAATGGTGTACATGTGAGCGGTGCGGGAACGATATCGACAATACACAATTCCTATTCGGATTTTGTCCTTTGTGCAATTCGACTAATTCGTCCTTTTTGAACCCACCTCCTCCTGTTCCCCCGTGCATCTATTGTGGAAGCGATTCTCATTGGCATGTTTCGTGCCCGGTTCAATACCCGTATGGACACGGGCAAGAACCGGGGTACAATTATGACAATGATAATAGCTATCCACAAGACGCACCTGATTTTTCTCAATACCCGTTTTGCAACAACTGTGGGGGTCCTCACGATACCTATTATTGTCAACCAATGAATTGTTATGTGCCAAATCCGTGTCCTCAGTTTTCTTCACCAATGGATTATTATGAACCAAACCCGGTTTATAATTCTTCTCAACCGATGAACTACTATGAGCCACAACCATGCTATAATTCAGGTTTTTAACATTTTGAGCCCCCACAACACCCCATCGATCATCAACCCTCCTTCGAACAATTGAGCTCCAATGAACAATGGGACACTCTTGTTAAACTAAGTCAACAAATTCAAGAAGCTTGCAACAAGATCATTGAGAAATGTCAAGAGGATCATCGACAGGAGCAAATATCAAATATCGAGACTTATACTCCTCCCCCGGTGTATCCATACTATTATGATGATGATGACGATGAGCCTACTATTTCTTGGAATGACCTTACTGCTCAATGTCCTAGTGCAATTGTCATCCCTCCTCTCAATATCCCAAACGTGTCTAAGGAGTGTGATACATTGAATGAGCTTAGTGATGTTGGTCTTGATAAAGTGTTTGATGATGAGGTTTGTGACATACCGACTGCTATGGAGCCTAAGGACGACGTTGCTCTTACGAACGAGGTCGATCCTAATGATGACGATTTTTCTCCAAGCTATGAGAATTTCACTTTTGAAATTTCTCAATCTCCACCGGGAGATGCGGGTGATGTTTATTCTCTCCGGTTTACGAGAAGTTCACCGATGAACATGATCTTGTGGATAAGGTGGAAGACGTGCTTCTTCGAGATAGATTACGGAAAGTGCACCTTCTTATTGCTCAAATCGAAGCGTTGACTTCTCCTCCTCTTTCCGAGTCTTTGCCTCCATCTATTCCTCCCGTTGAAGATAATGACCCATTGCCGGAAGAAATCGACATTCACTCCATACCACCAGGTAATGATGACGATGACATGGAGGGGGACATTATTTTTGATAATTTGCTGCAGGAAGATATTGTCCCAAGTCCCCCTCCCGAGCACCTTTCATCCTCCCCTTTAGCCACTATCACGGAGGATGAGTGCTTTGACCCGGGAGGTGACATTGATTATGCTATGATTGATAACTATACGGCTTTGCCGCTTGCTCAGCATCTATTGTCTTTGGGGGAGGACAATGTGCTTACTTTACCCACCCCACCTCCCGTGGATCTTGAATTCACATACTTCTCGTATGTTGAAAGAACCTTTCTCCCATTCAAGACTTATCCCCCCGCCTCTCCTTTGTTGATGTCAACCGGGAACAAGGACAAGGTCTTTGATCCCGGTATTACATTCGAGGCTTCCCTGTGGACCATTTAATTCGGGGACGAGTCAGGCTCGTGACTCGGTTAACAAAAACAAGCGCTTTTTGGGAGGCAACCCAATTATCTATCTAGTTTCACCATAAGTGTAGGGGGAGCCCCGTGGTGTTTCTTGCTTTCTTTCTTATCATGTGCAGGGATTAGATCTTCAAAGACACATTCTTGATGACTTTTGATGAACCGTGACTCCGTGTTCCCTTCTTCCCGGTTCTATCCTAAACTCTTTTCGATTCACTATTTTATATTTCTCAATATTAAAATAGGAATCTCTTTAGTAGTCTTTTCTTTAGGGAGATTTAAACAAAGTGCACAATGTCCTAAGTGTAGGGGAGTTTACTCCCACATGCTTAAATATTGAGGACAATGTTTATGTTAAGTGTAGGGGGGACTTCTATCGAAGTAAAGTGGTCTTTACCTTGTATTTGTCCTCATTTTAACCGGAAAATCAATTTTTCGACATTTTTCAAGATTTTTGATCTATTTTGGCCTATTAGTTTTTCCCTTTGTATAGTTATTTTTCCTTCCTTGCTAGAATAAATTTTAATAAAGTGGTTTTAATTTTCAAAAGTCGTGAATATTTTGACTCGACCCGAGTTTACTTATCTAAGTTTACTCTAGCTAGTATCCTTAACGTGTTTAAGTCATGTTTTGCTAGGCTTTTATATAGGGAGCTATAAAACGCGAAAGTCTTAACTCTCACGGGTTAAGAACAAGAAATTTTCGCAAGTTCCTATAATTGATCCTAGAGAGTCGTTTATCAAGGGAACTTTAAAATTCGATTTCTAAACTTGAAAAGGTCTAAGAATTTGCAAGATCCTATAGGCGACTCGAAAACCCAAAACTTTGATTTAATAGGCTAAGCATCCACGAGTCTCATTCCTTGAGATTTTAAACTGTGGAGAACGAGAGATGATAGAGCCAATTATAAGTTTGGTATTCTTTCGTGAATTTATGTGAGTTAATTATAAGCCTATTCTCCCTCCGCTTGTTAATAAATTTATCTGCAATAAATAAGGTTGTACGATTTAAAAGGTTACTTAGCTTCTAGCCCCAGATCGTTTAAAAGTTGCTCGGTACGGATTAGAGTTCATAGCCAAGACATAACTTATTGAAGCGGGATGCGAAGATTGGCGAGTCCGAAAAGGCCCTAACAAGGCATGAGGGCTACATTTTGTTGCTAAAGATCCAAAAGTGATGTGAAGAATCATTTATCCAAAATCAATATGAAGGATCGAGACACACGACGAAAAGCAAGAACTCCCCAAAAGTCATGGAGAAGTCTATCCGAAAAGACCCTAACAAGGTATGAGGATAAATAGATCCAAGTCCTAAAAGGAGGCGGATCGTTGTATATCGAAGTCCAAAATAAAGATTGGAGAAAAATGAAGAAGTCGTGGTCCAAAGATGAAGAATCTCTCAAAACTTCAAGTGAAGAAATTTCTATTATGAAGAGAAGACCATAATTTCAAGAACGTCTCTCGAAGATTCGAAGTATGAAGTCGCTGCCAAATATCGGTCCGAGAAAGGTCTCAAATCGTGAAGCGAGTTATGCCAAGATATGAACTTTATGAGGTCCCGAGAAGCAGTTTTAAAAGATTTGGTCCTTTAGCTAACTATTGATTAAATCGTTCACTTTATTTTCGGCCTAAATAACTATCGAAATAAGTCAAAAATGCATCCTCGTGATCATTCAAGACAACAATAAAATAGAAGAGATACACCTAGGAATAAGGGAGTCTAAGTGAGTAATTGGCCCACATGAGTTCGTGTTAGTTTGCTAACTTATAATAACAATGATCTCGTTTTAAGCTTGGTTTGGAGAAAGTGAAAACTTGAGGATGATGATCATTCACGACATTTCCAAAACCCAAGGTATGTTTTTGATTTCTTTACTTTGAATGTTTATAATTTTCTATCTCTTTAATAAAGGCCAACATGGATTGATTGTGATGAAAAATGTAAAAGTGCTTTGTAACTAATGCATTGTATGAGGACATTGCAATGGTTAAGTGTAGGGGACTTGATAGGTGTGAAAACACCCATCCTTTTTACCACTTAATTACAATAATAACCGAGCCAAAACGTGTAATTTATGTCATTTATGTCGGAATTATACGTGGTTTGTGTTTTTGTTGTGATTTAGGACGAAAAGGTGAAAAGTGGAGAAAACACGGCATTCACGGGCTTTTATCGAAGAAAAAGACGAAAGATGAAGTCGAAAGATCAAGAGTGGAAAAAGAACGGAAGTCCAAGACCAATTCTGAAGATTTATCGAAGAAAAAGTCAAAAGACGGAAGTTTACCAAAAGCCGAAGAACTCGAGTCTTATTTATGAAGAAAATTCAAGACGAGTTCAAAGAAATCCCGAGACAAAGTCATTAAGTCCAAGATTAACAAAAGATAAAGAAGGGAAGGACTTAACTTTGCAATTAAGGAAAATAGGAAAGAGGGAGGAAGCTTCCTAAGCTCCTCCCTAATCTCCACTATAAATAGCCATTAGCTACTTCATTTCTTGTTGTTGGGTGGTTTGACAAACCACTACTTCCACCATTTTCATTTCTTGTCATTTCATTTCTTGCAATTTAAGCACTTTTATGTATTTAATTTTCAAGTAAGTTTTCATTTATAGTTCTTGAATCTTTACTTTTCTTGTCTTAATCTCTCATCTTCCTTTCTTGATTCTTGTTTGCTTTTGGTGCGATTTACATTTGATCCGTGTTGTTCATTAATGTTTTCGTGCCTAAAAAGTAAATCTTTTTATGTTTTGATTTCAAAGTTTGTTTATTTAAGGTTTTGATAAATTGTTATTTGTGCTTATTGATCCCGTTTCAGTATTAATCCATTTAAGTTTTGGTTTTAGCTTATCCTAGTAGCTTATTACCCTTTGCTTAAATTTCGGATCAAGAGAATCAATCGGAAAAGGTAAACCCTTTTCCGATTAACACATTCCGACCACCATCCCTTCTTTCCGATCTACAGATCGGAAAAGGGTTTCATGTTATTCCGATCTGGATGTTTTTTAGTGTATTCCGATTACAAGTTCTTTTCAATATTCCGATTAGTAGGTTTTGCCAAGTATTCCGATTGACATTATTTGATGAATATTCCGATTGTACTTGTTTCCCCATATTCCGATTTGGTTGATTTCAGACATTCCGATTGGACCACTTAGTGTATTCCGATTGGGATTCATGTTTAGTATTCCGATTGCCACCTTTTTACTCATTCCGCTCTTGCCTCATTCCGATCGGGTACATTCCGATCGGATCCTTATGGATTCCGATCGGGTGTATTCCGATTGAGTATTTTGATTTGTTGTGATATTTTGTTCTAGTTAAAGTGTCAATTTTTCTTGTTTTATTTTTAGTTTATTTTAATTTCGTTTTGCATTTTTATTTAATTGTCAATTTACTTTTCGCTAAGTTTTAATTTTACGTCATTTTATTTCTCGTCATTTACTTTTAAAGTTTTAAATATTGAACCGTTTACGTTTCAACTAGTTTTAGTTTTAATTTCCCGTCCTTTATTATTAAGTCTTGCACATTTATTTTACCAAATCCAAAAATATTTGTTTCACCAAGAACAACTAATCTCACACAATTAACCGGAAGTCAATTCGATTAGACACCGAGAAAACGAACTTTTTCAATGAGCAAAATTTATACATTACATTTTATTCCGGATAATCCCCCAAGCCATCGTTGAATATTCCGGATAAGTAACCTGAATTTTATTTCGGATAAGGGAGTTGTGCTCATTCCGGATAGGGTACTTTAACTTGTTCCGGATAAGGGTAATTTGAGTTATTCCGGATAAGAACCCGGAAAATATTCCGGATACGTTTTCTTTTAATTATTCCGGATAACAACATTATTCCGAACAAACTCTCATTCAAACATTCCGGATAAGCATCAGTTTGATATTCCGGATAAGAAGCAGAAGCCAAGATTCCGGATAAGGGGTCATTTTGATATTCCGAATAGTACTCATCTCTACATTCCGGATAAGCATCATTACAATATTCCAGATAAGCCTCCTTTCTACAATCCGGATAGTATTCCGGATAAGGTTCTTTATTTTCAGTTTTTTTGAATTTTACTTTTCCCGCCTTTTTACTTAGCTTATTTCTAACTTGTCTTATTTTAGTTTAAAGATTTAAAGTTTACATTTTTATAAGTTTTAATCAATTACTTTTCAATTTTTAAAGTCTTTATTTTCAGTTTTAAATTTTAAAGCTTTCATCTTTACTCAACGACATTTTCATCTTTAGTTTAAAATAGATAACCAAACCTTTTTATTTCCCATCAAGAACAATTGAGTCGCACTTTCAACTTGTAATCAATTCGAAAAGATTCGGACGATAACTCTTTCATAACTAAGTGAAAACATAGTTATTACTCGTATAAGAATCAAGCATAATAGGTGTACCAATTTGGGTAGTGATAAGACTAAGACCAACCTCCGAATAAGCAGCAATCGGCACATGATGAAGTTTAACCCACACCGGCGCTCTCTTAATCTCCGCCTTTTGTAAATCAATAGTAGGCGACCACATGTTCAAAAAAATAGGCACGGTCCTAATCAACCACGGACCATTCTCAAGCACTCCTTCCATTCCTTCCTTCGAATTGAATTGGAAAAGGAAAGAATCCTCGTGAAGTTGAACGTGTTTCAAACCAAATCGAGCCCACGTATTCTTAACATAGTTTTCCACAAGCGGGAAGCTAACCTTTTACCAATAAAATGCCCATAAAGCGTGTTTGCCAAACGCGATTCAACCTCTTCAACCGCATCATAAGGAATAGCGATTCGTGCTCCATCAACACACTCCTCACAACGTAACTCAGAAATTTTCACAACCTTAGTATGCTGATTCGGGACAGCATCATTATGAACTATCGATGCAAATGATCCCATCCGCTGACCTAAATCCGATTTAAAAGGAAACTGAACCCCTCGTGATCCCTTTTCTTGCTTGTCATTAGCCGTAACATCATTTGGGACGCCTACTGATTTCAGACCAGCATCAATAGCAGTATGCAAAGAACTATCACCTTGAGTAAGATTAGGGTTTTCAGCCATAGTACCATCATCTTCCTCAGGACTTGACGTCATACCCCTACCACGTATACTATCCAACTCACCCATTAAATTATCAGTCTTATTCACAGCCATCAACTTAGGGTTACGAAGTATCCCAGCAACCATATTAAGACCAGCCATATCATCCTGAATCTGCTGATCATCCCCGCTGCTCCTTGCAATCCCACTATTCCTATCAGTTCGCGACCCTATGACATCATGGTTATGAAGATCATCAGAGCTAGGATTAGTTACCCTAGTAGCTGAACCCATCACATTCATACCAGCAGTCACAACACCTGCAACCTTAACATGAACCAATGGGACGGTTTGATTTAAAGACTTAGGTTTTAGCACCTCATCCCTTAATTCAGTTGATCTCTTCATCAATGCTCTTAGCGCCGCACTCTTACTACCAATCTGACCTGAACAATCAGTGTTCCTAGCATCATTATCCATCTCTCTAAAACACCACAACAGCGATGAAACCCTAGCAAAAAAACCCTAGCCAAAAAAACCCTAGCAACTACGGTTCCAATACGAATACAACAAACACATCAGTCCCCTTCCATTAAAACTATGTATACGAAGTATTGATAATTAAGTCCAAGATAAACAAAAAAACCCTAATAACTACAGAAAAACACGCAACCTAAAATTGATCTCGCAATCAAAACCCTAAATCAGAAAACGCAGCCTAATACGAATGGAACTGTAGTCAAATCAAAAGATTAGCCAACACTACCAGAACATAATAGGGAACACGATTCAAGAAAAAGAGATTAGATCGAAATGAAATCAATAAAAAAAGTGGCGGCTGTTTTCTCCATAGCTAAAGAGTTGTTTTTCAACTTTCTTCTGTCTGGCAGCTGTTTTTGCTTTGCCCTTTGGTACAACATCTTTTCCCTTGCCCTTAGCTTGAGTGACAACTTTAGTGACACATTTGCCCTTGTCCTTGTTTTGTTTTGTTTTGCTTTTTTAAGCGCTGGAGCTTTTTCTTTCATTAACTTTATAGTAACTGCAAATAAAAAAACTTATTAAATATGATACTTATTTTTACTTTTCTGATTTTTATTTATTTTTTCTTTTTTGAGTCGCATCAGTTTTACCTAAGTTTCTTTTAGGAGGTTGTTCTGTCCCCTTATCCTTGGTTTTTGTAGGTTGTTCATCTGCAATAAAAGCGCAAAGTTAGACAAAATTACATTTGTTTAATGCTATATATGTTGCATAACTTATGAAATATGATGAATCATATATGATAAGGTTCTATCATATATGATGTCTCATTTTTTTAACTATCAAATTTGATGTATCATATATGTTACGATAATATCATATATGTTCTAATCCTACTGCTTTTGATTGCATTTCACTCATCATATATGATTAGGTTTTACCATATATGTTATACTTTTTTTATCGTATATGTTTTATCAATATAGGAAACCATTTTTGCTCAACCGAGATATTTATATTCACATGCAAGAAATATTAAAACACAAAACTCACTTAAAACTATCAAATGATGCAAGCAATATAATATCATATATGTTCTAAGCCTACTGCTTTTGATTGCATTTCACTCATCATATATGATAAGGTTTTATCATATATGTTATACTTTTTTTATCATATATGTTTTATCAATCTAGGAAACCATTTTTACTCAACCTTTTTAAATCTATTATGTTTATGTTTTTATGGACCGAGATGATTATATTCATATGCAAGCTATATTTAAACACAAAACTCGTTTAAAAGTATCAATTGATGTTTCTTATGTTAGATCATGGATATAGTTTAAAAGACATAAGAAAAGATTAAAAAGCAAAAAAAAAAAACAAAGAAAAAGCTCAGAAAAAGGTTAAAAGCATTTAAAAAGCATACAAAAAGGATGGATCTGAGATTTATACCTCTTTGCCTTATTTTTATCGTCCTTTGATCTGATTTTTTTGAAGGTGGCTCGTTTTTCGACTTCGCTTTCATCTTTTTTGTTGAGTTTTTGATCGGATCTGTGTTTTGAAGATGATATCGTCGATGGAAGATGGTGGTGTGTGTGTGTGTGTTTCAGGTGTGTGTGTTTTTTGGTGAAATGAAAAATGACGATTGAAGTTATACGAAAAGAGTGTTGTTGGGTTTGGGCGGGGTAGTGAAATGACGAAACTACCCATCCGTTTTTTTTAAATGTAGATCGTTAGATTATATGTGATGGGTAACCCCGATTTGTCCCCTTGTATCCAAAGGATACAAGTATCCTAAATAACTCAACTCTAACATTTAACCCAAAACTTTAGAAAATATTTAATCTCAAGTTCTATGCAACCAAATAACTATCAAATTTTTCTTACCTTGTGTACTCTCTATTTATTTTTCAACTTTCTTTTGTCTGGCAACTGTTTTTGCTTTGCCCTTTGGTACAACATCTTTTCCCTTGGCCTTGGCTTGAGTGACAACTTCAGTGACACATTTGCCCTTGTCCTTGTTTTGTTTTGTTTTGCTTTTTCAAGCGCTGGAGCTTTTTCTTTCATTAACTTTATAGTAACTGCAAATAAAAAAAACTTATCAAATATGATACTTATTTTTACTTTTCTGATTTTTATTTATTTTTTCTTTTCTTGAGTCGCATCAGTTTTACCTAAGTTTCTTTTAGGAGGTTGTTCTGTCCCCTTATCCTTGGTTTTTGTAGGTTGTTCATCTGCAATAAAAGCGCAAAGTTAGACAAAATTACATTTGTTTAATGCTATATATGTTGCATAACTTATGAAATATGATGAATCATATATGATAAGGTTCTATCATATATGATGTCTCATTTTTTAACTATCAAATTTGATGTATCATATATGTTACGATAATATCATATATGTTCTAATCCTACTGCTTTTGATTGCATTTCACTCATCATATATGATAAGGTTTTATCATATATGTTATACTTTTTTTATCATATATGTTTTATCAATATAGGAAACCATTTTTGCTCAACCGAGATGTTTATATTCACATGCAAGAAATATTTAAACACAAAACTCGCTTAAAACTATCAAATGATGCAAGCAATATAATATCATATATGTTCTAATCCTACTGCTTTTGATTGCATTTCACTCATCATATATGATAAGGTTTTATCATATATGTTATACTTTTTTTATCATATATGTTTTATCAATCTAGGAAACCATTTTTACTCAACCTTTTTAAAATCTATTATGTTTATGTTTTTATGGACCGATATGCTTATATTCACATGCAAGCTATATTTAAACACAAAAGTCGTTTAAAAGTATCAATTGATGTTTCTTATGTTAGATCTACTATATTCATCATACATTTACAGAATAAGCATAGAAGAATCATGGATATAGTTTAAAAGACATAAGAAAAGATTAAAAAGTATAGAAAAAACAAAAAAAAAAGCTCAGAAAAAGCTAAAAAGCATACAAAAAGGATGGATCTGAGATTTATACCTCTTTGCCTTGTTTTTTATCGTCCTTTGATCTGATTTTTTTGAAGGTGACTCGTTTTTTCGACTTCGCTTTCATCTTTTCTGTTGAGTTTTTGATCGGATATGTGTTTTGAAGATGATATCGTCGATGGAAGATGGTGGTGTGTGTGTGTTTCAGGTGTGTGTGTTTTTTGGTGAAATGAAAAATGACGGTTGAAGTTATACGAAAAGAGTGTTGTAGGGTTTGGGCGGGGTAGTGAAATGACGAAACAACCCCTCCGTTTTTTTTTGTTTTAAATGTAGATCGTTAGATTATATGTGATGGTTAACCCTGATGTGTCCCCTTGTATCCAAAGGATACAAGTATCCTAAATAACTCAACTCTAACATTTAACCCAAAACTTTAGAAAATATTTAATCTCAAGTTCTATGCAACCAAATAACTATGAAATTTTTCTTACCTTGTGTACTCTCTATTTGTTTTTCAACTTTCTTCTGTCTGGCAGCTGTTTTTGCTTTGCCCTTTGGTACAACATCTTTTCCCTTGGCCTTGGCTTGAGTGACAACTTTAGTGACACATTTGCCCTTGTCCTTGTTTTGTTTTGTTTTGCTTTTTCAAGCGCTGGAGCTTTTTCTTTCATTAACTTTATAGTAACTGCAAATAAAAAAAAAAACTTATCAAATATGATACTTATTTTTACTTTTCTGATTTTTATTTATTTTTTTCTTTTTTTGAGTCGCATCAGTTTTACCTAAGTTTCTTTTAGGAGGTTGTTCTATCCCCTTATCCTTGGTTTTTGTACGTTGTTCATCTGCAATAAAAGCGCAAAGTTAGACAAAATTACATTTGTTTAATGCTATATATGTTGCATAACTTATGAAATATGATGAATCATATATGAAAAGTTCTATCATATATGATGTCTCATTTTTTAACTATCAAATTTGATGTATCATATATGTTACGATAATATCATATATGTTCTAATCCTACTGCTTTTGATTGCATTTCACTCATCATATATGATAAGGTTTTATCATATATGTTATACTTTTTTTATCATATATGTTTTATCAATATAGGAAACCATTTTTGCTCAACCGAGATGTTTATATTCACATGCAAGAAATATTTAAACACAAAACTCGCTTAAAACTATCAAATGATGCAAGCAATATAATATCATATATGTTCTAATCCTACTGCTTTTGATTGCATTTCACTCATCATATATGATAAGGTTTTATCATATATGTTACACTTTTTTTTATCATATATGTTTTATCAATCTAGGAAACCATTTTTACTCAACCTTTTTAAATCTATTATGTTTATGTTTTTATGGACCGATATGCTTATATTCACATGCAACCTATATTTAAACACAAAACTCGTTTAAAAGTATCAATTGATGTTTCTTATGTTAGATCTACTATATTCATCATACATTTAGAGAATAAGCATAGAAGAATCATGGATATAGTTTAAAAGACATAAGAAAAGATTAAAAAGTATAAAAAAACAAAGACAAAGCTCATAAAAAACTTAAAAGCATTTAAAAAGCTAAAAAGCATACAAAAAGGATGGATCTGAGATTTATACCTCTTTGCCTTGTTTATATCGTCCTTTGATCTGATTTTTTTGAAGGTGGCTCGTTTTTCGACTTCGCTTTCATCTTTTTTGTTGAGTTTTTGATCGGATCTGTGTTTTGAAGATGATATCGTCGATGGAAGATGGTGGTGTGTGTGTGTGTGTTTTAGGTGTGTGTGTTTTTTGGTGAAATGAAAAATGACGGTTGAAGTTATAGAAAAGAGTGTTGTAGGGTTTGGGCGGGGTAGTGAAATGATGAAACTACCCCTCCGTTTTTTTTTTTTTTTTAAATGTAGATCGTTAGATTATATGTGATAGGTAACCCCGATTTGTCCCCTTGTATCCAAATGAAAGTATCCTAAATAACTCAACTCTAACATTTAACCCAAAACTTTAGAAAATATTTAATCTCGTTCTATGCAACGAAATAACCCATAAATACTATATCCTTTGAAAAAGACAGTAACGTTTGTTGTTATTTTGTACTCCCTTTAATTAAACCCAAATGTTAAATTTGTAATAAGAGTTACTTCAAAGTCCTATCAGATAACAAGGGGAAAAAGCACTAATATCGTTTTCATATGTGATGATGACACTCCAATAATTTTCAGCGAACCCACCCAGCTTACAGAAAATTTTTATATGATCTACAAAGAATTCATATCCTCTTCTTAAATTAAGACTGTTTTCACTAGTTTACATACGTAAACTTTTTAAGATTTACCTCATAATTACACCCTTACCCCATGTTATCAATTCGAGCTTTTGAGTAGAAAGACTGGAGAGTTAAAAGTAAGTATCATTTTACCAAGAACAAACCTCATTTAGCTAGAAAATGAACTCCAGAAGATGGTGTTTAGACTTCAAATATGCCTATGCCATTTGTGGTTGTCGTATCTCATGATTAAGAGTAGGGCTGAGCATCGGTCCGAGACCGGACCGGACCGGCTAAGACCAGACCGGACCGAGGACCGAAATGGTCCGAAACCCCGGACCGAGACCGGACCGAAATAGTCCGGTCCGGTCCGGGTTGGTCCGGTCCTGTTCGGTCCTCGGTCCGGTCCTATTAGACATATTTGACGAGATTTTAGTAAGACCGAACCGGACCGGACCGGACCGACCGAGGACCGAATTCATCCAAAACCCCGGACCGAGGACCGGACCGAAAATGCTCGGTCCGGTTCGATTCGGTCCGGTCCTGTTTTCCGGTCCGGGTCGGTTTTAGGTCTGCCGTGCTCAGCCCTAGTTAAGAGTGAGAGAAGTTGAACTTAAGTACTCTTAAATGTCAATGAGCATACATCATATTTCTATTCGACTCCCAAACAATTAACGGTGTGCTTGTTTAAAGGTTTTAGGGGTAAGGAATGATAATGATTACTAGTGCTTGGTTAGGAGAAATATAAGTAATCATTACCTACTACGGGATAATAAACCATTCCCGTGTAAATTGAGGATAATAGATTTGAGATAATAGATTCAGGTAGGTATGTGTGTGTCTCCAGTCACTACCACTACCATCACTCACTATCACCACCATTTTCGCCACCACCACTCTCCGCCGTCACGACCAGCACCACTACCACCAGCGACCGCTCACCTCACAATGAATTCAAGTGGATATTTGTCCACCTGCGACCACAGCCTCTACCGATGCCGCCACTAGACTCTACCACCATCATTAATTGCTACTGATGACGTCACCACTAGCACCACCACACCGCCGATCATCACCACCGCCACAACCTCTAAATCTCGTGGCTACCTATACCATTTACCATAACCGCTTATCACAACCACCAGTCGTCAATAACCACACAAAAACAAACGATCATCGCCGTTACCCCTCACCTCAGGTCGCCACCTCTACCAACTACTACAAGTACGCAATCTTTGTTGCAATGGTTGTCGTCCTCAACCACCACTAGCAGCCACTAATTTCCATTAATTGCTTCCCCTACTAATATCGTACCAAGGACCACCATTGTCGCTACCACCATCCTCCTAGCGCCACCACCGCTCTCCGTCGCCGCCACCACCATCACCGTCACAGCCACCCACCGCTACCACCTCACCATGGATTCAAGTGTGTATATGTCGACCAGCGACCACCACACTCTACCGCCATCATCAACGATGGCGGCTACCAATGGCGCCACCTCTACCACTACCACACCGCCAATCATCACCACCGCCACAACCTCCACATCTCGTCGCTACCTATACCATCTACGACAACCGCTTATCACTACCACCAACCGTCAACCACCATCATGGTCGTTACCACCACCCCACCTTTGATCGCCACCTCTGCCGACTACCACAAGTCCGAAATCTTCTGTTGCAATGGTTGCCGTCCTCAACCACCACTAGCCACCACTATTTTCCTAATTACTTTCCCTACCAACATCATCATCATCGCGACCCTATCGCGACCCTGACAAGCCGTTGTTGCCACTCTCTCCAATTATCTCCAATTACCACCATCTCCAATTATCTCCAATTACCACCGCAACTTATATTAACCAAGCACCAATAATGGTAATAATAATACTAGGGAATGCTCATTGCATTTCTTTGTATTCCTTTCCCTTACCCATTCCCCTCAGTTTAACCAAACGCCCCCTAAGTAAACAGTTTGGCTTTCCCTTACCCATTCCCCTCAGTTTAACCAAGCGCCCCCTAAGTAAACAGTTTGGCTATACCAAACACCATAAACTAACTAGTTCATCAAGGTTTTCTTATGTTAGATCGCAAGATATTATGACACGAAGATAGCGATCTTAATAACCATGATCATATAATCATCTTCATATCACACAACTCAGACACCTCATGGAGGCTTACTAACAAAAAAAACTTGTATGAAAGTGTTGGACAAGCTTCCAATACTAGCTAAAATAAGAGGTACCAGACTGACACAAATTGTTCTGGTATACAAGATTCTTCCCGACTGTAGTATAAAACAAACCCACCCACCCACCCACAAGAGTCTAAAATAAATGGTGGGTCACTATACAAAACGCTGTAAAAGTAATCCACATTTTAAAGCACCAAGACCCATTGCATTTGTATCTACATGAATGCAGATAAACATCAAATCTAATCATGAATAAAGCGAAAGATGATAAAAAGAGGAGAATATTGTCATATTTTATTAAGGGGAGGGGGGTGTTCTCAAACATTCCATCAGTACAATGTTATAGACAAAGAAGGTCAATAAAGGAAACTAACCTAAAATAAGTCATTGAACCACCACCATCTTCTTCCCCTGTTGGTAGATGATCTGTTAAAAACCCTGTTTTCTTATGCTACAGATCATTAATCTACACACTAAAACTACGTCTTTCATAGCTCCTACTTCTTTCTTTACAAGTCATTTCTACCCCCATATCTTCAATTAGACTAAACTTAAGATTAACTTAAAAACTAATACATAACACAACCCCGCTACGTTATTACTTAGTACCATCCACTTTCACCCATTCATAACGCCCAGGGAGAGGCTTGTCGCTCACAGGGTCAAAGTTGTACCTGCACATTAATACGAAATAAATAAACAACCAATTTGTAATCAAAATAATATGTTATCATATTCATAAGACAGGTTTATATGTATACTTCTCAATAAATAGTTGTTGCTGCTGCTTTTCTGGTTCAGTGAAGAGCTCGTCCATTTCAACTGTTGACGGGACTGGCCTTGGTGGTGAATTCTGGACTCTGTAATTGGTATTAGTAGAATAAGCCCGTTTAGTAGAGGAACCAGGAGTACTTATATTGTCTGGATCCCTAATCAAATTGCACGGTGTGGTCTCTCGAGTGCTCCTGGCACAAGAAAGATGTGAAATCATCATTAGCAGTTTTAAAATCGCAGATTAGAGACAAACAAATGTCACAAAAAGAAAATAGAGAAGTTTCTAAGTGCATACATTCCAAAGCGGCGTTGCAACCACTACAACTAATTACATAAAGTAAAAGTGTTGTTATAAGATAACTTAAACATTAGATTCCTTCATGGGACCCTTTGGGCCGACAAGCGCAAAATAATAGTAGTAGGATCGTAAAAAAAATCCAATCCCAATAAAAAATGCAAAAGCATGATTGATGCAACACAAAGGTATCCAATGAAAGATATAATGAAAGCCGTCCATGCATAATTATCTCATATGTTCTAATATCATAGATCCAAACACTACATCCAAAAAGCATTCCAACATCATGATCAACTTAGGACCCAATACATAAATTTCACAACCTGATAATACACTCCATACAATCACCAAAATTTCCAATAACGAGCTCAATGCAGTTGTTATTTTGAACATCACACATATATAGTAGTAACCGATTCAGTGGTGTAATTACAAGCGATAAATGTCTAACAAACTTATTATTTTTCAACTGAATGTATAAACTTTTAATTGATTTAATCTGTTGTGTGTAGCATCACACGAAATTTACCGGTAAGGACACACGCAATAGGATAAGTTTAAGTTCGATACATGTAAGAAAAACGCGGTCAAGTTCCATACATTTTCAAATGTTTATCCGAAATCAAAACGATATAGTACATGCCTTATATTTCAAATGTTTATCCGAAACCAAGTATAAACAAGACAGTAAAATCACAGCACAAATAACCAAATTCAGAGATGTATGATACCAAGAAGCAGAGGTAAATAAAAGTTTTTTTTTGAAATAAAAATACTTAAAAAAAGTTACTTTAGTTTTTGCTTGTAGTCTGAAAGAATCAAAGAATGACAGAGGGCAGGAAAGAAAAGCCTTTTGGAAGAGCCTTTTCAAGAAGTTCCAAAATTTATTCATTAAAATTTAAAAACTAAAAATCAATCATTTCAAAAATCCCAAATTTAATCCCAACAAACTGACACAATACCAATTTCTTATATCCACTTTTTAACCAAAAATAGCACAATTTATAAAAAATACACAAATTCCATTAAAAAAGAAAAAGAAAACCCAGATAACAAAATCCCCCAATAAATTTCTAATTAACCATTATTAAAAAAAGCACTAATATTGACAAGAATGAAAAACATACTAAAAATCAATAATTTAAACAAGAAAAAAAGAACAATTAAAAATCAAACAAAAAAACCCTACAATGAAGCAATGAAAAAACGAAATTAAACAGAAAACAAACCTTCCTCTAGCATCAATTTCCAAACAATTTTCACCAATCGAATCTTCATTTTCAACCCCCAATTTCTCATCTTTCAGTTCAACAGAATCAGGCCCTTTTGACGGCTCTTTTTGTCGTTTAGTAGCAGTGAGTTTGACTAAACGGCGGCTACGAAGCTGGATATAGGAACACGCGCCGTCGCGGTATTTTTGTAAAGCAAGGGTTCTGGCGCGTGTACGTACGCCTGATGGTATATCCATTAATGAAACTTCATGTCTCGTCTTTCGGTTCCTACTACCCATGTACTTGCCCATTGTAATTTTGAATCTTTTTAGGGTTTGGGTTTCATTAGCCGTGATTTGGGGGAGAGATGTTTGTCGGTTGGGTGTGTTTTTGAGATGTTTGTGAGAGAGATATTTGAGGGTTTTCAAGTTTTTAACTATTTTCAAGAGTTATTTATTGGGATATGGGTCCATGTATATATTTTTTTAACCGACCCGTGAAATTCACGGCACCTTAAAAGATCGTAGACAGTGTTTATATATATATAAGAGATTAGTTTAAAAACACGTCTAACGTCGGGTTTAGCTTTATATTATTTTCGTAAAAGAAAATTAACGGATATTTATATTTATAAAGATGAAACGGGTTCTCGTAATAAATGAGGACAATAAAAGAATGAACATGTAGCATTTATCGTCATATTAAAGTTTGTGACAATTAAAAAAAAGCCTCCGATCCGTTATGGTCTTCACGTATAATGTATGTGAGTCCCAATTGATTGAAAAGAAACTGTCCATGCCGTTAACACAGTTTAAAATTAAAATGATTACAAATGGATACGTGAACTTTAAGTAAGACTTAAAATTTATGTAAAAAAATATATATTACAATACCATTATAAACTTCGTCAAAGACCATGTAACACTTCCTTGTATACAACATTTGTAGTTGTTTTACATACATTCCCGTCTGTGTCACATGCAACAACCTTCAACCCTTTCTTGTTTTTTACTCGAGACACAGCTACATATAGTTGACCGTGAGTAAAAACTGGACGTGGTAAGTAGAGACCGGCTTTAGAAAGTGATTGTCCTCTTTACACACAAACATTGAAATGTATAAAGTTGTAGTCACTGGTACATGTATTTACATTGAAATGTAAATAATGTAATAAACATATGCTAACATTGAAATGTATAAAGTTGTTATCGTTTGCTACATCACTCAAGGGAGATTGGCGGACACGTGTTGATGAACATGCACCTGTTGAATCCTTGGTAATGCCATACGCAGCAGGAGTCGTAGTAGCATTCGCTGTCTTTCTTGGTCTACCTCGACCAATTTTGGGTTGTTGCATCTTACTGAAACAATTACTAAATATGTTTATAAATGTATTAAACGATGTTTAACTAATTTATACATGAAATGTATAAAGTTCTTACCGTTTGTAACATCACTCAACTGAGATTGTGGGACACGTGTTGATGAACTTGTTAAAACTTGTATACCGCATGACACCGGACTGTTTGTAGGGCTTATAAAACGATTAAAATTGATGTTGGTGCTGGTAAGTATTGGACTTTGGGGACACTGCAAAGAAAAAAATAGATTAACTTTCCAAATATATTGTATATATTTTACAAACATATCAATAGTGTATGGAACTATATGTAACATTACCGGTTGAGTTTCCAACTGTTGGATTAGTAATAATATCATGCGATAAAGGAGACGTAGTAACCTTTGGTGTTTTCCTTGGTCTACCTCTACCAACCATTGGTGTCACAATGTTTGTTTTTTTATCTTGCACAGACGTAACGCGCTTTTTTGGTGTCTTAACATTTGCATTAGCACTATTTTTGCCATTATTTGTAACAGATTGCTGATTTAAACCTAACATAATATAACATAATTTATAATGGATCAAATGTAAAACATAATACATAGTCATGTTAACCAACAAAACTTGATACTAAGGTAAGTAAATAACACACCTGATTGTGGTTGATTAGTTTGAAGTAATGTTTGTCTAAATCGTACAGGGTCATTCTGAAATAATGGTGATAGACTTGGCATGGAGGTTATATTTTGTGAGAAATCTGCCACATGATAAATAAACAGAGGTGTTATGCTTACTTTAAAAAATACCATTGTGGTAATACAACTAAAGATGCCTTTTTAAGGTTACATACTTACAATTACCAAAGCCAGAAAGTAGTTGCCGATTATTGCTTGCTTGTTGGGACATTGTATGCTGTGTTGAAGAACCTATTCATAAACAGATAATAAGTTTAGTCTAACCAATGCTCATGTAAGGAAACACAAAGACAAATATACAACTAAGAGCAGTATGCACGTAACCTGTATGTGATTCAGATATTGTCAACCATGTTTGCCTAAAAGGAGGAACATTGCACAATGATGGTGATAATTGAGTTACAAATGTGTTCCTATTTATTACCAAACCTGTTACTTCATTTCATTGCAAGAGGTTTGTATGTCATTATTTGCTTAAACAAACGCAGTCGTGTATTAACATAACTAAAAGTTAAATACTTAATACGACGACAGATTAACTTATAGTTACTAACGTCTGATAAAGAAAGCCTTGTTTGTTTCCTAGTTTGCGTAGAAGAACCTATTACCGTTCAAACCAAATAATTAGAATGCATATTTTTTCATACATCTGTAGATCATTTTAACTATAATGATAACTACTTAGCATAAAGTATTTTAAAGGACAGTTTCATAAACCTGTAATATTGATTTGTCCTGTGAGAGCAGTGTTATATTTTGGAACAACTCCATCAAGTGGATCATCTAATAAAATAAGAACAAACAAATCAATATATTGATTAGCATGAAAAAAACGAATCAATTATATAATGTGAACAACCAACTTAAAATTGAGTATCTCAGCAAGTGATACTCTTCTTTTTGGAGCTGGTGTACTTTTTTCTGATGTAGGAACTGCTTGATTTGAATGTTGACGGCTCATGTTGACATTGAAATAAGAGTTTTCATATCAATTAATCAACAAATCACCCTAAAACACAAGAAAAATACCTAAACTTCGTGCTATAAAGCGGAATTATGTGGTATGTTTTGTGTTTGTGTACAAATAGGTAAGAAGGATGCATTTTCAAGCAAACAAGAAGAAAATCAAGCTAATATTGGATGAAAAGACAAAGAAGGATCAAGAGTGACAAGCCATTTGAAGACAAAGGACCTATCTTGACAATCTGCCAAAGTTAAAGGATCAAAAGTATAAATTTGTCAAAGTTAAGATCAAAGTCAAATCTGGTCAACTATCAATTCAACCAAGTCAAAGGGCTTAAATGTTTAAGAATGCAAGTTTAAGGACTGAAAATGTCAAAGAAATGAAGATTATAGCTCAAAAGATCAAACTGACAAAGTTGAGGGGTTAATTCTGCCATTTTTGGAAGTTATATGGTGCTTGATCCGTGTGAACTATTCTCAACCAATGAGGAGTCAAGAAAGGAGAGGCAAGGATTGTCAGCTGTGCCACTAGCGCCGTTTTTCCCATTTATTACAAAATCCCAACAGTAAAACCCACTCACCAGTTTTCCACCAATAGCATTACGCCCCTCAATAATACTTTTATCCACTTCAGATAACGATCTGTGTGCTCTCTTCTCACCTAATCACATAATGACACGCGTCTATCTTCTTCAACCAAGAACCCAGGGACGGGATTGAGCTACACTGCATTTCAGAAGAAGATTTAAATATGAAAGTTGCTCAAAATCAAGAGACGAATTCAACCCAACAACTTAATTGGACTGAAATTAAGTCATTCAAAAATCCCCAAAGTTGGACTGAAATTAAGTCACCTGCAAATTGCAATTGCCAGAATTAAGCCACGTGGAAGATTGGGATTGGATGCAACACGTCACTCTCCCTCACCAACTCTCATCTGCACTCTATAAATACCCCTAGATAGCTCTCATTTCTTGTAATGTAGAAAAGTGTGAAAACACACACACTTTATAGTTTTCTCTCAATTCAGTTAGCGTTGGCATAACAACTCAAGAGACTGACAATCTCTTGAGTCTCTTATTAGTTGTAACCACTTTACCAGCTTTGTAACCATTTTTCCAATTCAATAAATAAAATTTCACCTTAATCTTCTTCATCTACTGTTCATACCCTGCATCTTGTTACTCTGTTGCTGTTTTTAGCTTGTTATGATCACCATTTGACCATGATTAGCTATATGTGAAGACCTGTAGCTGTTGTTCCTGTTCTGTTCATTCCAGTTCAAGTTTGAGTAGATTTTGTAGAATTCAAGTTCATCAATGGAGATTAAGTTGTTAAAGGCTGTTGATTAGTTGATGATTGATTGAATCTAGTGCTAAGGTGGTGGTTTAGCACTAGCTAGAAAGCTCAGCGCTTCTCTACCCCCCAAAGGAGGCCTAAGCTAGAAGGTGTTGAAAATCTGCATTTTTGTTCCTCTCAAATGTTGACTGCATGCTTAATTCCTAGATAAAATTTGTTTGATTGCATGATAAAATGTGTTTAGCTGTTTGAACTTTATCACATAAACTGAATATTGAACAAGTTCTTATCAAAAAGCTAATTTCTCACTCAAAATGTTAAACTGTATAATTTCCAATTAGACACTGGAAGTTTGGATTATAAGCTACAATTTGAAACAGGTTTGAGGCAAAATCATCAAGTAACAAAGGAAATCAAAATTGACAAGTTTTAACTGATGCACTAGTCAAAATCCTTAACCCAAACTTTTATACTACTATTTGCCTTTTTGACTTTTCTTTTGACTTCAAAACTGAACCAACATGTTCACACTAGATTACCTAGTGTAAAAGAACACTTGTTAACAAGGTTTGCAAACTGATGTACCAAAAATCACTTAAACCAAACACAACTTTAAGATCTGTTATTAAACTATTTCAAAGAGTTTTCAAGCACAAGTGAATTACTGGTTTAAGCACCTATCAATACTAATCAAAGTGATGAGTTGAAAATGATTTGAGCCAAGAACAAGCTTAGTAACAAGGTGAATAACAAGTTGAGACTAATGATCATAAACTTATGAAAATCCAAATGAAATCAAGTAAAACTGGATGAAAGGCTGTAAATCTACAAATGAGCTATCAATCTAACACAATTATGCTACAATTAAGCTAAACACACAATCAGATCAGAAAATAGTCATTATTCTAGGAATTTAGCATACATATACAATTTAGAGGAACAAAAATAAGAATTGAGAACTTTTTAGCTTGAAGCCCCCGTTGTAGGAGTAGAGAGGCGCTGAGCCTTCTAACAAACTCTAAACCACCATTAATCAACCAAAATTCACCATCATATCAACACCATAACTGATACAATCATCACCCTGCTACAAGGTCTGCAAAAGGCTGGAAATGGACTACAAATGAAATTGAAAAGCTACAAGCCTTTTAAAACATCAACAAGCTTCCATTGATCATAGAAGATCAACAGAAACAACACTATATCACTAGGATTAAAGTAATGAATGAAGTAGAATGAGATTGATTGAAACTGAAAGTTGAATTGTATTTATTGGAGGGAAAAGTGGTTACAAGTAGTTGTTAACTAACTAACTAACTCTTAGGTGTGTGTCACTAGTTCTAACTGAAAATGAAGGACTGGAATTGAGAGAGAAAAATAAAGTGTGTGTTTATCACACCTAAAGTCTACTCGTACAAATGAGCTAACTATCATCTATATATAGAGTGAGGGTGAAGATTAGTTGGGGTTGGTGACGTGTTATGTCCAATCTCTGAGCTCCACGTAGCCTCTTCTTGTTAATTGTATAATTCGGCTCAAGAACTTATTTGGGGGTTTTTGATCCAATTAATTTCAGCTTAATTGGATATGAGGAATGGACTCGTCTCTCAAAATGGAGCAAATTTCATGTTTAACACTTTGCTTGAAATGCATTGTAGCTCAAAATCAGTCATGGGTTCGTTTTGAGTTGAAAGTGACACGTGGCAGTTTATCATTGGCTTTCAGCTTTTCACGCGGATCATTGTCCATTTTTGGATATAAGTATTATGGGCTGGCGAGTTCCCATTGGTTGAAAGGAAGATAATGTGCTCCACTGTTCAGATAGAGTATTAAATGTAAGAGGCGGCTAGTGGGTGAGCTGGCAGCTGACTTGGTGATCCATGACCCATTTTTCCTTAATTCTCATTGGTGCTTGGCCATCTCACACGGATTGAACCAAACTTGGTGTAAAATTGCCATTTTCGGCCCCTACACTTTGGCAAATTCATGTTTTAGGCTTAAGACTTCATTTCTTTGGCAAAATTAATCCTTTGACTTGGTTGACTTAAGAGTTGACCAGGTTTGACTTTGATCTTGACTTTTCCAAAATTTCACTTTAGTCCCTCAACTTTTGAATGTTGTCAATATAGGTCCTTTATCTTCAAATGGCTTGTCATATAGCATCCTTCTTGTCTTTTCTTCATAAATGAGCTTGATTTCACTTGTTTGCTTCAAATTTGTATCCTTGTTACCTAATCAAGCACAAACACAAAACATACCACATAATATTGCTTTATGGCATAAAAGTTAGGTATTTGTTATGTGTTTTAGGATGATTTGTGACTTATTGATATGAGATTTTGCTCATATCAAATCCCCTACACTTGATCATTGCCATGACCTCATGCAATGCTATATTTTAAAGCACAAATTTACACTTTTCTCATAATTAATCCACCTTGGCCAATATGAAATGCTTTTACACTACTCTACACTATATGATGCATGATTTTGATGTTATACAATGCAATGCAAAGGAAAACAATTCTATTCATATATTTTTGGATTTTCTTAAAATGGTTTTGGTGGAAATAACTCATAAAGAAATCAATGACTTAGATTAGGGCTTTTAGTTCCATGAACACTTATTACCCTCAAGTTTCACTTTCCCCATACCAAGCTTAAAAATGGGATCATTGCATTGACAAGTAAAAAGTGCATCAACTTATTCATAACAATTAAATGTGGAACCGGTTATTATTTGAGCAAATTGCTTGAGAGAAAATTTGTCGTTATTTAAAGCGTGAAATTTAAGAAATGTAAAATCCAAAAATAAGGAAGCACGGTTTTAATCATAAGTAATCCTCTCATCCATTACTTGAAAAAACCCCACAATTAATTTAAGTCTGACTCAAGTGTAATAAGTCATTCGCCTTATGTGTAAGATCCTTATGTCATGCGTTAATAAGTAGCTACACACTCGCTAAGGAAAGAAAAATAAAACTCACGCAATAATTTATATCTGCCGCCTTTTTGAGACTTTGGATCTTCAATCCCGCAACCCATCAAGGTAATATTGGATTGGAGAAACTATCAAATCCCCGAAACCCTTGTGAGAGTAATATTGGAATTCAATAGTTACTATAATTAACACTTCACTGCCCTCTTGGGAGTCTTGTATAATTATTATTTTTTTTATTTTTCTTTTTTTCTACTTCTTTTTTTTCTAGGCACTCATTTTTTTTCAAGCCGCTCTTATTTTTCTTTATTCCTCACAAAGAAAGTTAAAAAGAATAAAAAGAAAAAAATACCCGCTAAGTATTAAGCATGACATAAGTCTAGTACACATAAAACGTTCTAACTCAGAATCTTAAGACGTACTTATACCAACCATGAATGATTAGTCAAAAATGCATAAAAGACTACAAATCGATGAAAATCGTTCTTGATTATTTATTAACATATATACAAGCGAAGAAAATAGAGGCAAAGAAAGAGAAGGGTTTAGCCACAAGTAATTGTCATGAAGTTTATCTAGCTCTTTTATACTTGCTTCAACTCTACCATCTCCCATTCTCCACAAATTTAAAATCTCAAATAATGAGACTCGTGGATGCTTAGCCTAATAGACCAATGAAGGACTACATGGTTAAGGATACTAGCTAGAGTAAGCTTAGATAAGCAAACTCGGGTTGAGTCAAAATATCCATGGCGGGACTAATATGTTAAAGAGATCTAAATTTGTTAAACCATGTCCTTTATTATATTTTTTTCTTTATATATATTTTTGATGAAAAATAAAAGAAGAAATATATACAATGCAAATGTGTTATGCAAATGAAAAATGATTTAAAAAAATATGAATGCATATTTTTGGTGGCCAAAGTGGATCAAAAATTTGAAAAATGTTTGAAAAATTAATTTTCCAAGTTATCATGAAGGTCAATGACAAAGGTCTAGGTAAGGTCACTTCGATTGAAGACCCCCTACACTTAAGATAAACATTGTCCTCAATGTTTAAGAGCATGGGAGTATAAAATCCCCTACACTTATGACAATAAATAGAATTTGTTTAACCCAAATTAAGGAAAGATCAACTATAGTGAATTTATTTTTTTAAGCACAATGTGTTTATGAAAAATCACAATAGTAACAAAGTGAACCGTACAAGGGCCTCCTCCATAATCTCCAAAGCACGTGATGAGAGAGCAACCTTACAAACAACATGAAGACAAAAGGAAGGTCTCCTCCTACACTTCTCCTCAACTCTATATTCTTATTTCTATCCTACCACACTCTAAGTCTAAAACTATAAACCTAGTTATTCAAGCTTGATTTATAGAGTCTCTATCTCGACTCATCCCACACTTAAAAGTTTCTAAAACCTATCATGGAGAACAAAAGTTTTACCCTTTTTATGAAAAATCTCCATGATGATGTAAAGCAAGTTTTCAATTATCAAAACTCCATAAATATCCCCCAAATCAAATACATAATTACCATCCCATTTATAACACAATCCAACAACTAACTTCCCAAGTAATGGTGAAAAGAGTGAGGTACTGTTCTCCAAAATAGTTGCCCATATGTTCTTCCAAAGGTGATAAGGTGATACTTTTAAATCTCTCACAAGTTTTCCTTTTATTGCATCAAGTGGATACTGAGATGGTTTAGCAAGCTCTATACCAGGATCAAAAATCTTTTCCTTGATGGGAAAACAACAAGTGGTGGTTGCCTTAGAAGATTCCCCCTTATAGATCACATGTTGAGAGAAAGGTTATGGAGCAATAGGTAACAACAAGCTCTTTGAAGAAACCATCATTTGTTTTCCTTTTTCACTTTGAAATGTTGAGGTGGAAAGGAGAGAAGAGAAAGGATCTTCATGTAATAGAGAATCTAGAAAGAGTATGTCTTCCTCCTCATCAACATATCCAAGAGTGAACTCAAAAGGTATATCAACCTCTAAAAACTCATCACTCTCATCCATGATAGAATCCTCCTCATCACCATAAACATCATAGATTGGTATATCAAAGATTGGTGACTCCTCAAAACTTAAGGAAGTGTGATCATCAAAGAATGGAGAGTCACAAGTGGAGAACTCATCATCACTATAATCATCATATGTTGGTGTATCACAAAGAGGAGGTTCATCATCACTAAAATCCTCATTGGTTTCTTCATCATGGTGGAAAAGTGGTTTATCAAATGATGTTTCAAAGAGAGGATTAGAATGAATCACAAAATCACCAAAGTTAAGCTTTTGAGGTCCATGAAAATCCACGGATGAGGTAATGGAGGCAATGGTCTCAACATAAGGTAGATCATAATCTCCACTTGTGCAAGCTTCATAAAAATATTCATCACAGACTTCATCAAGGATATCATCTTGAGTTTCCTCCTCATTAACAACATCAATATGCTTCACCGTTTTGGGCTCATTAGATTTCTTTGATAACTTTCCTATGTTAAACACAAATCTTTCATCTCCTACCCACATTGTAAGTTCACCTTCCGCCACATCTATAAGAGTACGACCCGTTCTCAAAAATGGCCTACCAACAATTAAAGGAACTCTCAGATCTATATCATAATCAACCACAACAAAGTCCACGGGAAAGGTAAATTTATCCACCCCAATAAAAACATCCTCCGCAATTCCCACCTGATAAGCTATGGTACGGCTGGCTAACTCAAGAGTCATCCCAGTAGGAGTGAGCTCGGGAAGTGAAAGTCTTTTCCAAACCGATAATGGCATGAGATTTATGCTTGCCCCTAAATCCGCTAGTGTCATGCAATTTTCCACCCCTGGTAAATTGAAAGGAATCAAAAACCTCCCGGGATCTCCAAGCTTAGTAGGCAACTTCTTAAGCAAAACCGTGGAGCAATTTTCATTTAAGGAAGCATTAGGTAAATCCACCAAGTTCTCCTTGTTAGAAAGTAGGTCCGTGATCGTCTTAGCAAATTTAGGCATATTGGCTAAGGCTTTCGCAAAGGATATGTTTATGTTTAGTTGCTTGAGCATCCTCAAAAATTTTGAGACTTGAATATCATCTTTATTCTTAAGCTTTTCCTTTCTCAATCTTGATGGGTATGGGAGACTTGGTTTTGGTTGAGGTTGAGTGGTTGATGAAGGATTTTCTTTGTTGGGTTCTTCATTGATGGGTGTGGAAGTTAAAGGAGAAGTGGGTGTAGGTTGAGAAGGTATAGGTGTTAAAGTTGTAGAGCTTGAAGGTGTTGATGTTGATGTAGAAGGCTTATCACAAGGTGGAACCATAGTAGGCTTAACCAAAGTAGGTTAAGGAGGTGAAGGATCATGAGTTTTCTTTCCACTTCTTGTTGTGATAACACTGACATTAGCCCTTGGGGTTGTTTGTGTGTTTGAAGGTAGAGCCCCTTGTGGCCTTTGATTGAGAAGCATCATAAACTTTTTGTTTGTTTCCTCACGCATTTCCCTCATTATTTTCTCATTAGCTTGGAACCTTGATATGAGTGATTTTACTCATATCATTTAAAGCTAAACATGAACAATAGATGCATATAATCAATGTAAATGCCTTGTATATGTTTGTTTGTCGTTTCATGTGTGTAGGTACCGATGATCACGAAAACCGGCAAATTCGACACGAGATTGAATAATAGATCGACAAAGCCAAAGTCAAGCTCGTTTTAGCGGATTTAATCTTTTAGGAAGATTAGTGGGCTTGTGGGTCCCACATTCGGACTAATGGGCTAATAAGCCTGATATGAGCTTAAATACTCATATCATTTGTATCTTAAAACAATGAAATTATGCATGAAATGTATCAAATATGCCTTGTATATGTGTATTTCTTGTTTTCATATGTGTAGGTACCAAGATCGAAAAAACCGGCAAATATCGACACGAGTTTGAAGAAAAAGATCAAAGAAGCCAAAATCGAGCTCGACTTGAGTGGATTTGATAATTATGCAAGTTTATGGGCTTAGTGGGACCCACAAATGCTTATTGGGCCTGAAAAGCCCAACATGGGATAATCATTGTTATATCTTTTGGAACTTGACCAAATAAAACCCAAAAGGCCCAAAATTGAAGTTATTACACGGATGGAATTGTTTTTGGGCTAAAAGCCTAATTCAGTGGATCAGTGAACGAATAAAGTAAATGTGTTGGGCTTTTAGGGTTTGTAGTTTTAAATGAATTGTGATTAACACTTTACCTTTACACCACAAATAAATAAAACACTGCATACGTTTTCCACTCAAACGTCACCCACTTATTTCATTTTCTTCACACGTTTTCACAAATAAATAAAAAACCAATCCTTTCACCCACTCACCTATTCGTTTCACACATTAAAATACTTTCGATGTTTTCTATGCACCGTCTTCTTCATCCCTTTCTTCCCCGAAAATAACCAGGCAAAATATCTACTATTCACAAACCCTAAGTCACAATAATGTCAAAATTAATTGGGGGTTTTTACTTACACTTTTAATTCACACAAAGTGGAATAAAAGCCCCAAGTTTTAAGGAAGAGAAAGGATGGAACGAGTATGCTACGTGGAAGGTAATTACTGGAAGCTACACATCATTCTCCTACATCAACCAATCATAGGGCTCAAAAGAAACACAACTAACACACGGATGCCACGTTGGCAATCCGTGTGCTAGATGTGATATATCAACCATCCGATTCAAGCTAATCATGAGAGAGAAAAGAAAATGATGATCTAATGGCCAAGATGGAGAAGGAATCTACCCAGGAATATTCGGATATTCCCTCATCAGCAGCCTTGGGGATGGCTATAAAACCCACCCCAATTTACTTGTAATTCATTCCTCTTTTTACTTTCTAGTTATAATGTCAAATTAGTGTTAGAAAATTGTATTTCAATTTTTATCAGTATTGTAGTAGATTTTTATATTAATAAAAGTGATTTCAGTTTTAAATTCTATCTCAGATTTACTTTTCTGTCTTGATTATCTGAGTTTTCTATTGATCTATTTGATGTTATGATATGAAAAGGTTATTTGTTTAAGCTAATTTAATAGTTTAATTGAATAATCAAAAGTGAAAAAGGGATAACAAACTAAACCTACTGTTTAGTTTTAAACAAAATTATGTGGTGTTGGTTCGATGAATCTGGATCGAATGATGGGTGAATCTGGTTCGAATGGTGATATATTTTGTGATTTCTGTTCCAAAAGACTGCTCAGCGCAGGTCTTCTACTCAATGGTTACTACATAAGGTTCTAACTTCTTTTTATTTCTTGTTTTAATCTTGTTTAAATTTGGTGTTATATGTTTTCACTGCTTAGTTTGCTTAGTTTATTAAAATATGTCTGAATGTTTAAAATGATGGTTAACTTACTGTTTAGAATTAAGTGAAGCATATGATTAATTTGTTAAAAGTTGTCGCGAATTAGTCAGAATTTGGTTGATGCTTTGTTTGGATTTAGATGATGACTGCTGAACTTTTGTGGATTCAGAATTAATCTGATATATGAGTTCTTTTCAAGTGTTTTTTTTACTGATAAGTGAACTTAAATGAGTTTAGGATTGCTGATTTTAGCTGAGATACTGTTGAGAATAGTTTTAATTTACTGATTAATTTTTATTTAGGATGATTTGCATTTATTTGAGCTAATATGGCATGATCTGAGTGTCACCGAAACTAAATGATATACTATTTGAAGTGTTGTTACTTTTCTGCATAATTTCGTTTGTTATATAGTTTTAGCAGTTTAGACATGCTTAATTGGTTTTCTGATCTTGATTGTTGAGAGATGATTGCTGTGCAAAATAACGTGCTTTATTGGGTTATTGTTTGTGATCTGGATAACTGAGTTTATGTGGGATTTTTGGTAACTGAATTTATAGCTGGTATCCTCTTGGTGATTTACTTCATTTAAGTACTTTCTGTTTAAGTATTCTAGCAATTTGCTTATCAGGTCCTATTGATCTTATAAGTCATTAAGCTGTTTCCTAACAGTTTGAGTGATATTAAGCTGTCCAAAAGTCTCTCCTGAGACTCATTTGATTGATCTGTCAAAAAGAAATAATAACCAAAAAATATGTCCCGTATGGGATTTGAACCCGTGACCTCACGTATGTGTGTTTAGTGTGATAACCAACTGGACTGACCTTTCCTATTGGTTTTAATATCGTTTTTATTATTAATACAGACTGTTTAGGAGATATTAGTTTTATTTAATTACCTTAGTTTAATTTTTAGTCTGTTTCTTTTAATCTACTTATATATACTTTCAATTTGAGTAGTTTATAAAAATATAGAAAATAAAAATGTTTTTATTAATTTTAAAAAAAAGAAGAAAAAAGTTTATTTAGTTTATTTTAATTAATTAGATTTTTATAATATTATATTTAAATAACAATAGTTTTTAAATAAATTTGTTTTAAGTAATTTTTAATAAAGTAATTTGTTTTAAATAGTTTAATTAGAATCTTAAATAGTTTAAAAGTGATTAAATAGATTAATCTTAATAGATTATTAAATAGATTAATTTTTAAATAGTTTTAATTTTTTTTAAGTAATTAATTGTGTTTTTAGATTTAAATAATAGCGGGTTTAACGATTCATGCACTTTAGGCTAATTATTAAATAGTTTAAAATTGGTAGATTTTAATTTGAGTTTAAAAACCAAAAACCAATTCAAATCGATTGTCCAAATCAAAGCAAAACGTCTCAAATTCATAAGATCTTCGTGTACAACGAACTTGATTCACTCACGTGTTTAATTGAATTCGTCATTGGTAATATTAGTCTATTACTTTTTCCTAAAGGTAATTTTCTAATTTACCCTATAACGTATCAAATTATCACATATACTATCCACGACACATCAAAAATTTTGGCGCCGCTGCCGGGGATCTTGTGTACGATTCGCTTTTGTGGAGATTTGTTGATCGTTGATTTGAAGACCCTTTCCGTCCTCGGAAAGTTTTGTTATTTTTCTATTATATAGTATGTATCGTTTTTCTCGTTTTTTGTGAATAATATATTGTATTACGTAGCACAATAAATTTACATATCTTTCAAATAAGCCTTAGTTGAGATTTCATCACCTAGCTATTGTAGTCGAATCCAAAACAAAAATAAAAGGCAAAATAGATAAATACTAATAAGAAGTTTGAACTCGATTTATACAAACTATAAGGTGGGTATAAGGTAACGTGCTATAAAAGGCCGTATAAGGAAAAAGGTTTTTAAGTGCTTTGTGTCACCTCGTTTCCCCGCTTGCTTGTGCGTATATTGAGAGGGACGACCTATTATTGGTTTGCCGACTCAAGTAGTAATAAATCTTATTTTTGTTGTTTACTTATTGAACCTCGAGACGTTTAGGTTTTCACCTATCGTTTCAAAGTCGACCGAGGGTAATTTACTTTCATAGTAGTTATCCTTATTCCTTGTTTTTTATCGATCATTATTGATTGAGCAATACCAAATAAAATACCAAAAATAATCTTCTTCTTGTCTAATTTCTTTTCTTCAATCCTCTAAATTCTCGTCTTTGTAGTGTATACAATTACGTTCTTCTCGTCTTGTGATTGATTTTAATAGGCTTGAAAATATTCCTCGTAGAAATGGAAATCGTCAACAACGAATAGTGGAACCCGAGCTTCCACCTATTGTTGTAGAGATGGCCGATAACTGAACAATGGAGGAATTGCTCCGTGAACCCACCGAAGGGTATGGGGAAGCAATCGTTGTGCCGGCTATTTTGGCGGATCATTTTGAGATTAAGACGGGTCTTTTATCGCTCATTCGTGCCGACCAATTTCGTGGCAATGAGACCGATAGCCCGCATTCTCACATACGGAATTTTAATCGAATTACCTCGACTCTCAAGTTTAGAGATGTTCCGAATGACGTGATTAAGCTCATGCTTTTTCCGTACTCGCTCGAGGGTAATGCTAAGCTTTGGTATGAGAAAGAACCACCGGGTTCGATCTTAACATGGGATGATTTAGTGTCTAAGTTCATGAATTATTTCTTTCCACCTTCTAAGACAACACACTTTAAGAACGAGATCACTAGATTTGAACAAAAAGTGCATGAATCGTTTGGGGTTGCATGGGAAAGATTTAAAGATTTGTTAAGACAATGTCCACACCACGGTTTCTCGGAATTGCATCAAATAAATACTTTTTATAATGGGCTAAATATGATTGAACAAGATTCTTTAAATGCCGCCGCGGGTGGTAATCTTTTAAGAAAAACTCCGAGAGACGCGTGGAGAATAATTGAGGATAAGTCTAGAGCACAATATTCACGAAACACACCGGTTGTTTCCAATGTGAATTCATCTAATCCCGAGATTGCTAGATTGGACTCTAAGATTGATAGTGGATTTGCGACTTTGTTGAGTGAGATTAGGAAGAATCCTCATGGATCCATTAATATGGTTGAGAATGTTTGTGTATCATATGGTGGAGCACATCCTAATTATGCTTGTTTAAACACGGGGTTTGATCAAGCTAGTGCTTTTGCCGCGACGAGAACTTATGGCTCCAACGGTCAAGTTCCTCGTCAAAATCATGTTGCTCCACCGGTTCAAAATAGGTACAACAATGGAAACAATGGAAACAATGGGAATAATTTTAACCGTGGTAACCAAGGGAATTACCATCAAGGAAATGGGTTTAATGCTAATCAAAACAATCAAGGTTTTCAAAGCAATAATCAAAATGATTTGTCAAGCTACATTAAGTCAAATGAGGCAAATTTAAAAGCTTTTCAAAATAATTTTCAAGGACAAATGGCAACTTTGAAAAATGAGTTTCAAAATACGCTAAAGGGGCAAAATAACAAGATTGAGCTTAATCAACAAAGAATGGAACAAAGATTTGAGCAAATGTTCGAGCAAGGTCAAAATCGTATGCAACAAAATTTGGAACAAAGTCAAAATAAATTGCTTTCGATGTTTGAGGGATTCATATCTAAACCATCTACTTCTTCGGGTTGCTTACCTAGTAATACCATTCCTAACCCGAGGGGAGAGCTTAAGGCTATCACCGCTTATTATAATTTAGAAAGAAAGCTTGAGCTTTATGTGCCACCTAAAGAAACCTTTTGGAATGTCACCAAGGCTACTTTAAATGTGATTAGTACCTCGGATTTTCTTGATTTATTTCCTAAGAAATATAATGATCCGGGTCAATTCTTGATACCTTGTGTTTTCGATGAGCTTGGGGAATACAAAGCTCTAGCCTATCTAGGAGCTAGTATTAACGTTATGCCCCTAGCCATTTGGAAAACTCTTGACTATTTGCGACTTATTCCCACTCGAATGATCATTGAGCTTGCTAATGGTACCACCACTCTTCCGGTTGGTATAGCGGAAAATGTCATTGTTAAAGTGGGGGAGTTCGTTTACCTAGCCGATTTTGCTATCATTGATTATGAGCCGAATCCTCGTGCACCTATAATTTTAGGACGACCATTTTTGTGTACGGCCAATGTTTTAGTTGATATGAAAGAAGGGGAGCTTAAATTGTTTCATGGTAATAAACATATGATTTTCAAACCGGAAAAAAATTCCAAGATTAGTTCCTAAGAAATTGGAAAATGTGGAAATTGATAGACCTAATTTTGTTGAATCATGTTGTAATGTTACCTCATCTCCACTCACTCCACACGAGGATGAAAGTTCTAATATTGAAAAACAAATTAATGAATACCTTAGTGCACCATTTGATGCTAGTGAGTTTGATAGTAAGAATTTTGATCCCGAGAGTGATATTGCTTTAATTGAACAATCTTTGAAAATGGACTCATTTTCACTCTCTTCGGAGGATCATGTTGAAGTTCCTAAGGCACAATCTTCCATTGAAGAGCCTTTGATTCCTAGCTTTACACCGAGTGAGGTTAGTGATTATTCATTCGATAAGTTCGCCGATGAACTTGTTGATCCACTTCCACGGGGAAGTGAAGACGTTTCCGATCTCGAGATCGAACGTGATTCTTGTGTTTTACCTACCATTCTCGAGGAATTCGCCGATGAATTGCCTTTAAATGAGAATGATGATCTTGTATCCGAGTGTGATACACTCGATACTTTGTCGGATATTTCTGTTGATGACAAGATTGATGACACTTTTGTGACTTACTCAAATCCTCTATTTGAAGTTTCATTGAACAATAATCCATTGTTTCAAGAGGATTTTGAGAGCATCACACCTCCTACATCTCACAACCTTTGTGATGATGATCTTTTCATTAGGGAGTTTGATAAGTTACTTTCCTTAGACATTCATTCGGAATTTGAAGAAGAGTCTAATGAAGGTGATGAAGACTCTTGGTTTGATCACCCGATTTATGATGATGATAATGTTGACCCGGAGGGAGAAATTACTTTTGCTCCTATTATCCTTCCCACTCGCTTTGATCTTAATGTGCGGGTTTTTCATGCGACTCGTTTCGAGTACCATGACCCCTTTATTCACATTCCTAAGAGTGACAAGGTCAACAAGGTCATGCAAGTTGAAACCACTAGTGTTGAGACTTTTGTACCACCATTACTATGTGCTTTATATGATTTAGGATTAGCATGGGGGGACGACACCTTGTTGTCTATTCCTTTCTCCACCGAGGACGAGGTATTTGACCCCGGAATCGTTGATTTAGGGAAATCTCGGCCTTTCACCGATGCAATAATTGAAAGACTTTTTAATCATATTGGTGCGAGTTTATCTCGGGGAGCATGCTACATCCATACCATTGTTTGTGACTACCATCTCTTGTTGGAGATTTGTGTTGGAGTTTTATCCTTTTGTTTGTCATCCGACAACGAGGATGTAATCTTTGACCCCGGCATCGTGCTTTATGTTAGATTTTATCCTAATATGCCGGTTTTCACCCTTTTTCCCTAAGGACCAATGAATGCGGGGATTGAGTCGAGCTCATGACTCGGTGAACAAAAACGAGGTGCCTTGCGGGGGAGTCCCATACATTCTATCTTCTTTCTATTTTCTAACACTAATAAGGCTTGATCTTTCAAGCTCGTGCTCATGTTTTGTTGTGTTGTGATTTTAGGTACGACCCTAATATTTGAAGACTCTCGTGTTCGGTTTTTGCCGGTCCACTTGATCTTCCATTCTTTGAATGCCAAAAAGGGGCACACTCTTTACCCTTGATTTTTATCGACTAACGTTTTATCTTGAGGCATAATTAATAAACGACTTACAGATTTGCGTGCTCTTTCCATGCTAGGATTTTGCATTAGACTCTTCGTGTTTTAGCAAGGGGGTGTTACTCTTGAGCTAAGAAACATTGAGGACAATGTTTGGTTTTAGCATGGGGGAGTCGATCGATATAATCGCTTGCTATTGCTTTTGTCGTGTCCAAACGTATTGTTTTTCTCATTTTTCAATAAAATTTTAAATTTTTAGTGTTATTTTTAAGTTTTCATAAATAAAATAAGTGCTTTTGACACGAATGTAGGCTTTCCGTTGGTGAAAATAAGAACAGTTTTTGACTCGACTCGATTTTTAACCTTAGCTTTTCCTTAACGTATTTGAATTAAGTTTTGCTAGGATTTTATGTAGGGAGCTTTAAAACGCGAAAGTCTTAATTCATATGGGTTAAGAACAAGAACTTTTCGCAAGTTCCTATAATTGATCCTAGAAAGTCGTCTATCAAGGGAACTTTAAAACGCAAATTCTAAAACTTGAAAAAGTATAAGAAGATGCAAGATCCTATAGATGACTTGAAAACCCAAAACTTTGATTTAATAGGCTAAGTATCCATTGATTTCACATTCTTGAAATTTTACAATATGGAGAACAAGAGATGATAGAGCCAATTATAAGTTTGGTATTCTTTCGGGAACTTATGTGAGTTAATTATAAGCTTATTCTCCCATCGCTTGCTAATAAATTTATCTGCAATAAATAAGGTTGTACGATTTGAAAAGTTACTTAGCTTCTAGCCCATGATCGTTTAAAAGTTGCTCGGTATGGATTAGAGTTCATAGCCAAGGCATAACTTATTGAAGTGGGATGCGAAGATTGGCGAGTCCAAAAAGGTCCTAACAAGACATGAGGGCTATATTTTATTGATAAAGATCTCAAGTGATGTGAAGAATCATTTATCGAAAATCAATATGAAGGATCGAGACACACGACGAAAAGCAAATACTCCCCAAAAGTCATGGAGAAGTCTATCCAAAAAGACCATAACAAGGTATGAGGATAAATGAAGCCAAGTCCAAAAGGAGGCGGATCGTTGTATATCAAAATCCCAAATAAAGATTGGAGAAAAATGAAGAAGTCGTGGTCCAAGTATGAATCTCTCAAAACTTCAAGTGAAGAAATTCCTATATGAAGAGAAGACCATTATTTCATGAACGTCTCTCAAGGTTTGAAGTATAAAGTCACTGCCAAATATCGGTCCGAGAAAGGTCTCAAATCGCGAAGCAAGTTATGCCAAGATATGAACTTTATGAAGTCCCGAGAAGCAGTTTTAAAAGATTTTGTCCTTTAGCTAACTATTGATTAAATCGTTCACTTTATTTTCGGCCTAATAAATTATCGAAATAAGTCAACAATGCATCCTTGTGATCATTCAAGACAACAATAAAATATAATAGATACACCTAGGAATAAGGGAGTCTAAGTGATTAATTAGCCCACATGAGTTCGTGTTAGTTTGCTAACTTATAATAACAATGATCTTGTTTTTGCACTTGGCATGGAAAAGTGAAAAGTCGAGGACGATGAATCTATTTTAGTTTTATGATCCTTAAAGTTATTTTTCAATAATGAAAGCAATACATTATGTCTTTACAAAATAAAAAGTCAAAAGTTTAATAATGGTGTAGTTAGTGTTTTATTTTATCATTGCGTGAGGACACGGCAATAGTTTAGCATAGGGGAATTTGATATGAGCTTAAATACTCATATCATTTGTATCTTAAAACAATGAAATTATGCATGAAATGTATCAAATATGCCTTATATATGTGTATTTCTTGTTTTCATGTGTGTAGGTACCAAGATCGCAAAAACCGGCAAATATCGACACGAGTTTGAAGAAAAAGATCAAAGAAGCCAAAATCGAGCTCGACTTGAGTGGATTTGATAATTATGCAAGTTTATGGGCTTAGTGGGACCCACAAATGCTTATTGGGCCTGAAAAGCCCAACATGGGATAATCATTGTTATATCTTTTGGAACTTGACCAAATAAAACCCAAAAGGCCCAAAATTGAAGTTATTACACGGATGGAATTGTTTTTGGGCTAAAAGCCTAATTCAGTGGATCAGTGAACGAATAAAGTAAATGTGTTGGGCGTTTAGGGTTTGCAGTTTTAAATGAATTGTGATTAACACTTTACCTTTACACCACAAATAAATAAAACACTGCATACGTTTTTCACTCAAACGTCACCCACTTATTTCATTTTCTTCACACGTTTTCACAAATAAATAAAAAACCAATCCTTTCACCCACTCACCTATTCGTTTCACACATTAAAATACTTTCGATGTTTTCTATGCACCATCTTCTTCATCCCTTTCTTCCCCGAAAATAACCAGGCAAAATATCTACTATTCACAAACCCTAAGTCACAATAATGTCAAAATTAATTGGGGGTTTTTACTTACACTTTTAATTCACACAAAGGGGAATAAAAGCCCCAAGTTTTAAGGAAGAGAAAGGATGGAACGAGTATGCTACGTGGAAGGTAATTACTGGAAGCTACACATCATTCTCCTATATCAACCAATCATAGGGCTCAAAAGAAACACAACTAACACACGGATGCCACGTTGGCAATCCGTGTGCTAGATGTGATATATCAACCATCCGATTCAAGCTAATCATGAGAGAGAAAAGAAAATGATGATCTAATGGCCAAGATTGAGAAGGAATCTACCCAGGAATATTCGGATATTCCCTCATCAGCAGCCTTGGGGATGGCTATAAAACCCACCCCAATTTACTTGTAATTCATTCCTCTTTTTACTTTCTAGTTATAATGTCAAATTAGTGTTAGAAAATTGTATTTCAATTTTTATCAGTATTGTAATAGATTTTTATATTAATAAAAGTGATTTCAGTTTTAAATTCTATCTCAAATTTACTTTTCTATCTTGATTATCTGAGTTTTCTATTGATCTATTTGATGTTATGATATGAAAAGGTTATTTGTTTAAGCTAATTTAATAGTTTAATTGAATAATCAAAAGTGAAAAAGGGATAACAAACTAAACCTACTGTTTAGTTTTATACAAAATTATGTGGTGTTGGTTCGATGAATCTGGATCGAATGGTGGGTGAATCTGGTTCGAATGGTGATATATTTTGTGATTTCTGTTCCAAAAGACTGCTCAACGCAGGTCTTCTACTCAATGGTTACTACATAAGGTTCTAACTTCTTTTTATTTATTATTTTAATCTTGTTTAAATTTGGTGTTATATGTTTTCACTGCTTAGTTTATTAAAATCTGTCTGAATGTTTAAAATGATGGTTAACTTACTGTTTGGAAGTAAGTGAAGCATATGATTAATTTGTTAAAAGTTGTCGCGAATTAGTCAGAATTTGGTTGATACTTTGTTTGGATTTAGTTGATGACTGCTGAACTTTTGTGGATTCAGAATTAATCTGATATATGAGTTCTTTTCAAGTGTTTTTTTTACTGATAAGTGAACTTAAATGAGTTTAGGATTGCTGATTTTAGCTGAGATACTGTTGAGAATAGTTTTAATTTACTGATTAATTTTTATTTAGGATGATTTGCGTTTATTTGAGCTAATATGGCATGATCTGAGTGTCACCGAAACTAAATGATATACTATTTGAAGTGTTGTTACTTTTCTGCATAATTTCGTTTGTTATATAGTTTTAGCAGTTTAGACATGCTTAATTGGTTTTCTGATCTTGATTGTTGAGAGATGATTGCTGTGTAATATAACCTGCTTTATTGGGTTATTGTTTGTGATCTGGATAACTGAGTTTGTGTGGGATTTTTGGTAACTGAATTTATAGTTGGTATCCTCTTGGTGATTTACTTCATTTAAGTACTTTCTGTTTAAGTATTCTAACAATTTGCTTATCAGGTCCTATTGATCTGATAAGTCATTAAGCTGTTTCCTAACAGTTTGAGTGATATTAAGCTGTCCAAAAGTCTCTCCTGAGACTCATTTGATTGATCTGTCAAAAAGAAATAATAACCAAAAAATATGTCCCGTATGGGATTTGAACCCGTGACCTCACGTATGTGTGTTTAGTGTGATAACCAACTGGACTGACCTTTCCTATTGGTTTTAATATCGTTTTTATTATTAATATAGACTGTTTAGGAGATATCAGTTTTATTTAATTACCTTAGTTTAATTTTTAGTCCGTTTCTTTTAATCTACTTATATATACTTTCAATTTGAGTAGTTTATAAAAATATAGAAAATAAAAATGTTTTTATTAATTTTAAAAAAAAAAGAAGAAAAAAGTTTATTTAGTTTATTTTAATTAATTAGATTTTTATAATATTAGATTTAAATAACAATAGTTTTTAAATAAATTTGTTTTAAGTAATTTTTAATAAAGTAATTTGTTTTAAATAGTTTAATTAGAATCTTAAATAGTTTAAAAGTGATTAAATAGATTAATCTTAATAGATTATTAAATAGATTAATTTTTAAATAGTTTTAATTTTTTTAAGTAATTAATTGTGTTTTTAGATTTAAATAATAGCGGGTTTAACGATTCATGCACTTTAGGCTAATTATTAAATAGTTTAAAATTGGTAGATTTTAATTTGAGTTTAAAAACCAAAAACCAATTCAAATCGATTGTCCAAATCAAAGCAAAACGTCTCAAATTCATAAGATCTTCGTGTACAACGAACTTGATTCACTCACGTATTTAATTGAATTCGTCATTGGTAATATTAGTCTATTACTTTTTCCTAAAGGTAATTTTCTAATTTACCCTATAACGTATCAAATTATCACATATACTATCCACGACACATCAAAGCCCATTAACAAGAACAAGTTTATTAAATAGGACGGATTAGTTTGGGCCAAAATCCCAAAAAGATGCATTGTTTTGAAATGTGACAAATTCAAATGGGCTTTCATAAACCCATTAGGTCAAATAAACGAAAGTTGTATCTATTTAATTCCTTCACTCAGTCAAAACACATTTATTCACTTAATAACCACACAACTCACACACACACGTGATTATACCTTTCGCTTTTTCCCATGTCCTTCTCTCTCACTCTTTCTCCCAACCCTAAAAAACCTGTAAATCTACTATTCACCAACACCCTAGAGTTGATAACTTTTGGAGCTTTTGTGAGGCACGTGTGATTCACACGCTTGGGAGATAAATCCCCAAGTTTTTCGGAGATTAAAGATGGGATGAGAATGAGTGATGTGGCCCCCTCCTCGTCTCTGATTGGATGAAACATCACATCACTCCCACCTCTCCAATCAAAATAGGCCAAGTCAGCCTACAACTAACACAACTAGTACAATAACCTGCCACCATGGCGATCTGTGTGACCAAGTATGTTTATCAGCCCTTAGGTCAAGCTTTGGGAAGAAAGAGAAGAAAAGATTCCGAATGGACGATCAAGATTAAGGTTTCTGCTCAACAACCTTCCACCAAGGGCCTTGGGGGTTGGCTATAAAAACCCCCTATTTCCTGTAATTTGGTATCCCATTTTTTACTTGTTGTTATTATGCAAAATTAGATTTAGGAGTATTTGTATTTTCATTTTTAAATAGTTATGTAAATTTTACTGATATTAATAAAAGTTATTTCGGTTGAATTTTGTCTCAAGTATTGCTTTCTGTTAAGTTTTCTATTGCAATCGTTTACTTCTTAAATCTAAGTTGTCATGACATTGAATGTTATTTAATCAAGCTAAATTAATAGTTTGATTTAAATAATATAAGTGAATTTGGGATAATATCAAACCCCAATGGTTTGAGTTATGAAACAATAAAAGTATGGAAGTGATTCTGTTATTGTTCAAATATTGGTGTTATTCTAGTTCGAGATGTTGGGAATGGTTTTTGGGTCGATGGTGTTTGATGGTTAAGATGATGGTGGTGTCGTTTAGGTTTTAAGCCAGCTTAGCGTTGCGCTTCTTCTCAACGGATTCTTCAAAGAACGGTTAAGCTCGATTTAATTTTAGTTTTCTGCTTTTAGTTTAATTATTAGCTATTAGTTTGCTGATGTGAATGTTTTGGTTTGAACATGTTTCCTTCAGTTTGATAATCGATTCATTTTAGTTATAGTCTGCTCATTGTAGTACTAAGTAAATCAAACTGATATTGTTATTTGGGTAGATTGTTGATGAATCTGACGGAAATAATATACCATACGATTGACTGCTGTGATGATTGTTTAGGATTTAATTGGAATCGAGTTACTGTTATTGTTGTCATTTAGAGGACTGTTTGGTTGAACTGTGATCTATCATAATGGTGGGGTTGGAGTTTAATTTTGATGTCTGTAATGTTTGAGATATATGATAATCTGAGTAGTTTAATATAGATGTTTGGAATTTGTAAGTGTATTAGTTTTACTGGATAAGATATATTAGGAAGCTGCATAATGGTTTTGTGATGATGCTTGATTCGCTACCATGCTAGTAGTTTAGGGTCTGTGATCGTTAATTTTGTTGATTGTTTGATGTTGTAATCGTAGGATCTAGATCTGATTGTTTTGCTTGACGTTTCGTCTATTGTTATTAGCTCTTTATTGATGTTCAAGTGTGTTTCATTTTGTAAAATTTATGGAGGTTCCTGTTTAGCATTGTCTCTATTCGAGAATAATTATATCTACTGTTATTAAGTGTTTTGCTGATATAAATGTTAGCTTTGCTGTATTGTATAAGCTATGAGACTCTTTTAGTCTGATAGTGTTATATTGTTTCATCTGTCCAAAATAGTTATCACACAGCACTCCTGTGACGGTTCTTTACACTTTATCTATAAAAAATAAACCATCCAAAAATAATGTTCATTACGAGATTCGAACCTGTGACCTCCTGGTCACAGGCCAAACGTGTTATCCACTTGTTCTAGATCTCTTTTGTGTTTAAATATTGTTCTTTTAATTAATATAGTCTTATTTAGTGGCTGTCAGTTTTTGTATTAGACTAAATACATAGCTTTAATTTTAGTTAAATTTATAAAATTTAATTTACTTTTGCAAGTTTTTAAAAATAAATATATAAAAACAAAATAAAAAAGTTTTATTAATTTTATAAATTTAGTTAATTTTAAATAATAAGTTTTTAAAATAAGTAGATTTAAATTAATTTAGTTTTTAAATAAATAGTTTTTAAGAAGAAAATAGATTTTGTTTAGTTTAATACTAAAAATTAATTTTTATAGTTTTAATTCATTTTTAGATTTAAAATTGTTTTTAAATTAGTTTTAATTTAGCTTTTAAATAATTTTATTAAATAGATTAAGATTTTACTTAATTTTAAATAGTTTAATTTTTAAATAGTTCAAAAGTTTTAATTAATAGTTTATTTGAATTTAATTTTTAATAATTGCTTTTACTTAAAATAATGGGGAACGATTCATTCACTTAGGATTAAGTTAGTTTTAAAATTTGTAGGAGTAATTTTAGTTTAAAAATCGAAAAACCAATTCAAATCAATTGTCCTAATCGAAACAAAAACGTCTCAAATTCACTTGATCTTCGTGTACAACGAACTTGGTTCATCAACGTGTTTAATTAAATCCGTCTTTGGTAAATTTAGTCTATTACTTTTTCCTAAAGGTAATTTTCTAGTTTACCCTATAACGTATCTAATTAATATAACTTGAAAACCCAAAACTTTGATTTAATAGGCTAAGTATCCATTAATTTCACATTTTTGGAATTTTACAATATGGAGAACAAGAGATGATAGAGTTTAATCATAAGTTAGTAAATTTAATTCTTCTTTGTATAAGTATTTTTGTGTTTGATTTAATCTCCTCGTATTTATTTTCCACGCTTGAATAATAATTGCTTAATAAATGAAGTTTTTAGCGGTTTAGGCTTAATATCTTAACTCGTAGCTCCTTCTTTTTCTTCCCTTGTAATTAAAGTGAGAACACATTAAGGGTGTCAGCGTCATGGACTTTTGATCATGGGATTGCGGAAATTTGGCTTACTATACATATCATATTAATAAGAAGAATAAATAAAAACATGTTCTCTATGAGCCTTCGGGTGGGAGTCATGTAGCACTAACCTTGTCATTTGAGCCTTAGGGTGTATGACAAGGGGAAGTGTTGAATAAAAATTGCTTCATTATCATGAGCCATAAGGTGGGATGGTGAATGTCAATTCCCTTATTTTTGTCCAAGGAGCCTTCGGGTGTGGATTTTAAATAAGGAGCACAATTGCATCTTAAAGAGCCACAAGGTGATATGATGTAATTGTTGCTAACTCCATTAATAAGGCCATAACTGACTTTGGAGGTTTTATTGTTGCTTTTAAGTAGTCCTATTAGCCAAATTTCGGGCCCGGGGATTTATCCCTCAAATCGTGTTAAGTTATCCTTGATGTGGGCTTTCTTTAGTGACAACGGTTTTGGAAGTCGAGGTTAGGTTTTGAGTGTTGAGTTTACATCATTTTGCCTTCATTTTTGGATTAATAAATATCAAATAAGTCAATTGAGCCTTTGGGGCACACTCTCTACCCCTTGATTTTTATCGACTAACGTTTTATCTTGAGGCATAATTAATAAACGGCTTATAGATTTGCGTGCTCTTTCCATGTTAGGATTTTGCATTAGACTCTTCGTGTTTTAGCAAGGGGGTGTTACTCTTGAGCTAAGAAACATTGAGGACAATGTTTGGTTTTAGCATGGGGGAGTCAATCGATATAATCGCTTGCAATTGCTTTTGTCGTGTCTAAACGTAATTGTTTTTCTCGTTTTTCATAAAAAAATTAAACTTTTAGTGTTATTTTAAGTTTTAATAAAGAAAATAAGTGCTTTTGACACAAATGTAGGCTTTTCGTTGGTGAAAATAAAAATAGTTTTTGACTCGACTTGGTTTTTACCTTAGCTTTTTCCTTAACGTTTTTGAATCAAGTTTTGCTAGGCTTTTATATAGGGAACTTTAAAACACGAAAGTCTTAACTCATATGGGTTTAAGAATGAGCACTTTTCGCAAGTTCCTATAATTGATCCTAGAAAGTCGTTTATCAAGGGAACTACACAAATTCTAAAACTTGAAAAAGTATAAGAAGATGCAAGATCCTATAGATGACTTGAAAACCCAAAACTTTGATCTAATAGGCTAAGTATCCATTGATTTCACATTTTTGGAAGTTTACAATATGGAGAACAAGAGATGATAGAGTTTAATCATAAGTTACTAAAGTTAATTCTTCTTTGTATAAGTATTTTTGTGTTTGATTTAATCTCCTCGTATTTATTTTCTACGCTTGAATAATAATTGCTTAATAAATGAAGTTTTTAGCGTTTTAGGCTTAATATCTTAACTCGTAACTCCTTCTTTTTCTTCCCTTGTGATTAAAGTGAGAACACATTAAGGGTGTCAGCGTCATGGACTTTTGATCATGGGATTGCAGAAATTTGGCTTACTATACATATCATATTAATAAGAAGAATAAATAAAAACATGTTCTCTATGAGCCTTCGGGTGGGAGTCATGTAGCACTAACCTTGTCATTTGAGCCTTAGGGTGTATGGCAAGGGGACGTGTTGAATAAAAATTGCTTCATCATCATGAGCCATAAGGTGGGATGGTGAATGTCAATTCCCTTATTTTTGTCCAAGGAGCCTTCGGGTGTGGATTTTAAATAAGGAGCACAATTGCATCTTAAAGAGCCACAAGGTGATATGAAGTAATTGTTGCTAACTCCATTAATAAGGTCATAATTGACTTTGGAGGTTTTATTATTGCTTTTATGTAGTCCTATTAGCCAAATTTCGGGTCCGGGGATTTATCCCTCAAATCGTGTTAAATTATCCTTGATGTGGGTTTTCTTTAGTGACAACGGTTTTTGAAGTCGAGGTTAGGTTTTGAGTGTTGAGTTTACACCGTTTTTGCCTTCATTTTTGTATTAATAAATATCAAATAAGTCAATTGAGCCTTTGGGTGAATGACAAATAAAATCTAGAGATACAATTAGGAATAATAGGAGATTGAGTTTAACACAAATTACTTGTATGCGTTGTTTTAATTTTGGGGCTTATGATTGACAATGATCTTGTTTTTACACTGGGCATGGAAAAGTGAAGTCGAGGACGATGAATCTATTTGAGCTTAATGATCCTAAAAGTTATTTTTCAAATAATGAAAGCAATACATTATGTTTTTGCAAAATAAAATGTCTAAAAGTTGAATAAAAGTGTAGTTAAAGTTTTATTTTATCATTGCGTGAGGACACGGCAATTGCTTAGCAAGGGGGAGTTTGATATGAGTGATTTTACTCATATCATTTATAGCTAAAAACGAACAATAAATGCATATAATCAATGAAAATGCCTTGTATATGTTTGTTTGTCGTTTCATGTGTGTAGGTACCGATGATCACGAAAACCGGCAAATTCGACACAAGATTGAAGAATAGATCGACAAAGCTAAAGTCAAGCTCGTTTTAGCGGATTTAATCTTTTATGAAGATTAGTGGGCTTGTGGGTCCCACATTCGGACTAATGGGCTAATAAGCCCATTAACAAGAACAAGTTTATTAAATGGGACGGATTAGTTTGGGCCAAAAGCCCAAAAAGATGCATTGTTTTGAAATGTGACAAATTCAAATGGGCTTTCATAAACCCATTAGGTCAAATAAATGAAAGTTGTATCTATTTAATTCCTTCACTCAATCAAAACACATTTATTCACTTAATAACTACACAACTCACACACACGTGATTATACCTTTCGATATTTCCCATGTCATTCTCTCTCACTCTTTCTCCCAACCCTAAAAACCTATAAATCTACTATTTACCAAAACCATAGAGTTGATAACTTTTGGGGCTTTTGTGAGGCACGTGTGATTCACACGCTTGGGAAATAAAATCCCCAAGTTTTTCGGAGATTGAAGATGGGATGAGAACGAGTGACGTGGCCCCCTTCTCGCCTCTAATTGGATAAAACAGCACATCACTCCCACCTCTCCAATCAAAATAGGCCAAGTCAGCCTACAACTAACACAACTAGCACAATAACCTGCCACCGTGGCGATCTGTGTGACCAAGTATATTTATCAGCCCTTAGATCAAGCTTTGGGAAGAAAGAGAAGAAAAGATTCCGAATGGACGATCAAGATTAAGGGTTCTGCTCAACAACCTTCCACCAAGGGCCTTGGGGGTTGGCTATAAAACCCCCCTATTTCCTGTAATTTGGTATCCCATTTTTTACTTGTTGTTATTATGCAAAATTAGATTTAGGAGTATTTGTATTTTCATTTTTAAATAGTTATGTAAATTTTACTGATATTAATAAAAGTTATTTCGGTTGAATCTTGTCTCAAGTATTGCTTTCTATTAATTTTTCTATTGCAATCGTTTACTTCTTAAATCTAATTTGTCATGATATTGAATGTTATTTAATCAAGCTAAATTAATAGTTTGATTTAAATAATATAAGTGAATTTGGGATAATATCAAACCCCAATGGTTTGAGTTATGAAACAATAAAAGTCTGGAAGTGATTCTGTTATTGTTTGAATATTGGTGTTATTCTGGTTCGAGATGTTGGGAATGGTTTTTGGGTCGATGGTGTTTGATGGTTAAGATGATGGTGGTGTCGTTTAGGTTTTAAGCCAGCTCAGCGCTGCGCTTCTTCTCAACGGATTCTTCAAATAACGGTTAAGCTCGATTTAATTTTAGTTTTCTGCTTTTAGTTTATTTGTTATCTATTAGTTTGCTGATGTGAATGTTTTGGTTTAAACATGTTTCCTTCAATTTGATAATCTGTTCGTTTTAGTTATAGTCTGCTCATTGTAGTACTAAGTAAATCAAACGGATATTGTTATTTGGGTAGATTGTTGATGAATCTGACTGAAATAATATACCATACGATTGACTGCTGTGATGATTGTTTAGGATTTAATTGGAATCGAGTTACTGTTATTGTTGTCGTTTAGAGGACTGGTTGGTTGAACTGTGATCTATCATAATGGTGGGGTTGGAGTTTAATTTTGAAGTCAGTAATGTTTGAGATATATGATAATCTGAGTAGTTTAATATAGATGTTTGGAATTTGTAAGTGTATTAGTTTTACTGGATTAGATATATTAGGAAGCTGCATAACGGTTTTGTGATGATGCTTGATTCGCTACCATGCTAGTGGTTTAGGGTCCGTGATCGTTAATTTTGTTGATTGTTTGATGTTGTAATCGTAGGATCTAGTTCTGATTGTTTTTCTTGACGTTTCGTCTATTGTTATTAGTTCTTTATTGCTGTTCAAGTGTGTTTCATTTTGTAAAATTGATAGGTGTGAAAACACCCATCCTTTTTACCACTTAATTACAATAATAACCGAGCCAAAACGTGTATTTTATGTCATTTATGTCGGAATTATGCGTGGTGTGTGTTTTTGTTGTGATTTAGGACGAAAAGGCGAAAAGTGGAGAAAACACGGGATTTTACGGGCTTTTATCGAAGAAAAAGACGAAAGATGAAGTCGAAAGATCAAGAGTGGAAAAAGAACGGAAGTCCAAGACCAATTCTGAAGATTTATCGAAGAAAAAGTCAAAAGACGGAAGTTTACTTAAAAGCCGAAGAACTCAAGTCTAATTTATTGAAGATTTTAAGACGAGTTTGAAGAAATCCCAAGACAAAGTCCAAGTATTAAGAAGATTAACAAAAGATTAAGAAGATGAAGGACCTAAGCTTGCAAATAAGAGAAAGAAGGAGAAGCTTCCACCTTAAGCTTTCCCCTCCTATAAGTAGTTTAGGATCTCATTTTGTAAAAGTGTTGGTGGCTTGACAAGCCTCTCTTCCACCATTTTCATTTTCATGTTCTTTAATTTTATGCACCTTAATTTCATGTTACGCACCTTTAATTTCCTTTTAATTCCAAGTAAGTTTCCATTTAATTGTTGTTAATCTTTACTTATTGATAATCTCCTTCTACCTTTCTTGTTTGATTTGTTCTTCATTTTCTTTGTTCATGTTCTTGAGTTTTTATGGTTTTGATCAAGTGGGTTTTGATTAATTTTGTTATGATTGTTAATTTTGTTGATTTGTTTTGATTGATTATTGTTAGTTGATGCTTTGTGGTTGTTTTGGTTTAATCTTTTGGTTTGTTTGGATTAGATTTGATCGAACTCGTTTATTGTTCTTCATACCCTGTTTCTTGTTTAAGTTACTGTATCTTGCCAGATTTTCCGTATGAACTGCCTTCTTAGCCTTCTATTCGGAACATTTCATTATTCCGAATAGAGTCTTCTATTCGGAACATTTCATTATTCCGAATAGAGTCTCCTATTCGGAATATTTGTTTATTCCGAATAGAGTCTCCTATTCGGAATATTTGATTATTCGGAATTGAGTCTCCTATTCGGAATGTTTGAGTTATTCCGAGTAGCTTCTATTATTCCGCATAGTGTTGTCTTAAAATTTATTCCGCATAAAGGTTCCTTTTAAACATTCCGCATAGGACATTTTCTCCTTTATTCCGCATGGTCTTAAATATTCAGCATAGCTTATTTATTCCGCATAGCACTCTTTTCTCTTTTTATTCCGAGTAGCATTTTCTCATTTTATTCCGCATAGTCATCCTTATTCGGAATACTTATTTTATTCCAAATAGAGTTTTCAGTTTTAGTTTTTAAACTTTACTTTTTCCCGCCTTTTCTTTATTTACACCTTTACTTGCTTTCCTTTCAATTTAAGTTTTAATTCGAGACATTTACTTTAATTGCTTTTAAATTTCTCGTCATTTATTTCCCGTTAAGGTTTAATCTTTCATTATTGTTTTGTTACTTTATTTTTAATTGTTCCAAGTCTTTATTTTTAAATTAGTTTTAGACAACGACCATTCCCTTTTTATTGCACCAAGAACAACTAATCTCACACAATTAACCCGAGATCAATTCGAAGAGACACCGAGAAAACGAACTTTCAACGAGTAAAAAATAAGTTATCAAATGGCGCCGCTGCCGGCTCTTTTCGTGAGGATCGAAAGTTTTTTGTGAGAGAAGCGTTGGCTTTTGGGATCCGTTCACTTGTGAACGTAAATTTTCAAAAATCCAAAAACATTAAAAAAAAAAAAAAGAAAAAAAAAAGAAAAGAAGCATTTCTTTTTCAATGTTTTGCACCAAAAATATTCTTCTTGCTTATCTATCTTTCTTTATGGATTTTTATGTCCATTGCGTCGGGTGTGGGAGACAATTATACGGGAACGACTCTTGTCAATGGTGTACATGTGAGCGGTGCGGCAACGATATCGACAACACACAATTCGGATTTTGTTCTTTGTGCAACTCGACTAATTCGTCCTTTTTGAACCCACCTCCTGTTCCCACGTGCAGCTATTGTGGAAGCGATTCTCATTGGCATATTTCGTGCCCGGTTCCATACCCGTATGATCACGGGCAAGAACCGGGGTACAATTATGACTATGATAATAGCTATCCATAAGACGCACCCAGTCTTTCTCCTCAACCGTTCTGCAACAACTGTGGGGGTCCTCATGATACCTATTATTGTCAACCAACGAATTATTATGAGCAAAATCCGTGTCCTCAGTTTTCTTCACCAATGGATTATTATGAACCAAACCCGGTTTCTAATTCTTCTCAACCGATGAACTACTATGAGCCACAACCATGCTATAATTCAGGTTTTCAACACTTTGAGCCCCCACATCACACCCTCAATCATCAATCCTCTCAGCAAACTAGTCTTGATCAACAACTCACTTCTTTGAATGGCATTCTAGAAAGTCTAGCTCAACTCCAAGCTGACTTGCATCAGGAAAGGCAACCGTTGCTTGATGTGGACGAAACCTTGAAAACCACCGACACCTTTTTGAGTCAATTTAGTCGTTTTCCCTTCTTTTCTACACCAAAATGTTTAATTAAAGCGTGGGATAGAATTGGTGAAATTGAACATACTCGGGGCGATGAACAACAAAAGTTGCTGCATGAGCTTCTTAAAGATGTGGAGGTTATCAAGGAAGAGTTAGCCGACTACGTCACTCCTAACTGGACTCGTCCCATCTATTATGATGATGATGACGACGATTATGTCTACACTTTCAACCAATCTTCTGAAGTTGCTGCTCCTATTGTCGATGTTCCTACTGCATCTAAGGATCTAGATTCGTTGAATGAGCTTAGTGATGTTGGTCTCGACAAAGTATTGGATGATGAGGTTTGTGACTTACCTGCTATGGAGCCTGAGGACGAAATTGCTCTTACGGAAGAGTTCGATCCTAGTGATGACGATTCTTCTCTCTGCTATGAGAATTTCAGTTTTGAAATTTCTCAATCTCCACCGGGAGATGCGGGTGATGACGATTTATTCTCTTCGGCCTAGGAGAAGTTCACCGATGAACTTGATCTTGTGGATGAGGTGGAAGACGTGCTTCTTCGCGATAGATTACGGAAAGTTCATCTTCTTATTGCTCAAATCGAAGAGTTGACTTCTCCTTCTCTTTTCAAGTCTTTACCTCCATCTATTCCTCCCGTTGAAGATAATGACCCATTGCTGGAAGAAATCGATATCCACTCCATCCCTCCAGGTATTGATAATTCTGACACGGAGGGGGACATTATTTTTGATAATTTGCTGCAGGAAGATATTGTCCCAAGTCCCCCTCCCGAGCACCTTTCATCCACTCCGTTAGAAACCATCACGGAGGATGAGTGCTTTGACCCGGGAGGTGACATTGATTATGCTATGATTGATAACAATACGGCTTTGCCGCTTGCTCAGCATCTATTGTCTCCGGGGGAGGACAATGTGCTTACTTTACCCACCCTACCTCCCGTGGATCTTGAATTCACATACTATACGTATGTTGAAAGGACCTTTCTCCCATTCAAGACTTATCCCCCCGCCTCTCCTTTGTTGATGTCAACCGGGAACGAGGACAAGGTCTTTGATCCCGGTATCACATTCGAGGCTTTCCCATGGACCATTTAATTCGGGGACGAGTCAGGCTCGTGACTCGGTCAACAAAAACAAGCGCTTTTTGGGAGGCAACCCAATTATCTATCTATTTTCACCATAAGTGTAGGGGGGAGCCCCGTGGTGTTTCTTGCTTTCTTTCCTATCATTGCAGGGATTCGAGCTTCAAAGACACACTCTTGATGACTTTTGACGAACCGTGATTCCGTGTTCTACTTCTTCCCGGTTCTATCCTAAACTCTTTTCAATTCACTATTTTATATTTCTCAATTTTAAAATAGGAATCTCTTTAGTTGTCTCTCCCTTAGCAAGATTTAAACAAAGTGCACAATGTCCTAAGTGTAGGGGAATTTACTCCCACATGCTTAAACATTGAGGACAATGTTTATGTTAAGTGTAGGGGGGGACTTCTATCGAAGTTAAGTGGCCTTTTCCTTGTATTTGTCCTCATTTTAACCGGAAAATCAATTTTTCGACATTTTTCAAAATTTTTAATCTATTTTGGCCTAGTTGTAGTTCCCTTTATTTTTGCTACTTTTCTCCTATTTTAATAAAATGGTTTTAGCAAGTTTAGATATCTTAGATATATTAGGCCCGTTGTGAATATTTTGAATCAACCCGAGTTTACTTATCCAAGTTCACTCTAGCTAGTATCCTTAACCATGTAGACCTTAATTGGTTTATTAGGCTAAGCATCCACGAGTCTCATTACTTGAGATTTTAAATTGTGGAGGACGAGAAATGATAGAGTTAGTTACAAGTTTGGTATTCTCTCATTAACTTATGTGAGTTAATTATGATCTTTTTCTCCCATCACTTGCTAATAAATTATCTGCAATAAGTAAGGTCGTACGATTTGAAAAGTTACTTAGCTTCTAGGCCAAGATCGTTTAAAAGTTGCTCGGTAATGACGAGAGTTCATAGCCAAGGCATAACTTATGAAGCGGGGCGCGAAGATTGGCGAGTCTCAAAAGGCCCTAACAAGGCATGAGGGCTACATTTTGTTGCTAAAGATCCAAAAGTGATGTGAAGAATCATTTATCGAAAATCAATATGAAAGATCAAGACACACGACGAAAAGCAAAAACTCCCCAAAAGTCGTGGAGAAGTCTATCCGAAAAGACCCTAACAAGGTATGAGGATAAATAGATCCAAGTCCTAAAAGGAGGCGGATCGTTGTATATCAAAGTCCAAAATAAAGATTGGAGAAAGATGAAGAAGTCGTGGTCCACAGATGAAGAATCTCTCAAAAACTTCAAGTGAAGAAATTCCTATTATGAAGAGAAGACCATAATTTCAAGAACGTCTCTCGAAGATTCGAAGTATGAAGTCGCTGCCAAATATCGGCCCGAGAAAGGTCTCAAATCGCGAACCAAGTTATGCCAAGATATGAACTTTTTGATATCCCGAGAAGCAGTTTTAAGAGATTTTGTCCTTTAGCTAACTATTGATCAAATCGTCGTACTTTGCTTTCAGCCTAAATAAACTATCGAAATAACTCCAAAAATGCATCTTCATGATCATTCTAAGACAAAAATAAAATATAAGAGATACCCGTAGGAATAAGGGAGTTTAAGTGATTAATTGAACCACATGAGTAAATGTTTGTTATGCTAACTTGTACTAACAATGATCTTGTTTTTAAGCTTGGCATGGGGAACGTGAAACTTGAGGGTGATAAACATTCACGACACCAAAGCCCTAATGTAAGTCTTAGATTTCTTTACAAATTTCTTCCTTGTTGCATTCTATCATTTTTTATCTTTTAAATTTTCCTTAGTTGTTTAATAAAGGCCAAGACGGATTGATTATGATGGAAAGTGTAAACCTTGCTTTATTACTAAGCATTGCATGAGGACATTGCAATGGTTAAGTGTAGGGGATTTGATAGGTGTGAAAACACCCATCCTTTTTACCACTTAATTACAATAATAACCGAGCCAAAACGTGTATTTTATGTCATTTATGTCGGAATTATGCGTGGTGTGTGTTTTTGTTGTGATTTAGGACGAAAAGGCGAAAAGTGGAGAAAACACGGGATTTTACGGGCTTTTATCGAAGAAAAAGACGAAAGATGAAGTCGAAAGATCAAGAGTGGAAAAAGAACGGAAGTCCAAGACCAATTCTGAAGATTTATCGAAGAAAAAGTCAAAAGACGGAAGTTTACTTAAAAGCCGAAGAACTCAAGTCTAATTTATTGAAGATTTTAAGACGAGTTTGAAGAAATCCCAAGACAAAGTCCAAGTATTAAGAAGATTAACAAAAGATTAAGAAGATGAAGGACCTAAGCTTGCAAATAAGAGAAAGAAGGAGAAGCTTCCACCTTAAGCTTTCCCCTCCTATAAGTAGTTTAGGATCTCATTTTGTAAAAGTGTTGGTGGCTTGACAAGCCTCTCTTCCACCATTTTCATTTTCATGTTCTTTAATTTTATGCACCTTAATTTCATGTTACGCACCTTTAATTTCCTTTTAATTCCAAGTAAGTTTCCATTTAATTGTTGTTAATCTTTACTTATTGATAATCTCCTTCTACCTTTCTTGTTTGATTTGTTCTTCATTTTCTTTGTTCATGTTCTTGAGTTTTTATAGTTTTGATCAAGTGGGTTTTGATTAATTTTGTTATGTTTGTTAATTTTGTTGATTTGTTTTGATTGATTATTGTTAGTTGATGCTTTTGTGGTTGTTTTGGTTTAATCTTTTGGTTTGTTTGGATTAGATTTGATCGAATTCGTTTATTGTTCTTCATACCCTGTTTCTTGTTTAAGTTACTGTATCTTGCCAGATTTTCCGTATGAACTGCCTTCTTAGCCTTCTATTCGGAACATTTCATTATTCCGAATAGAGTCTTCTATTCGGAACATTTCATTATTCCGAATAGAGTCTCCTATTCGGAATATTTTTTTATTCCGAATAGAGTCTCCTATTCGGAATATTTGATTATTCCGAATTGAGTCTCCTATTCAGAATGTTTGAGTTATTCCGAGTAGCTTCTATTATTCCGCATAGTGTTGTCTTAAAATTTATTCCGCATAAAGGTTCCTTTTAAACATTCCGCATAGGACATTTTCTCCTTTATTCCGCATGGTCTTAAATATTCAGCATAGCTTATTTATTCCGCATAGCACTCTTTTCTCTTTTTATTCCGAGTAGCATTTTCTCATTTTATTCCGCATAGTCCTCCTTATTCGGAATACTTATTTTATTCCGAATAGAGTTTTCAGTTTTAGTTTTTAAACTTTACTTTTTCCCGCCTTTTCTTTATTTACACCTTTACTTGCTTTCCTTTCAATTTAAGTTTTAATTCGAGTCATTTACTTTAATTGCTTTTAAATTTCTCGTCATTTATTTCCCGTTAAGGTTTAATCTTTCATTATTGTTTTCTTACTTTATTTTTAATTGTTCCAAGTCTTTATTTTTAAATTAGTTTTAGACAACGACCATTCCCTTTTTATTTCACCAAGAACAACTAATCTCACACAATTAACCCGAGATCAATTCGAAGAGACACCGAGAAAACGAACTTTCAACGAGTAAAAAATAAGTTATCAAAAATTTATGGAGGTTCCTGTTTAGCATTGTCTCTATTCGAGAATAATTATATCTGCTGTTATTAAGTGTTTTGCTGATATAAATGTTAGCTTTGCTGTATTGTATAAGCTATCAGACTCTTTTAGTCTGATATTGTTATATTATTTCATCTGTCCAAAATAGTTATCACACAACACTCCTGTGACTGTTCTTTACACTTTATCTGTAAAAAATAAACCATCCAAAAATAATGTTCATTACGGGATTCGAACTTGTGACCTCCTGGAAACAGGCCAAACGTGTTATCCACTTGTTCTAGATCTCTTTTGTGTTTAAATACTATTCTTTTAATTAATATAGTCTTATTTAGTGGCTGTCAGTTTTTGTATTAGACTAAATACATACCTTTAATTTTAGTTAAATTTATAAAATTTAATTTACTTTTGCAAGTTTTTAAAAATAAATATATAAAAACAAAATAAAAAAAAGTTTTATTAATTTTAGAAATTTAGGTAATTTTAAATAATAAGTTTTTAAAATAAGTAGATTTAAATTAATTTAGTTTTTAAATAAATAGTTTTTAAGAAGAAAATAGATTTTGTTTAGTTTAATAGTAAAAATTAATTTTTATAGATTTAATTAATTTTTAGATTTAAAATTGTTTTTAAATTAGTTTTAATTTAGCTTTTAAATAATTTTATTAAATAGATTAAGATTTTAATTAATTTTGAATAGTTTAATTTTTAAATAGTTCAAAAGTTTTAATTAATAGTTTATTTGAATTTAATTTTTAATAATCGCTTTTACTTAAAATAATGGGGAACGATTCATGCACTTAGGATTAAGTTAGTTTTAAAATTTGTAGGAGTAATTTTAGTTTAAAAACCGAAAAACCAATTCAAATCAATTGTCCTAATCGAAACAAAAACGTCTCAAATTCACTTGATCTTCGTGTACAACGAACTTGGTTCATCAACGTGTTTAATTAAATCCGTCTTTGGTAAATTTAGTCTATTACTTTTTCCTAAAGGTAATTTTCTAGTTTACCCTATAACGTATCTAATTAATATACATTCCACGACACATCAAACCTCCTTTCATTCTCTTGATTCATTTTATGAAGAAGCTCAATGGTGTTAAAATCATGTGGCACATTCCCTTGAAAACCTTGGGGTTGGAAAGGTGGAGGTTGATTGTAAAACCCTTGGTTGTTGCCTTGAAAGTGATTTCCTTGATTGTGATAGGTATTGGGTGCTCTGAAGTTGTTTTGTCCTTGGTAATTTGGCCTAAGCCCTTGATTTCTTTGAAGTAATTGAGGAGGATTGCTTTGAGTTTGGGTGGGTGGTTGGGGTGGAAAGCCAGGTGGAGCAAGGTAGTTATTTGATTTGTAAGAGAGATTATTTGGATTGATGTTAGGTTTGAAGTGTTCTCTATGTTCATCTTGATAAGCATAACAATCAACTTGGTAATTTTGAACCTTGTCACATTGTTGGTAAGAATGAGGACCTCCACAATTCTCACATGAAATAGCAATAGCATTCACATCATTGGTGGAATTTTTGTTCAAGGTAATTTCACAAAGTTTCAAGTGTGTATCATTCACAGTATCAAACTTTTGAGAGATAATCTTATCAAATTGTGGAGTAGCACTCTCTTGCACCGCATGGACCCTCTCATCAATTTGTGTGTTTGTTTGCACCATGGATTTAGTCTCAATAATGTCCCATGCCTCTTGAATGGATTTGGAAAGAATATTCCCACCCACGGAGGAGTTGAGGGAATCTTGATGATGTGGTCTTAATCCATTGTAGAAAGTATTGATTTGTTGAACCTCATTGAATCCATGATTATGGCATTTTCTCAATAACTCCTTGAACTCTTCCCAAGCATCACTAAAGGTTTGGCTAGGTTTTTGTTGAAATCCAATAATTAGGTTTCTCAAAGCCGTGGTCTTAGATGGAGGAAAGAACTTGTTCAAAAACTTCTTAGTAAAGTCATCCCAAGTGGTAATGCTCTTAGGTGGTTGTGTATCTAGCCAATACTTAGCATTGACTTCTAAGGAAAATTAGATCAAGATCAACTTAATGGCATCATGGGGAACTCCATTGTACTTAATGGTATTGCAAAGAGATATAAACTTCTTGATACGATCGTGTGGATTATCACTAGGTCTCCCCAAAAATGGTGTGTTTGAAACCAAGCTAATCATAGATGTCTTAAGCTCAAAGGTGTTTGCGGGTATCTCGGATATAACAATAGCATCAACATTTCCTTTCACATTGGATTGAAGGTGTTCCATCAAAGGTCGTTTGTCAACTGCGGCCATGGCTTCTTATGTGTTGTTCAAAGCACGATTCTCAGGATCGGCTTGATGGACGATGTTGTTTTTACTCTTTCTCTTTTTCTTCCTTTTCGGAGGAAGGGGTTGTACACCAAATGGTATTTGTGCACGCCCGCATGTGAGCATGCAACTCAAATCAAGGAGTGAGAGAGAAGCTCTCATTTGACTTTGGAAAAGAAGGGATTATCCTTTCCAAGGTTCAATAAGTAATATCCACAAGAAAGTATAGTATATGTAAGTAATACTTGGGTGCAAGACCCCCAATCAAGCTTTCCTTCATGGAATACGCACTAGTGAATGGGGGGTTAGGTGGCGCGAAGCACTTAAGTACCTATTAACCCTTAGGCGACATTTTATAGCACGTCGCCTTTCTATTCACTTTGTAGTTTGTATTCTTCGAATCATTGCCTATTGGAAGTATTTATCTATTCTTGCTTTAATTAAATTTGATCCATACACGTGTCAAGGACCGGAACGCTCCCGAACACGGTGTATTGCAAAAGCAATACTTATGAAAGTATGTGTATTAAGTGTTCGTATACGTATACGTGTCTACATATAATAATATATCAAAAATATTTTTGTATTTATTGGGTTTTTTAAAGAATATACTATATGTACGTAGAAACCGATGAAATCTAATAATATATATTTTTGGTTGCAATCTCTTAGGAAAAAGATTGCTTTTTGAATTTTTATTTTTTTGGTTCAATTCTTTAGGAAAAGAATTGATTTTGTTATTTTTTAAGTTTTTATATTTTTATATTTTTGATTTTTTATGTTTTTGATTTATGATACGTAAAAATAACGTCCACTCGAGGAACGGATCACAAAATCCAATCGAAACTGTCAATCAATAGTCTCTCGTAGTGTCAAGAACCGGCAACGGCGCCATTTGAAATTGAGTATTTGTAAGTTCGTTTATTATCGATTCTAGACAAATTGAAAGGCCTACTAATATCGAGCTTTAAATTGTTCTTGGTTGTTAAGGGTATTTGGATTTCTATGTCTAATTCAATCAACACGTAAAAAGATGAAAATATTAAGGCTACGTAACCGTAAAACAAAGTGCAAGTACCAGATACTATTCACAAAGTACAACAATCTAATGCATAAAAGTAAAAATACTTGAAATGTAATCTAAATGAAAGTATAGGGACTGAAAGTGTAAATTCAGGAACTAGAAATGGCGTCTCCCTTTTCCTAGCCGCCGTTTCATATTCTACCTCTTTTAATTCGGTTTTTTAACTTGATTCATCCTTCAATCTCTTATAATGTTTATGTTCTGAAGCCGAATCCTTGATTCGTGTTGTCTTAACATCAATTTTATTCGAATTGTTTGCTGTTTTAGGTTAATTGTCGTTTTTAGGGTTATTTTTTTATACGGCTGTTTAGGGTTTCGCTTGAAGATCAGATTGTATATTAGATTCTTACTGTTAGATCTCTTATGGGAGTCGATTAGGGTGCTCGTGGGGCTGGTCTTGCTGGTGTCGGAAATTTAGGGTCTGATTATTTTTTAGGGTTTGATGGAGAAGGGTTTTTTGAACAGTCTTGGAATTAACAAGGACGAGGGTAAGAAGGTGAAGGGTGCTACTGGATCACGTGGTCCTGAATTGGCTACTAAGGTGAAGAAGATTGATGGTAAGTTGCTGGGTAAGGATGGTAATCCTTTACGACCATTTAGGGGCATAACTATTCCTATTAAAATTGAGGCTGATTTGCAGGAGGAAGGGTTGGCTAATGGTGCAGCTGGTGTAAGGAGTGAACCACATAATCCCAAAGGACAACCTATAAGGTCGATCTTAAAGCAACCGGCTGTTGTAAGTACTAAGGAAGGGGATGATCTAATTGACGTTGTTGTTGGTACGACTCAACCTCTTGTGTCGGAACAACAACATGCTCAGGAAAAGAAAGACTCTCTTGCTGATTTGTTTAAGCTTAAACAGAATACTACTAAGACGAATGTAAAACTTTCTTTCATTACTCGGTTCGAGGAGGTGAATGATGCGGATGTAGCTATTCCAAAGGCAGCTGTTGATGATGTTAGGGCGCACTTTTCTAATACTCTTTATGGGTATTTCCTTGGTACGAAAATTGCTTTTCCCATTGTTGAAAAGTATGTTATGAATACATGGGCGAAGTTTGGTATTGATCGTGTTATAATGCGTAATGGGTTCTACCTTTTCAAGTTTCTAACGAAGGAGGGTATGGAACAAGTTATGGAACATGGTCCATGGACGATTCGGTTATTTCCTCTTTTACTTAACATATGGAAGACAACTACTAAATTGATAAAAGAGGAAGTATTGTCGATTCCTATATGGGTTAAATTACATAAAATCCCTATTGCAGCTTACTCGGAAGTGGGTCTTAGCCATATCACTTCAAAATTGGGCAGGCCTATTATGCTTGATAGTTACACAGGGGATATGTGCCTTAACCCTTGGGGTCGAAGTACGTATGCACGAGTCCTCATCGAGATGCCTGCGGATAGGATACTTGTGGACTCGTTGGTGGTGGCTATTCCTTCAGAGGATGAATCTGGCTACTCTAGGGAGCAGGTTGATGTAGAATATGAATGGAGACCGCCTCATTGTGCTGATTGCAAAGTTTTTGGACATAACACCAATATGTGTCCAAAACGTGTTACGGAGGCGTCTTCTAATTGCAGTGAGAATCATCATCTCAAATCTGGGAATGTGAGTGATGGTGATGGTTTTACTGAGGTTAAAAATCGGAAGAATAAGTATTACAGGTCTACACGTATAACGGGATTAAGTTCAATAAGCCTAAAGCTAGTTTTTATCAGGAAAAGAAAGGGTCTAAAAAACCCCAAGCGAAGTCTAATGCTCCGCAGCCTAAAGTATCTTCTTCTAGGAGTGATGCAGGTAAAGAATCTACATCAGTGTCTAATTTATTTGGGATTCTAGATAAGCTGGTGGAGGAGAGTGCTCAAAGTGTTCCGGGTGTGGATAATGGTAGCACTGTAGACATGAATGGTGTGGGTCCGGGCAAAAAGGATGTAGGTGTATCGGTTGGGACTTCAAAATCAACTAATTGGGAATGTATCAATGAATCAGATACTGATGATGATTTCCTCCAGTCGAATTCGGGTGGTGGAGGACAGCAGCTTGAAGATGATGAGTTTAATTTTTCTGATGGTTACGAGGCTCAAGTGTTTGATCTTCCTGGCCAAATGAATGCATTTCGAGATTTCAAGTTGAGTATGCAAAATAGGAAATAGTTGTTTATTTCCTAGGTTTGGTTTTTAGGGGGCATGTCCTCTAATGTAGGGTTTTTTGTTTGTTTTTTGGCGTATGCCTGGTTGTTGCCCATGTAATGGGCTGTGATATAGGGCTTCTCCTATATCCGTTGTTCTTCAATGTTTTTTGGCGTAATATATCTTTTACCGGGGTGTGAATTCCCCTTTACCCAATTTTTTTTTTTGAAAAAAGCATTGCAGCTACATTCCATTGTACTTCAACGCTTTTTGGGAATATATTTTACCGGAGTTGTGTCCCCTTTACCCAAAAAAAATTCAGGAACTAGAAGGACCAAATATGAAAAGTATAACAAACTAGTTAACAAACTTAACAAAATCCAAAACTAACTAACTGAAATTGTTACAAACTGAAATTGGAAGGACTTAGTTTGCAAACCCTAAAAACAATGAAGATTAACTCTGAATACAAGAATTAACAAACACAAAGGACCTATGTTCAATTAAAATGAACTTTCCACAAAAGCGGGTTAAGCAACTCGAATAAGCTGGATAATGCTTATTTCTCAACCAAATTCAACCTAGTCTGTTGTAAATTGCTTAAAATAAAAAATAAGCTAGGTCAGTAACAGGATTATGCTTAAAAGCTTGTAAATCTCAAATTAGCTTATATCAATAAGCCAATAATAAGCTCATATGAAAACTAGTCAACCACAAAATGATTTTCTTTCACAAACTGATTAATCAACTATCAAAAAGCTTTGAATGTCTTTTTGTTTGGAAAATGATCAACTGAATAAGCCAGAATCTTTGATAAGCTAAAATTGGCTTATTTGACTAAGTTTGACCAAAAACTTAAAAAACTGAAATTTGTAGAATCTACTCAAGACATGATGGCAAATCGACTTGTGAAAGAAAATTGGGAAGTTTATGAAGTGGATTTTGAGATATAGCAAAGCAGTGTGAACTTTATCACAAAAACTGAATATTGAACAAGTGCTTATCAAAAAGCTATTTTCTCACTCAAAATGTTAAACTGTATAATTTCCAATTAGACATTGAAAGTTTGGATTATAAGCTACAATTTGAAACAGGTTTGAGGCAAAATCATCAAGTAACAAAGGAATGACAAGGAATCAAAATTGACAAGTTTTAACTGATGCACTAGTCAAAATCCTTAACCCAAACTTTTATACTACCATTTGCCTTTTTGACTTTTCTTTTGACTTCAAAACTGAACCAAAATGTTCACACTAGATTACCTAGTGTAAAAGAACACTTGTTAACAAGGTTTGCAAACTGATATACCAAAAATCACTTAAACCAAACACCACTTTAAAATCTGTTATTAAACTTTTTCAAAGAGTTTTCAAGCACAAGTGAATTACTAGTTTAAGCACCTATCAATACTAATCAAAGTGATGAATAACAAGGTGAATAACAAATTGAGACTAATGATCATAAACTGATGAAAATCCAAATGAAATCAAGTAAAACTGGATGAAAGGCTGTAAATATACAAATGAGCTATCAATCAAACACAATTATGCTACAATTAAGCTAAACACACATTCAGATCAAGATATAGTCATTATTCTAGGAATTTAGCATGCATATACAATTTAGAGGAACAAAAATAGGAATCGAGAACTTTTTAGCTTGAAGCCTCCGTTGTAGGAGTAGAGAGGCGCTGAGCCTTCTAACAAACTCTAAACCACCATTAATCAACCAAAATTCACCATCATATCAACACCAGAACTACTACAATCATCACCCTGCTACAAGGTCTGCAAAAGGCTGGAAATGGACTGCAAATGAAATTGAACAGCTACAAGTCTTTCAAAACATCAACAAGCTTCCATTGATCATAGAAGATCAACAGAAACAACACTATATCAATGGATCAAAGTAATGAATGAAGTAGAATGAGATTGATTGAAACTGAAAGTTGAATTGTATTTGTTGGAGAGAAAAGTGGTTACAAGTAGTTGTTAACTAACTAACTAACTCTTAGTTGTATGTCAAACACCTAAGAGTAGTTCTAACTGAAAATAAAGGACTGGAATTGAGAGAGAAAAATAAAGTGTGTGTTTATCACACCTAAAGTCTACTCGTACAAATGATTTAACTATCATCTATTTATAGAGTGAGGATGAAGATTAGTTGGGGTTGGTGACGTGTTATGTCCAATCTCTGAGCTCCACGTGGCCTCTTATTGTTAATTGTATAATTCGGCTCAAGAACATATTTGGGGGTTTTTGATCCAAATAATTTCAGCTTAATTGGATATGAGGAATGGATTCGTCTCTCAAAATGGAGCAAATTTCATGTTTAACACTTTGCTTGAAATGCATTGTAGCTCAAAATCAGTCCTGGGTTCGTTTTGAGTTGAAAGTGACACGTGGCAGTTTATCATTGGCTTTCAGCTTTTCACGCGTATCATTATCCATTTCTGGGTATAAGTATTATGGGCTGGCGAGTTCCTATTGGTTGAAAGGAAGATAATGCGCTCCACTGTTCAGATAGAGTATTAAATGTGAGAGGCGGCTAGTGGGTGAGCTGGCAGCTGACTTGGTGATCCTTGACCCATTTTTCCTTAATTCTCATTGGTGCTTGGCCATCTCACACGGATTGAACCAAACTTGGTGTAAAATTTCCATTTTCAGCCCCTACACTTTGGCAGATTCATGTTTTAGGCTTAAGACTTCATTTCTTTGGAAAAATTAATCCTTTGATTTGGTTGACTTGAGAGTTGACTAGGTTTGACTTTGATCTTGACTTTTCCAAAATTGCACTTTAGTCCCTCAACTTTCGAATGTTGTCAAGATAGGTCCTTTATCTTCAAATGGCTTGTCATATAGCATCCTTCTTGTATTTTCTTCATAAACGAGCTTGATTTCACTTGTTTGCTTCAAATTTGTATCCTTGTTATCTAATGAAGCACAAACACAAAACATACCACATAATACTTCTTTATGGCATAAAAGTTAGGTATTTGCTATGTGTTTTAGGGTGATTTGTTGACTTATTGATTTGAGATTTTGCTCATATCAGTGGCCAAGCAGGAGGGCCAAATAACCGAAACATGTTTCAGTCGCTTGGTGGGGCAGGCACGTCCGATAATACCCCACCATCGACCATCACTTTGGATAACCCCGATCAGGGAGCTGCACCAAAGGCCCCTACCAAGGAGCCGCAGAAGCCACCAGTGGTCGAGGCAGAATTGGAAGTTGGTTCACTCGATGACAAAGACCTCGAGCTCGTACTCCTTCAAAATTTCGACAAAATCATGCCAGGCATCTCGGCAAGGTTAAATCTGGGATGGAATCTCCAGTCCAGACTTAACTTTGGAAGCTTCGCGCACGGTACTCCCCCTCAAACTAGGAAGAGGGGAAGGAAGACGCGAGCTAATGAACAACCTTCCTTCGAGGAAACCCCTCGACCATGGAATGTGTTCCAACGCATAGGGGGTCGCATCATGCAAGAATTGCATGAAGCTCATAAAGACGGGGATAGATCCGACGGCTCCACTGGACGCCCGGTGTTGGAAACCCCCGTGGACAATCACCGCACAAGTGTGTGGCATAGGATAAACTCTGGTGGGAGGGAAGCTCCTTCTCATAAAAGTGCCCAACATAGAGGTGGGGCGCCGCCCCCACCTAACGACCCTTCTGGGTCTGATTTGGATGACCATCCCCCTAGACGTCGCCGACCTAGGTATTCCCCACAACCACCATTGGACGATGAAGGACGCTACGGTGATCCTTACTATCATGATGAAGAGGTGGAAGATCTCTCCCTTCCGTGGTGCGACGACAGGGAAGACGCCTTCACTCTTCGCATACGAAACTACTCTGAGGAAAAGAAGCACCGTATGCTGGCGTGCGTCAAAACCTATGATGGATCTGGTGATCCGGATGATCACCTAAAAGTTTTTGATATAGAGGCTAAAATTGAGCGATGGCCGATGCCTATATGGTGCAAGATGTTTAATTCAACCCTGATTGGTAATGCCCACGATTGGTTTGAAAAGCTCCCTCACCGGATCATTGATAGCTTCGGCGAGCTACGCACCGCGTTAAAAAACAATTACACTCAGAGGAAGAAGTACAATAGGTATCCGGTCTCATTGGCAACCATCAAGCAGAGGCCCGGAGAGTCTACAGAAGACTTTACGGAGCGTTTCAATGACGAGTGCACGCGTACCAAAGCGTGTCCAGAAGGTCTCAAAATTTCTGATTATATGCACGTCATAACTGATAAGGAGCTAATCAGGCGCCTTTATGATAAACGTCCGGAGAAGTTTGACGAACTCATGGAAAGGGTTCAAAATTTTATGGAGGGGGAAATCGCGGTTGCTGTGGCGTACCCTACAAAAGGGAACCACGACTACCGATCAAACGATCAGCCTAGAAGGCAATCAGGTGGCCAAAGTAACTCCTGCAACGGGAGGAGTCTGGATTACAAAAACCAGTCGAAAGGAGGACGGTCAGACGACAAATTCACCCCTCTAAAGATGACTTATCGGGATATTTTGCTAACAGAAGGAGCAAAATTTCCAAAACCTCCTCCGATGACAACTCCAGTTGATCGACGTCAAGGCAATCACTTCTATGAGTTCCATAATGACAAGGGCTACGGCACAGAGGAGTGCATCCAGCTCAAGAAGCATATAGAGTCGTTGATTAAATCAAGCAAACTCTAACACCTGGTTAAGGATTGGAAGGATGGGAAGGACAGCAAAAAGTATGACAAAAAGGACTCCCAATAGGACAAGCCTTCAACCATATATATGATTCAATCATGGCAGTGCCGTACGAAGCATAAAGTTAGTCAAAAAATTTCATGCGGCAGAGAGATCTCGTTCCCTCCTATCATGGCAAGCAACGTGGCTGACTCACCTCTCACGATTGAGGTAAGCATTGGAACCCACAACGTTCGTCGTATGTATATGAATGGAGGATCATCGGCGGAATTACTCCACGAACATTGGTTCGTACAGCTACTACCAGAGATCAAAAGCCAATTGATGCCGGCCATGTCACCGCTCACTGGCTTTAGTGGAGACACTATCTGGCCAATAGGACAACTACGTCTACTGGTAACCATTGGAGATAAATAGCACTCCACCACGGCGTGGATGAACTTCATGGTGATACGTTCACATTCTCCGTACAATGGTATTATTGGAAGACCAGGTATCCTAGCCATACGGGCAGTCCCGTCCACGGTACACGACATGATTAAGTTTCCGGTTGAAGGGGGAATTGTCACTATTTACAATTCAATCACACCGGCATCCGAGTGCCACGCCGTGACAACACCAGTCCAGCCAGTTCCTATAAAGGAAGGATCACCACCCCCTAATTGGAAGGTGGTAATCCACCTCGACTACCCGGAATAAGAGGTAGCTATCGGGGGAGCGCTCTCCGAAAAAGGGAAGAAGGCCATGTGCTCTCTCCTAAAGGCAAACCTTGATATATTCGCATGGGAGCCAAAGCACATGACGGGCGTACCATGTTCGATAATAGAGCATAAGCTTTAAATCCGCCCTAGATATCCACTTGTTAAACAAAAGAAGCGCGGCCAAGCACCAGAACGCAGCCAAGTAATACTAGACAAGGTGCGAAAGCTGGTAGACGCATGAATTATGCGGGAGGTCTACTACCATGAATGGCTTTCTAATCCGGTCATGGTCAAGAAGTATGACGGAAGCTGGCACATGCGTGTGGACTTCACGGACTTAAACAAAGAGTGCCCACAAGATTTCTATCCATTACCAGAGATTGATTGGAAGGTGGAATCCTTATGTGGGTACTCTTTTAAATGTTTCTTGGACGCATATAAAGGATACCATCAGATCCAAATAGCGGAGGATGACGAGGAGAAAACGGCGTTCCACACCAGTCAGGGCGTGTATTGTTACACTAAAATGCCGTTCGGACTCAAGAACGCGGGCGCCACATATCAACGACTTGTTGATAAAGCCTTCGACTCGCAGATAGGCCGTAACCTTGAAGTCTATGTTGACGACTTGGTTATCAAAAGCCATACGGAGGACGAACTTCTCCGTGATGTCTAAGAGATATTCGACACATCGCGAAAAATCAACATGAAGCTAAATCCCAAAAAATGCACGTTTGGAGCAACCGAAGGAATGTTCCTTGGGTACATGATTAATCCGAACGACATCAAGCCTTGTCCAGAGAAGACGGACGCCGTAATACAGCTTCCATCCCCTCGGACACTCAAAGAGGTGTAGTCACTTAATGGAAAGCTGTCCGGTCTCAATAGGTTCCTATCAAAGTCACCAGAAAAATCACTTCCTTTGTTTAAAACACTCAGGAAGTGCTTAAATAAAGGAGACTTTCGCTGGACAAGAGAGGCGGAGGAAGCATTCGGGCAGCTCAAGCAACACCTCGCGGCTCTCCGCATGTTGGTCGCCCTGCGACCTAAGGAGGAACTAATCATGTACTTATCCGCTACATATGGAGCAATAAGCGCAGTCCTCATGACTGATCGAGATTCGGTCCAGACTCAGGTCTATTTCATAAGCAGAGCGCTACAAGGTCCAGAGTTGAATTACTCACCAATGGAGAAATTGGTCTTATCGTTGGTTTATGCCGCAAAGAGATTACGCCGGTACTTCCAGGCGTACGTAATAGTGGTAGTCACGGACCAACCATAAAACAGGAGATCTCCAAACTAGACGTAGCAGGAAGACTACAGAAGTAGAGCGTCCTGCTGGGGGAGCACAACATCTCTTATAGACCGAGGACAGCCATCAAAGGCCAAAGTTTGGCAGATTTCATAATTGAGAAGCCCGAGGAGGACGAGCCAATGGTACAAAAGGAAGATATCCCACCAGAACCCTGGGTTCTGTTCACGGATGGATCTTCTTGCACGGAAATATCGGGAGCTGGCCTCATACTCATAAATCCGGAAGGAATGAAATTTACCTACGCCTTGTGCTTTGAGTTCACAGCCACGAATAATGAGGCATAATATGAAGCATTGATTGCGGGTTTAAAAATCACCGCTAGGATGGGAGTCCGCAACCTTGAAGCCTACGTGGATTCACGGCTTGTCGCGAATCACATCCTAGGTGGGTACGAAGCTAAGGAGGAAAACATGATCCAGTACCCGGAGAAAGTCAAGTCACTCATTGCCAGTTTTGGTAAGTTCTCTATCAAGCAGGTGCCACGAGGCGAGAACAAGAAGGCGGACGCTCTTAGCAAGATCGTGTCTACAAGTTTTGCCCATCTATCCAAGTAGGTGTTGGTTGAAATACTCAAGGAAAAGTCCATTACAGGAGGGGAGATAGCGACCATAGTTGACAAAGAGGGGCCTACATGGATGACCCCGATCATAAACTATCTAGCTGATGAGACCTTTCCTGAGGACGAAACGGAGGCGCGACGCGTCAAAAGGAAGTTGCAACATTTCGAACTACGAGATGGCGTCCTATACAAGCGCTCCTTCCTACAGCCATGGTTGCGATGCGTCGGGCCACGCCAAGATAGCTATGTGATTAGTGAAATACATGAAGGGTCGTGCGGCATGCACGCATGCCCTAGATCAGTAGTAGCACGAGCTCTGCGCACAGGATACTACTGGCCAACTATGTATCGGGATGCACGAGACATGATTCTAAAATGCAGCGATTGCCAAGTACACAGGCCAATACTGCTACATCCACATCAAGAACTAACACCTATCACATCCCCATGGCCATTCTACAAGTAGGGAATTGACATCGCAGGCCCTTTTCCTGTTGCTGCAGGAGGCGTTAAGTTCTTGATTGTAGCTATGGACTACTTCACTCGCTGGATAGAAGCTAAGGCGGTCAAAACGATCACGGGCAAAAAGGTAAAAAAGTTTGCTTGGGAAAATATTGTATGCCGTTTTGGTTTACCAGGAGAGATCTTTTCGGATAACAGAAAACAGTTCGCGGACAATTCGTTCAAAGATTGGTGTGCGGCGTTGAACATCAGACGATGCTTCACATCAGTTAAACACCCACAGACTAATGGTCTGGTGGAGCAGGCGAATAGAGGCCTAGGTGAAGGTATAAAGGCGCGCTTAGATGAAAGAAGCTCCAAATGGGTGGACGAACTTCCACATGTCCTATGGGCACACAAGACAATGATTAAAACTGCCAATGGGGACACTCCATTCGCGCTGGCCTATGGAACCGAGGCTGTTATCCCAGCATAAATTGGGATTTTAACAATCCGCATGGCGGAAGCTAACGTCGTCACAAACGATGAGCAACTCCGGGTCAACCTAGACTTGTTAGAGGAGAAAAGGGAGATAGCAGCCATCAATGAGGCCAAATCTAAGGCACGCATGAAAGCTTATTACGACTCCAAAGTCAAGGGTGTTTCCTTTTGACCGGGGGATTTTATCTATCATGCTAACGAGGCAAGTCACGCGGAGAACATGGGAAAACTTGGTCCAAAGTGGGAAGGTAGGTATGAGGTCACGGAAGCTTTGGGGCTAGGCGCGTACAAGTTGCGTGACATGGAGGGCCGTGACTTGGATCGTACATGGAATATTTGCAACCTTAAAAGATGATATCTCTGAAAGGCTACGACCTCCGCATGGACACTACGCTATAGTCAGCTTCCATAAAGATCCATGTATTTTTTGTTTTCATGTTTTCTAGGTTCTATTTGTCTTAGGATTTTAATTGTCTACAAAATCGTAACCGTTCTAATAAAATGCCGTGGTGCCTAGCTAGCACCACGGTCCGTTCTTGTGCAAATTATTGTCTTATGTTCTTAGAATTATTTTCTATTTTCTAGTATGTTATTACTTGTTCATATGCATTCATTCAATTGTAGATGTACTATTCGCTCCCAGGCGGAGTAAGAGGATTAAGTGAACCTAATAATTCAACTTGTCGCATAAGAGATCCCAGTGACGCGGATCATGTATCCTTACTAGACACCTTATTTACAAGACGTTGTAAAAGTTCTCACATGCCGTACTTACATAGTACCAGGACATGGTAAAGACATACAGTGCACACCTAGTAAATTATAGACTTAGTTTTATTCTTCGTCAGCCGTGACACGTCATGCAAACAGATACATGATATCTACGAATAAAAACAAGTTTCAAATATAAACAAACAAAAATTGTCGTGATCACCACGGACACATACATATCATATTCTGTGTATTCAAATAAAGGTTACACTAAAGTGCCGTGGACATCCACGGACGAATATTCATTACAAATACAAGTGTTCAAAAACTACAGCCACTGAAGCACGCCCTATGATGACGTATAGTCCCTAGTCGGGCTGGATAGTCCGACTCACGGGTACTACCCGCATCCATTAGGAGTGGATTGGTTACTTATGCGATGTGCGCACATAGCCCATGAAGCCCGGTAAGCCGCTGTCGCATAAGAGGTTGATTACTTAGCAAAGTCCTCGTCGCAGTGCGACAGGATCAGACCGAATATAACTTATATTATATAGATATATTCACCTAAGAAAAAGGGATATACACTTGCCTTAGTTGGATAATGAAGATCAAGCTATTTTGAGTCATTATCTCTTCCTTAGGCCGCAAGAACAGGGAGCCCAGCCTGGACTCTCTCGAGTATAAAAGGAACCCCTTCGATTCCACAAAGGTACGATACACACAATACCCTAAACACTAATATACTCAAACCGATTACTTACTCTCACGTCGGAGTCTAATCGTGGGTAACAAACCCACGGTAAGCCTAACAGTGTCTGTTTAGTGCGCAGGGTACTAAAGCAAGTTTCACTTGGTGCGAGAGCCGGAGTCCACAAGACCCCAAATTAAGCCTAATTTGGGTTAAGCTCGATCTACCCCAACTTTTTCCTCAACAAGTTGGCGCCATCCGTGGGACCCAAACTAAACTCTAGCCAATGACAAAAAACGGCGCAAACCCGCCTCCACCCAAAGGTGGATCCAAGAAGGCAACAAGTCCTTACTCAAGCTGTAACACCCCCAAAATAGGCCCAGCGGAAGCACACAAGTTTTGGGGCCTGTTACGTCATGATTATCCGAGTCTTGATCCGAGAGAACGACCTCTATGCCAAATATCACACGCAGACTCCAAATAATCATACAGTCAAGTACCTGAGAATACATGCTTAAAACGGTCAACATAAAGTTGGTGAGTTCATAAGTTTTATTAAAAAGTTTATGACACTTCAAAAGTTTTCAAAGACCACTACCAAAAGTAGTATCGTAAAAGCGTTTAGAAATCCAGAGGTTCGCAACAAAAGCATCACTTACTACAAAGTTCACTCATATCAATATTTAGCCAAAAGCGTTACAGCCAACACAAAATAACTCAGTTCATATACAAGATTCATATCAACATCATATGCAAGATTCATATTAAGATCACATGCCTAGTTCATGTCAAAATCACATACAAGAGGCATACCAAGCTCATAGCAAGATTCAATTCAAGATCATACAAGATCATAACAAGATTTGATTCAAGGTCATACAATATCACAGCAAAATTCACCATCAAGATCATAGCCAAGATTCACATTCAAGATTAATTGGACCGCAATCAAAATGTTTTAAGGAATATGAATCCCATTATAGGAGGGCAATCATATAAAATTTAGAAGCATATGAATCCATTAAATAATGGCAAGCATATAAAGTTTAGCAGCATATGAATCCATTTAATAATGGCAAGCATATAAAGTTTAGCAGCATATGAATCCATTAATTAATGGCAAGCATATCAAGTTTAGCAGCATATGAATCCATTTAGTAATGGCAAGCATATAGGTACCCAGTTACGATAGCAATAAGCTCATGACAAAACTTCCGTGAAGTGATTCAAGACAAAACACATTTTGCATCCATAAGCAAGCAACATAGCATTATCATCACAAAGATAACTTCAGAGAATAAATCAAGAAAAATGTATTGCATTCATAAGCAAGCAGTAAGCACTATCTTCATAAGCATAACCCCAACGAAGTAATTCATGAAAATGATAGTTTTGCGACAACAAAAGATGTTACAAGCATGATCACACCTCAAATACATTAAACATATAAGGCAGATCAAAAGAAGTTATGACTCACTCACATATTCATAATGTGTAGCATAAAACAATAATTGCAAGGTATAACCACTTATGTATCACAAACAATCATCAAAATGTATAAACACGTATTTGACATTAACAAGCATGCATCTCCCCCAAAAGAGATAAAACATTTATAAGGCGATTCTAGAATAGAAAGAAGGGGTATGAACTCACCTCAGCACCGTAAGCTATCACAACAAGAGAATAATAATCACGGAATCAGATCACGCACGATGTAACCTAAAATAATACTAGATTGAGTTACAATCTATAAAGCAAGAAACAAAATGAATGTCACACGCATACGTCAACCTTTACCATGGTTTAAGTTATAAATAATACACGCTTAAAACATTTGTTGATGTAATACTCGACCAAAGTTTTAACTAAAGAAAATATCGACTTGACTTAATAAAACTTGCCAGCCTTCCGGCGTTAATTTTAATATAGCCATTTTAAACCAAAACTTAACGCACATCAACTCAATCTCGACTAATCGCTTCCAAAACCCGTCACCTTACTCGCTCACTCAAAATAGCTCGACCAAAACATTTCATTTCATCAACTTTATCGACCTTGGTTATAATATAACTTACATATAAAACACTCTTATCAATTCCTTCTATAATTTGACAATTAACACAATACTCCCAAAATTTAGACAATGAAATGCCCCACGTGATACCTATTTTGTGAAAACTTTGGTCGGTCAGTCATAACATACTAAAACCTGACAATGTTTATTAAAACAAGTATTTGCATCTCTATCCTACTCTCTCTCTCTCCCTCTCTCGGTATAAAGTAACATGAAAACAAAACATTTGCAAAGACCATTTTTAAGACCTCTCTTCTTGAAATAACTTCTACACCACAAAGGCTCTCGGACAAAACAGTAGCAATGAAAATCGGAGCTTTTGACATGACGACTTATGCTCACCAGACTCTCGGTACAAACACAGCAGCAACAAAACGTTTTTCGTTTCACTCACAAATCCCTCCTACTCGCATGGCGACATTTAACAAAACTCACATAAGTATTCACAAGGATTTACAAACATTCACAATCTCACGGTTCACATTTGCTTATTATTCTTACGACTCAAAACCCCGGTTTCGAACTCACTCACTTAGTTTGGCACACGCAAAGACATACCAACGTGAGACCTCAAGACTCGTACATGAACCTTAACGTAGAAACCCAATTAACCCGACTCACATCAAAAGACACCAACGCATGTGTAACACACGTTTTATAAGTCCAACGTTTACAAGACTTGTAGCTTTAGTTTTTCGAAAATAGTGGTAAAGATGATGATGTATGCATGTATAACGACAAGAAATGTAGAAAAAGAATGGAGATAAAAGACACGATCGAGTTACCCTTGACAAGCTCTCGAGTGTAGCAGCGATATGCACCACAACGGTAAGCTAAAACTTTGGAACTAGGAGAAACCTTCGTGACCTACTTGTATGAGTAAAACCCACGTCACAAAACAATGATGACCCACGTCTATACTAGACCCTCTTCGTCTTGTACTCGCGTCGACAGCAACAAGGAACATGAACAAGAAGAATCTTCGAACTGGTGTTGTTAAGAAATGAGCTTCGAGTATTTGTGTTGGTAAAAAGGAGATATGTTTTGATGGTTTGATGTATATGTTTTTAAGAGTATCAGGTAACCATTTTGTATGGAATGACACTTGTTATAATGGATCGAGTTTGGAAGCTTTTTGTTTAAGCAGTGAGGAGAAATAGTGATTGGGAGCAATGTTTGTAACTGTGTAAAATGTGGTTTTTTTTAGTAGTATGAAAGTTTGTATTCAAAGGTGGTATTTTTGTTAAGATGGAGGGAGGGGTGAAGAATGTGTGTGTATGTGTATGTCTTGAGGTGAATGAGGGATATGTGATAGATAAGCTAGATGTATAGCTAGGACATTTTGGTGTGTGAGGGGACCAAAATGATCTCCCAATTAGAAAATCATATAGGACATGTACTAGTCTTCATTATAGGGAATTAGTTGGGATCTTTGAAATTTAAATATGAGGTGTTTTGAGTGGCTCAGTGGAAGGAAAGAAAAAGAAGTAAGCATCCAATGTTGCTTAACTTTATTTATCTAAGTGTTGGTGTAGGTAAATGATGGTATCATGGGTATGTTCAGTTACCATTGTGCATGAAGAAATCATATACATATGAGTCAAGGTTCACGATATCGTCAAAATGGGCTCATTAATATTACGTTGACGATTTATCGACGATTTAATTATTGTAAATAACGTTCGAATCCGAACGCATGCGTCGCTTAAAATATAAATTACGACGTTACAGTATACCTAATTCACGCGATACGTAGATGAATTAGCTATAGCAAGAATTTGCAATATAATTATTCACACAGACGACACGCAATGGTTAAATTGCAGATAGCTCGTGCAACGCGACACAGATGAATCCCACACAGATTATGCACACGTATAGGAATAAAATTTCATATCCGTTAAAATATTGATCGTAAAACATTACGCAACCAATAGTGTCACACTCGCAGTGTGCACAGCTCCGCAGACTGAGCGATTTTTCAGATTTTGTAAAATACGTCCCGTTTTCAAATCCAATAAGTTTGATAATGCTCAAAAATGAATTTTGAATAGTAACTACTATAATTTATTGTTATTTAAGGCACAGAAAATTCTCGGGTGTTACATCATCCAAGTGCCATTTTGAGTTTCGTCCTCGTAACTCGATTGTTGTTACTGGGTTGAGAAGTGTCAAGAATGTTGGAAAGAAATAGGTGAAGCTGGAATGTATCTGAAGGGTTTGACAGGTCAATTTGACAAAACTGTAACGGTTCTTAGAACAATTAAAGGACAATTAGAAGCGAAAAATCTAGCAAGTCGTCAACTCTGAAAATTCGATATAGGGTTCACTAAATTCGGTCGTTGTTAATTCGGAAAAAAAAATCGCGCAACAATTTATGAGTCAAATGAAGTTTGAGCAATTATTTGCCAAAAGGCAATAATGGTAACGGTAAAAAGACAAAATAATGATCAATTCGTATGGACAAACCTTGAGTCAATAGAACACATTCCATAATTGGAATAATAAAATAATAATAAAAATATAGAGACATATCGAATGCACTTAAGCCCACTTGTTTATAAGTCATTATTTACATCGAAAAGCGTCCTAATCAATGTAAATAAAAATTTATAACCTCATGGTTCGGCGATTTATTACCTCTTTATTCAAATGTAGAGGCGTCCCAATCCATTTCAATAAAGACCTCATAAATCATTTTATTCAAGTATCCCCAGCAAAATTCATAACCAAAATAGTTAAAATCTTTTAAAACGATATTAAATAAATTTACCAAAAGCAAAACGCTTGAGTCGTCAATAAGTCGTGTCTAGTAAGTAGACGTCCAAAATTATAGGCGAAAGAAAATAATTATTGACGCGAGATAACGTGCGCAAAAATACGTATCAAACAAGGAGCTCATATATAATATAATGATATATTATAACAATTACCAAATAGATAAAAGGAACATTCAGTATATAAAGCAATCATAAACCGAAAAACAAGCAATCATGCAGCAGCGGATAAAATCGCAAACATGCAAACGAGATGTTCATATAGTAGCGGATAAGCCAATCGTAATATGTAAAGCACGCGTTCATATAGCAGCCAAAAGAGCATGATAACATGTTAAAATACACTAGAGCATCGGTTATAGTCTAGGCCTATACAATAACACCTAGTTCTCTATAACCAAGGCTCTGATACCAATCTCTAACACCCCCAAAATAGGCCCAGCGGAAGCACACAAGTTTTGGGGCCGGTTACGTCATGATTATCCGAGTCATGATCCGAGAGAACGACCTCTATGCCAAATATCACACGCAGACTCCAAATAATCATATAGTCAAGTACCTGAGAATACATGCTTAAAACGGTCACATAAAGTTGGTGAGTTCATAAGTTTTATTAAAAAGTTTATGACACTTCAAAAGTTTTCAAAGACCACTACCAAAAAGTAGTATCGTAAAAGCGTTTAGAAATCCAGAGTTTCGCAACAAAAGCATCACTTACTACAAAGTTCACTCATATATCAATATTTAGCCAAAAGCGTTACAACCAACAAAAATAATTCAGTTCATATACAAGATTCATATCAACATCATATGCAAGATTCATATTAAGATCACATGCCTAGTTCATGTCAAAATCACATACAAGAGGCATACCAAGCTCGTAGCAAGATTCAATTCAAGATCATACAAGATCATAACAAGATTCAATTCAAGGTCATACAATATCATAGCAAAATTCACCGTCAAGATCAATACAATATCATAGCCAAGATTTACATTCAAGATTAATTGGACCGCAAACAAAATGTTTTAAGGAATATGAATCCCATTATAGGAGGGCAAGCATATTAAATTTAGAAGCATATGAATCCATTAAATAATGGCAAGCATATAAAGTTTAGCAACATATGAATCCATTTAATAATGGCAAGCATATAAAGTTTAGCAGCATATGAATCCATTAAATAATGGCAAGCATATCAAGTTTAGCAGCATATGGATCTATTAAGTAATGGCAAGCATATAGGTACCCAGTTACGATAGAAATAAGCTCATGACAAAACTTGCGCGAAGTGATTCAAGACAAAACACATTTTGCGTCCATAAGCAAGCAACATAGCATTATCATCACAAAGATAACTTCAGAGAATAGATCAAGAAACATGTATTGCATTCATAAGCAAGCAACAAGCACTATCTTCATAAGCATAAGCCCAACGAAGTAATTCATGAAAACGATAGTTTTGCGACAACAAAATATGTTACAAGCATGATCACACCTCAATTACATTAAGGATATAAGGCAGATCAAAAGAAGTTATGACTCACTCACATATTCACAATGTGTAGCATAAAACAATAATTGCAAAGTATAACCACGTATGTATCACAAACAATCATCAAAATGTATAAACACGTATTTGACATCAATAAGCATGCATCTCCCCAAAAAGAGATAAAAACATTTATAAGGCGATTCTAGAATAGAAAGAGGGGGTATGAACTCACCTCAGCAACGCAAGCTATCACAGCAAGAGAATAATAATCACAGAATCAGATCACGCACGATGCAACCTAAAATAATACTAGATTGAGTTACAATCTATAAAGCAAGAAACAAAATGAATGTCACAAACATATGTCAACCTTTACCACGGTTTAAGTTATAAATAATACACGCTCAAAACATTTGTTGATGTAATACTCGACAAAACTTTTAACTAAAGAAAATATCGACTTGACTCAATAAAACTTGGCAGCCTTTCGGCGTTAATTTTAATATAGCCATTTTAAAACAAAACTTAACGCACATTGACTCAATCTCGACTAATCGCTTCCAAAACCCGACACCTTACTCGCTAACTCAAAATAGCTCGACCAACACATTTCATTTCATCAACTTTATCGACCTTGGTTATAATATAACTTACATATAAAACACTCTTATCTATTACTTCTATAACTTGACAATTAACACAATACTCCCGAATTTAGACAATGAAATGCCCCACAGGATACCTCTTTTGTGAAAACTTTGGTTGGTCAGTCATAACATACTAAAACCTGACAATGTTTATTAAAACAGGCATTTCCATCTTTATCCTACTCTCTCTCTCCCTCTCTTCTTGAAATAACTTCGACACCACAAAATCTCTCGGACAAAACAGTAGCAACAAAAATTGGAGCTTTTGACATGACGACTTATGCTCACCAAACTCTCGGTACAAACACAGCAGCAACAAAACGTTTTTCGTTTCACTCACAAATCCCTCCTACTCGCATGGCGGCATTTAACAAAACTCACATAAGTATTCACAAGGATTTACAAACATTCACAATCTCACGGTTCACATTTGCTTATTATTCTTACGACTCAAAAACCCGGTTTCGAACGTACTCACTTAGTTTGGCACACGCAAAGACATACCAACGTGAGACCTCAAGACTCGTACATGAACCTTAACGTAGAAACCCATTTAACTCGACTCACATCAAAAGACACCAACGCATGTGTAACACACGTATTATAAGTCCAACGTCTACAAGACTTGTAGCTTTAGTTTTCCGAAAATAGTGGTAAAGATGATGATGTATGCATGTATAACTACAAGAAATGTAGAAAAAGAATGGAGATAAAAGACACGATCGAGGTATCCTTGACAAGCTCTCGAGTGTAGCAGCGATATGCACCACAACGGTAAGCTAAAACTTTGGAACTATGAGAAACCTTCGTGACCTACTTGTATGAGCAGAACCCACGTCACAAAACAATGATGACCCACGTCTATAATAGACCATCTTCGTCTTGTACTCGGGTCGACAACAACAAGGAACCTGAACAAGAAGAATCTTCGAACTGGTGTTGTTAAGAAATATGCTTCAAGTGTTTGTGTTGGAAAAAAGGAGATATGTTTTGATGGTTTGATGTATATGTTTTTAAGAGTATCAGGTAACCATTTTGTATGGAATGACACTTGTTATAATGGATCGAGTTTGGAAGCTTTTTGTTTAAGCAGTGAGGAGAAATAGTGATGGGGAGCAATGTTTGTAACTGTGTAAAATGTGGTTTTTTTAGTAGTATGAAAGTTTGTATTCGAAGGTGGTATTTTTATTAAGATGGAGGGAGGGGTGAAGAATGTGTGTGTATGTGTGTGTCTTGAGGTGAATGAGGGAGATGTGATAGATAAGCTAGATGTATAGCTGGGACATTTTGGTGTGTGTGGGGACCAAAATGATCTCCCAATTGGAAAACCATATAGGACATGTACTAGTCTTCATTATAGGGAATTAGTTGGGATCTTTGAAATTCATGTTGGGAATAAAATTAGCTAAGTCACTGGAACGCTGACAAGAGGAAATTGGACGCTGGCAAGAGTAAACGAGGCGCTGACAGATGAGACGCTGATAAGAATTATCAAGGCGTTGACAAGAAGAATCTTAAGACAAAGACAAGGACTAAATCTGCCGATGATGAATTCTTCAAGCTGGTGGACAAAATATGTAGATAAGAATTCAGAATATATTCTTAATATTTAAAAAGATTTAGTCAATAAGTTATGTTTATCTTATGTCTCTTCCTAAAATAGTTTATCTTAGCTTTTTGTACAAGGCTCCTTAAACCTATAAAAGGAGGCCTTAGGGTTAGACATAAGACACATCTGATATACACCTCTTCCACATATCTCATAACACTTTCATTGTAATCATTCATTGATATTATTAATTAAAGTGAAAGTTCTGTTTACTTTGTTTTGTTCTTTGTTCTAAGTGTTAAATTCCGCATAACACTTAGATTGTTCAATACAACAAAGTTTCTCTACGTATTATACTTGATTCAATCTCGGTAATACAAAGCTAAATCGATCTAAGTTTGGGATCAACAAGTGGTATCAGAGCTTGTTGAGAAACTTTGATTTGAAGAACGAGATCTAATATCGTGAGGTGAACCAAGCTAAGGAAGAAGGTGAAGAAGAATCTGATAATGTTTTCAGTTAAGGCCACATCTACTTCAAGTTCCACAAGTTCCAATTCTTCTTCATGTTCTGATAATGAGGTATGTAATGACTCTTCTTGTAGGTTAAATACTGAAAAACTTAACAAAGAGATTTTAAGATTGTTAGATGATGTGAGAATTGAGAGATGCAAATTGTCTAACTATCAAATTGCTCTCACTCAAACTGAGAAGACAGTTTTTGAGTACAAGAAAATGGAATTTGACTTAAAAGATAAAATAAATATCTTAAAACATGAGTTAGATACTAGTAATGATGTTAGGAACATCATGGAAAGGGTTAATGGTGAGTTACAGGCTAAGTTAGATGAGGCTATCAAGAATAAGGATAATGTAGACCTTAAAATTCAGAGATTTGATAAGGCCTCACAAACCCTAGGATAATGTGTTAATAAACAAAGGGATCCTAAGGACATGACTGGGATTGGAATGGAAGACTATACTCTTGTTCCACCACCAGCTGGGGACTTCTATGGTGTCCAAAGAAAGGACTTGTCTTGGACTGGTATTCCAGAACTCCAAGAAGAGGAATTTATTCCTCCACCTAGAGTCCTTTCCCCAGTTGAGGAATATCAACAAAAGGTTATTGACCTAGAAGAGTGGAAGAAGGCCAACCCCACTTTGTTTGTTAAGGGTGGGATGCTTAGTGATAGTCCATTTGTGCCTACACCTATTAAGAGTCCAGTAGTATCTACACCTATCACTGTGACCAATCCCATCACTGGAAAAGTTGTTAATCTTGGCTTCCCAATTAAGAAACAACCTAGTGTTAAATATGCTGAAATGTATAGGAAACCTAGGTCACTCAAAAGCCAAGCAAGTGTTAATGGGGCAGGGTTTTATCAATATAAGCCTAAGTTTGTGTCCAAAAAGGCTTGTTACTCATGTGGGAGCTTTTCACATTTGACCTATAATTGTGTCAGTAGATACAATTCATTCGCTGACAATAGGTCATCCAGTGTCAACCATAGACCTTTTGTCCATACTAGACGATAGGCTACTAGACCAACTCCTTTCTTCTCGAAGGCAGCTAATACCCAAGGCCAAAGACCCTTTCAAAAGACCAACACTTGGTCAAACAGACAGTATGTTCCTAAGGATGAAAGAACTTTCGATGAGAAGGATTCAATCCAGCCACAGGTTCCCCACGATCTTTGCCGACAGATAGGAGCATTCGGTGGAAGCCGTCGATGTCAACTTTCTTCAGGTGACCAATCCAGGATCATCTTCGTTAGTCTTCTTTCCCTTTCTTTCCGTTGGTCAACAACCAACAAAAGTTCTCGTTTAGTTCTTCACTACTCGTACAGGAAGGCCTCTCTTTCTGTATAGCAAACCCTAGTCTGGGCGCTGACAAGAACAAATTCAGCGCTGACAAGAACAAATTCAGCGTTGACAAGAACAAATTCAGCGCTGACAGGAACAAATGCAGCGCTGACAGCTCCAAGTTTGGTATGAGACCTCATTTTAGACCATATAAACAAAGATACTTGGTTAATAAGGTTCAAGGGTCTAAAGCATCATCCCATTTAACTTGGAAACCTAAACAAGAGCAAAACTCCAATTTTAATGGTATTTCAATGACTTGCAATAGATTTAAATATCTTGAGAAGGTCATTACTGGACTCATTGGAACAAATTGGGTAATGAGGGCAAAAAGGGATGAACAGGGATTTATGGTAAAGAATAAGACCACTCTAGTTGAACAACTAGATAGATCCAAGTCTGGTAAGGCTTGGATCTCCAAAGAAAACTAATTTGTTTTATTTTTGAGCAGCCTATCTAAAAGCAGGTTAATGATCAATGAGATTGGGATAGTGGATGCTCAAGGAACGTGCATTGTTGGTCTTTCCACTGTTATTATTTTTATCCACTGACATGTTATCTCTACCCATTATTGTGGGAAAGGGTAGCCTCTATTGGTGTGTGTTTTTGTGGTTTTTGTCTAACTATGCAGGAAAATGGAGCTACATTTGGATGGATACAGAATTGTAAACTATTATTTTTGATGGTTGGAATGTTTACATTCCTATCTTGAAATAAAATTTTGTTTCTTCACATATAATGATATGTATGCTTCTGTTAAGGGGAGGTAAACCTCTAGGTATTTAGGTACTCTTAGAGCACTCTTGCACAATTGTAGATTGTGTCCACTAGTGAGTACGATTTAGTTTTCTTATTCGTGAGGCACTGTAGCATGCAAAGTTGATATACTGTGCATGCTGCCAAGACTTTTGACCTAGAATTGGGTGTGGTCGTATGGGTGACTTGGGGTAGATATATGTTTGGGTTACTTGGGGAGTTGCAAAGGTTTTATATGAGTTAACTTTCTCTTTAGGGCATTTATGAACAAAGGACTCTAGAGTTCATGTGTGTCTATCATACTTTTGCATGAGTGTATGCATGAACAGTGTTTGTCACTCTTGCTTATTAGAGTCTAGTTAATTTCCTTAGGATTATTACCTTTGTTTATGTTCTAACTAAAGTTTTCTACATTCTCAAGTACATTTTATGCTATGACATCGTAGTTGATGTCATGTATAAACTTCTTTATAGACCCAAAAACGTTTCATCACCCTTTCATTTTTCAAATTTTTGGATATCTAGAAGCCTAATGATCATTGAGATGTTTTTCCTAGTGATTGACATCTAGTAGCAGCATAGATCACTTTCACAAGGGTGTATAGTGTTATGGAGATGGCTGAGACTATTGGCACTAGCTTTAATGCAGGTCAAGTCAATCTTATCATCAGTAAGTCCATCCCCATGTCCTATGAATCAACATTGAGGATTCATTTCCCGAATGTGGATGAGGAAAGTATGAAACCTTTGACATTAATGGAATTGGCGAAAATCTGTATTAGCTTGTAAAAGCATAATACAGAAATGGTACAAATTGTCAAGGATCACAGTTTTGAACTGATAGACTTGTTGTTTTGGAAGTTGATGCAAGGAGGACGTTCTTGGTTCCGTCCTTGTATATTGAGGAGTCTTAAAAAGGGGAGGAGCAATCGAATTTGAGTGACAAAAGTAATAAAGAAAGCTCCAAATACTCTACAGGTGCTGAAGATGATTAAGACCAAGTGAAGGCTGAGTATACAAGTGATTTGAGTGATTGACTTTTCGAGATTTATTATTACTCAAATTCAAGGATAGAGTATGTTTGTAAGAATCCTCTCTATATGTTTTATTTTATTCAGAAACTTGATTACTAGATTAGATATCAAGTTTAGGGGAGGATTGTTGGGAATAAAATTAGCTAAGTCACTAGAACGCTGACAAGAGGAAATTGGACGCTGACAAGAGTAAACGAGGCGCTGACAGATGAGACGCTGATAAGAATTATCAAGGCGTTGACAAGAAGAATCTTAAGACAAAGACAAGGACTAAATCTGCCAATGATGAATTCTTCAAGCTGGTGGACAAAATATGAAGATAAGAATTCAGAATATATTCTTAATGTTCAAAAAGATTTAGTCAATAAGTTATGTTTATCTTATGTCTCTTCCTAAAATAGTTTATCTTAGCTTTTTGTACAAGGCTCCTTAAACCTATAAAAGGAGGCCTTAGGGTTAGACATAAGACACATCTGATATACACCTCTTCCACATATCTCATAACACTTTAATTGTAATCATTCATTGATATTATTAATCAAAGTGAAAGTTCTGTTTACTTTGTTTTGTTCTTTGTTCTAAGTGTTAAATTCCGCATAACACTTAGATTGTTCAATACAACAAAGTTTCTCTACGTATTATATAAGGTGTTTTGAGTGGCTCAGTGGAAGGAAAAAAAAGAAGTAAGCATCCAATGTTACTTAACTTTATTTATCTGAGTGTTGGTGTAGGTAAATGATGGTATCACGGGTATGTTCATAGAGTTTTACCATTGTGCATGAAGAAATCATATAATATGAGTCAAGGTTCACGATATCGTCAAAATGGGCTCATTAATATTATGATGACGATTTATCGACGATGTAATTATTGTAAATAACGTTCGAATCCGAACGCATGCATCGCCTAAATATAAATTACGACGTTACAGTATACCTAATTCACGAGATACGTAGATGAATTAGCTATAGCAAGAATTTGCAATATAATTATTCACACAAACGACAAGCAATGGTTAAATTGCAGATAGCTCGTGCAACGCGACACAGATGAATCCCACACAGATTATGCACACGTATAGGAATAAAAATTCATATCCGTTAAAATATTGTTCGTATAACATTACGCAACCAATAGTGTCACACTCGCAGTGTGCACAGCTCCGCAGACTGAGCGATTTTTCAGATTTTGTGAAATACGTCCCGTTTTCAAATCCAATAAGTTTGATAATGCTCAAAAATGAATTTTGAATAATAACTACTATAATTTATTGTTATTTAAGGCACGAAAAATTCTCGGGTGTTACACAAGCCTTGAGCCCAATAACCCAAGTCGTGGGGGGAAAGGACTGCAAGTATCTTTCTTTCCGCTGGTCACTCCGACCCTACAGACGGTCGGAACCACATCGTCCTCTCAAGAGATCCCTAATCAAGGTCGCAAGAAATGTGACAACCGTGGTTTTGAGGTTCGTCACTTGGTCCTATTTTTAGGTTAATTTATGTGTGACTATATGATTAACGTGTTTACATGTTTATTTTGCGTGAACGAGGTTGGTGTGGATATCGTATATGGGTATAAAGTACTCATAAGTAAATCGAGGAACGGTTATTTCATGTTCATGAGCTCACAATTAGTGACTACGAAATGAAATTGTGTTATTTTGGTGTTTACGTATACGTATAAGTATTATAGTAAATTGTATTTTTTTAGGATTTGGGGTTTAGCATTTAGAGGTCTCGGGTAAGGTGTTTAGTCATGTGAGTATTTTTCGGGATGGTTTTAAGTCATTTAGGACTTAGTTATAAAGTTTATTTCAAAATTTAAGATTTTTTTTTAAAACTGTATATTTTACGTCTTTTACGATAAACGCGTAAAATTGACTAGTTTCTCGGTTTTGAGATTTTAGAAACTTTAGGGGCTGATATAAATTAAGTAAATTTAAGAAAATATTAGTAAAGTAATAATAATAAATAAGAAGAAAAAAAATAAAAAAAGGGGTATATAGTCGGTTTTATACTACTTAAACAAAAAAAAAGAAAAGAAAAAACAAAATTTATGGTAAGTGGACTTTTGGTTGGTCTAGGATTTTTGTACTATATAAGGAACACCACACATAATATCAAACGCATAATTTCTTGTTCCTGGAGTCTTTGGTCGATGAAACATCACAGAAGAATTAGGGTTTTCATAAAAATCTTGGTTTTCATAAATCAAAGGTAAATCTTTATAACCCTTTTTAATTAAAGTGTTTTAATTCTTTCTCAATCATCTTATGATGGATTTAGGTTAGGGTTTAAATTAATATCTGTATATTAATGATATTATAATGATTAGGTGAATTAGGGCTTGTAATTAGTGGAGTTATGGGTAATTAATTAGGATAATTTAATTGAATTCATAATTAAAAACTGGGCAGAATTTTTGGTCCATTGTTTTGATCATATCTAGAGTTCTAGGAACTTTCATGGTACGATCAAAGCATCCCTGGAAAGGTAATTGAGTTGGCTTTCAAATTCAAGAAACTAGAACTAAATTGGAGGTCGGGAGGTGGGTCAAAAACAGGTTACAACAGTCGAAGGTCAAAACAGTTTTGAAATCAATCGGGTTTAATTTAATGTTTTAGGGTGATTGAGGTACTTAGATGTACATTTGAACCCTCTAATGAGCATGGGAGCTGGTTTATATATTAAATAAGAGGACTGGAGGAGGTCTAAGCAAATGGGTTAGGGTAAGACCCCCTAATCATAACAAAACTTTTCTATGTTCAAAATCGGTAAAATGCGGATAGGCAGAAGTATATATATATATATATATATATATATATATATATATATATATATATATATATATATATATATATATATATATATATATATATATATATATATATATATATATATATATATATATATATATATATATATATATATCGGGGCCTTAACAGTAGCTTTAAGGTTGGGGCAAAAGGGAGGAGTTAGCTAACATATGTAAGGGAATAGGTTTCCTTTACAGAGGTCATGGGTATGGTTAGGTGGGCGTTTGGCTTATAGTTTGGAGACCTAAAACTGAGACTGTTTTGGGTAAAATGTTAAAGAGACGGGTTATGAAGTAAACTAAGTTAAGGGATTTATAGAGGAGTGTAATGAGATGCTTAGAGCATGTAAATGAGGTATATATATGGGAGAATGTTAGATGTCCATCATAGGTTGATAAGCCATTTTAGTGTTTGGTTCATGTTTTGATTGTGTGCTTTTGTTTGTTAGCTTTTCGCTAGTGCGCGGATTTTTAGAGAAGCTCAACCAGGGAGTTTCATAGTCCCATGTCTACTAATGATTTTGACTTCCAGATGGGATGGAAGAGACACTGTCTTGTTTTTATAAATTATGCTGTGAATGTTTTGTGTTTGGTGATGGACTTGTGCATACTTATGTGATTAACTGCTAGTTGATTCATGATTGTTTTATATTTTGACTTGGTACCAAGGGGATGATGACAAGGCGGGGCCTTGGGATTGGTTCATAGGTGTACGGGCGCCTATGGGACCATGGTGTTTGGTAAGACTGGGAGCCTTGGATTTGGTTTGGTTTGTTAAATCTTGAATATTAGTTGTTAATGCATGTTTGTATCACATTGTCCATATGTTCTTAAATTTGGTTATTATTCACAGCTTATGGTTTGATTTCGGCGTTGGAGTCTAAACCTATGACTCTCACCAACTTTATGTTGACGTGTTTTAGTGTCTATTTCAGGTGAGAATGTGGTTAAGCTTGAGAATAGAAGTGGCTAGCTTTGGAGGCATTAGGATTGCATTTAGAAGGAGATCCCCGTTCCTTCTTAGTTTATTTCTATGTGTTTTGAATAAGTGATACTTTGTGGACACCTTTATGATATTTTGTTTGTGGTAATTGTTTGTCTTGGGTAAGAGGTTGGACTGTTACCTACTTGCCTAGACTCCTGCATTTTGTGAAGATATTGTCCTGACATTTGTGTCACCATTTTATGATATTTCCATTTCATTTAGTTATCTCTATAGACACGCCATGTTGTGATAATATACATACGTCGCGCCCTATATTCCGCCATGTTGGGGTGTGATAGAATGGTATCAGAGTCAATGGTTATAGAGAATTAGGTTGCCTAGTCTAGTAGCCTAGTCTATAGCTTAAGGATCCCTGCATATAGACGTCATAGGAGTATATGTGCATTAAAGTTTTCTGGATGTTATTGGTTTTTACTTGCGATGTTTGTTAAGTTTTGACTAGTATGGGTTGAACCTTAGTAGTTCATACTTAGCCACATGTTATTTTCTTTTCGGGGTGTGACTAGTGCTGGTTGAACCATAATCATCCACGCTAGTCATTGTCGTATTTTGCTTAAATTGTACATTATAGTATATAATTTGGTACATGGTAGTTTCTATCTTTTGTTGGGTTATTTTATGTACCTGAGGTATAGTATTTTTCTTTTGATGTTTAAGTCATGTTCCCTAAGAATCATGTGGTGGTTCGAGTTATTAGGAGTAGGTGGATATGAAGATTTTAAGATGTTTCCACTCTTATGGGCGACATGACTTATAACTGATTATGTTTTCGTTTTGGATTTAGTCTATGCTGTTTTAGCTAGACTATGGATTTATGTATTTCAAGAGTTTGACTATGTTATTTTAATGGATGGAGTTTTGGACTTTTCTTTTGGTTATGTGGTTATGAGCTTATGTGAGTAGATGGATATATGTGTTATGTGTTGTATTAATTCTTATAAGTGTCATCATAGGAAGGAGTGCATTGGGGAAGGGTAATTGTATAAGTATGGTGGCCAACATAGTTATACAAGTACCACAACTTCAATGGATTCCTAAGTATGATTGCATGAAAGAGGGTTAATACATGCTTGTATAGTGGATGTTAGACGGATTTAAGTATATGTATCCCGATATGTCTATATATGTATGATCCCCTACAATTATCGATTGTATCCTTAGGAGGGTGGTTAGCTCGTTTTTTTTTGATATTAAACCTCTATTGTGGCGTATTCTTCGAGTTTTCTATTTCACGTGTCCATTTTAAAATGGTGTCCTTGGTGTTAAGTAATTGAAATAACTCGGGATTTCTTTTGAGATAATGAAGTCTTTTGTGTTGGGTCTTACATTTCTTTTGGTCGGTATATATAAAAAAAGGGAATTGGAAACCTACTATAGAGTTAGATAGTTGGTTGTATTCGGTAAAGTAAGGGTAAGGTGTTGGAGTCGTGTTTGAAACAAGATGTAACATAAGATTTTTTTTAATCAACACTTATTTATTTCAAATTCTAAAAGACTTTCTTTAAAATAAAGCGAAATAACATTTCCTTCTACTTAAATAGTTTATATAAGTGAGTTTAATCAATATACGTCATTTATAATTATTTATGCAAGACTAAACAAATTTCATGAAAATTTCACATACATTTATTTCTTTTCATTTAAAAAGGATTACGTTAATTACTAAGAGGATTCTTTAGTTTTTTTTAAAAAACAACTAGTATAAAACTGTTTTGGTCATAACTTGTTTGTTTTTAAAGCTTTTTGGGTGATTCAAAAGCCTAAAATTATGTACTCGGAATGTACTTTTCAAATATTTGGTATGTATAGTCATGGGGTGTCAGTATCTTGATCGAAATTTTGGTACAAGTGACGGGTTCAAGGTTGAGTTTTGAATAGTAGTTTTTTTATGATTTGGGATGCATGGGATACCTAGTCTTTAAGTTGAGTTTTGAGATCGTCTAGGAGGTTGTTTGTAGATTGTTTGAGTCACATAGATGTGGTGAGGAAAAATATATTCTTTTGGAAAAGTCGATCTTGTGTACGGTTTAAATAATATGTCACGGGGCATAAGATGTTTTGGTTGCCATTAAGTGTTTCTTGGATCATTTCTCGTTGTCATGAGTCATTTGAATTGGTACATGTTTGAGTTTTACTTTTGAGTTTTCGTGGTTTTGGTCTGTTTTAACTCGTGCACGTGAAATGTCGTTAGTTATCCGTGGGTTTGATTCGTTGATCGTATCTAGTGGATTCAGGATGTAGTTTTTGGTTCGTATTGATTGGGAGCGTTGAGGTAGACATATGAAAGACTTGGTCGCGCCTACAAGATTAAGTAGGTGGCCCTGAGAGAATGGTCGGTATGCCCTTTGTGATGGGGAAGGAGTTAGAAGTTCGTAGAAAGACGAACTAATTTGGCCATGAGGTCTCTTAGGAGTACCAAGGGAGATGAATAGAAATTTGTATAAAGTATGGATATTGGCACAAGTAACACATCATATAGAATGTTGGAAGGGGATGTGATATTTCAAAGGTACTTGTGATATTCGTTAGGTATGTAAAATTTTCCGGAAATTTCTTAAGATTTAGTAGGTTTACCTATTATCTTTAAGTAGAACCATGAACTGAGCCAGTAGAAGGAGCAAGATGAGTTGTAGTTAGTGCCTTTTCAAGGCAATTGTTGATGGAATGATTTTAAAGACAGGAGTTGTTAGAAATTGCAAGGGATTCAAGATAAAGGTTGAGTTGCATGGTAGTAAATGTGATGTGAAAGCGGTTGGATGAGTTGATAAGAAGGAGTATCGATCTTTTAGAATGTGTGTAGAATTTCGCGAGTAGAAAGAGGTAGAAATTTGTTTGTGTTGCCGCCAAGAGAGGATGCAGGGATGCTGTTAAGAATGTTGAATGGACGCTTTTGGGTTTATGGTTATGCATTTGGGTTTACCAAAGCACTATCGGTTTTCATGGAGTCAATGAAGCGAGTGTGCATGAACGTATATAAACGAGTTGTCATCGGGAGTATCGATGACATCTTGATCTACTCAAAGTCTAAGAAGGAGAGTGAGGAGAATTATGTGTTGGTTCTGGAGTGGAATTATACGTGAGATTTTCAAGTGTGAGTTTTAGTATTAAGTTTACCATGATGAGTAGTTAGAGATGATGGCATATCATGGAACCAGCAAGGGGCGAAGTGAAGAAGGATGAGGAAGAATTTTGGAGGCTGAAGAGGTGGATTGGATAATGAGCCGATCTTGGCATTATCGGAAGCACTGGATGAATTCGCGAAGCATGACGATACATGGAGCAAGGATTTGGATGTGTCCGAGAACGACAAAGAAAGGCGATTTCTTATACGTTGCAAGAACTGAAGATTTGGAAGAACTAGATAAGACTTAGTTAGTGGAGCTGGATTGTTATATCTGCCTAGAATGCTAGAGGCATTTGGGGTACGAGACGTAGAGAATGATCTATACGGATCATGAACGTCTCCAACACATATTCAATCCTCTTGATTGAACATTTAGCAAAGGTGATGGGTGGAGTTAATTGATGAAAGAAAATTGCAAGGCCAAGTACCATTTGGGAAAGGCAAGCATGGTTGATGAGACATGGAATAAGAAGAATGAAGTGAAGCTGAGACGAACTTGAACTATATGGATGACGTATTAGGGTGGTTTGGATGAAGGATGTAGGTTGCACGAGTTGAGTTGTCTAAAGCAGAGAACGCGTCAACATGTATGTTGCGTGGCTTGGACAATCATATGGGACGTAGACTATACTTCCTACATAGATAGGAGTAGCTTAGAAAGGGCGATGTAAGGATGAAGTTGGTGAAAGGGATACATAATGGGGTGGAGGAATAATTACGACGAGAGTTGGGTGATAGTCGATAGACTGACTAATTCATCTCATATTTAAAGAGGGATGAGAAGTCACGTAGTTGAGAAGTTGGAAGGATTGCGTACGGATGTGATGGAATAGAGGGTTTTGCGTAAAAGTTAGCCTAATATGTATGGAATGCCTTATGGAGGATTATGGCAAGGGAAGAAACGATGGGAAGCACGCGTAGTATACCGTTGATAAACTAATGTTTGATATGAGCATACTATAGGGGTAATTGAGAAAGACGCCTAGAGCATTGGCGTGAGATTTGGAGATAGCTGGAGAACGCATTATATTAGGAAGAATTCTCCTACAAAGAGAGAGTCACCGGTGAGAGGGGCATATTCCCCATTGATGAGGATGTAAGGAATAAAGGAGGAAACACCTAAATTATAGGCTGAAGACGGGATATAAGATGGTATGGAAATTAAGATTGTGGAGAGACAAGCGAAAAGTAGTATGGAGGAAGAATGATTCGAGGGAGCAAGAGGTTGTGAAGATAGTGAGGTGATATTGAAGAGAAACCGTTAGAGCAAGAGGTTAGTAGTCACGAACAATGGAACGTCCACCTAGAGAAAAGATGTAACACATGTTAGTATGAAGGATGGTTAGTTACTTGGTGCCGAGCATGGGAAAGCAAGGATGAGGTGGTGGTTATGACATGTTTCTTGTGAATATTATGGGAAGCTTTTGGTTATGCAATCCTGCATATACCATTGGATGTGTTTAAGGTTGGGAGAACTTCCGAATGATGGAAAATCCGTAGAGGATAGAAGCCGTTAAGTATGGTGATAGGAATTGTAGTAGAAACTGCTGGAGTTAATTCATAGGAGATGAGGTGGATCACCGTTACAGTGGGATGAAGTTAGAAGCGGCCAACGTATTGGACCGGAGGTGGATCGGAAAACTATGGAGGTGGTGGCAGTGACTAAGTAGAGGTTGAAAATAGCAAAGAACCAACAAGAGAGATATGCGAACAAGAGGCGTAAGCCGTTGAGATTTGAGATAAAGTTATGCTAAAGGTTTCACCATGGAAAGGGGTGATGCGGTTTGGAAAGAAAAGGGAAGTTAGCACCTAGATTTTTGGGTCCATTTGAAATCCTTGAAAGGATTGGGCTAGTGGCGTATAGGTTGAGATTACCTGAGAGACTTGAGTGGTATGCGTGATGTATTTCATGTATTAAACTTGAGGAAATGCTTAGCAAGAACCTACTTGCAAGTACCATTAGATGATATTAGTATGGATACGAGTCTTCGTTTCATCGAATAGCCGGTATAGATTTGGATCGTGAAGCTAAGACGTTGGAAAAAGTAATATACCATAGTTATGGGTATATGGAATTTGAAACGTGGACTAGAGTTCACGTGGGAACGGGAGGAGTTTATGAGGAACAAGTATCCTTATATATTTTCTAATGATGATCCTAAGGAGTAAATCTCGGGACCAGATTTCTATTAGGAGGGAGTGATGTGACAACCGTGGTTTTGAGGTTCGTCACTTGGTCCTATTTTTAGGTTAATTTATGTGTGACTATATGATTAGCGTGTTTACATGCTTATTTTGCGTGAACGAGGTTGGTGTGGATATCGTATATGGGTATAAAGTACTCATAAGTAAATCGAGGAACGGTTATTTCATGTTCATGAGCTCACAATTAGTGACTATGAAATGAAATTGTGTTATTTTGGTGTTTACGTATACGTATAAGTATTATAGTAAATTGTATTTTTTTAGGATTTGGGGTTTAGCATTTAGAGGTCTCGGGTAAGGTGTTTAGTCATGTGAGTATTTTTCGGGATGGTTTTAATTCATTTAGGACTTAGTTATAAAGTTTATTTCAAAATTTAAGATTTTTTTTAAAACTGTATATTTTACGTCTTTTACGGTAAACGCGTAAAATTGACCAGTTTCTCGGTTTTGAGATTTTAGAAACTTTAGGGGCTGAAATAAATTAAGTAAATTTAAGGAAATATTAGCAAAGTAATAATAATAAAAAAAAGAAAAAAAATAAAAAAAGGGGTATATAGTCGGTTTTATAAGACTTAAACAAAAAAAAAGAAAAGAAAAAGAAAAGTTATGGTAAGTAGGCTTTTGGTTGGTCTAGGATTTTTGTACTATATAAGGAACACCACACATAATATCAAACGCATAATTTCTTGTTCCTGGAGTCGTTGGTCGACGAAACATCACAGAAGAATTAGGGTTTTCATAAAAATCTTGGTTTTCATAAATCAAAGGTAAATCTTTATAACCCTTTTTAATTAAAGTGTTTTAATTCTTTCTCAATCATCTTATGATGGATTTAGGTTAGGGTTTAAATTAAAATCTGTATATTAATAATATTATAATGATTAGGTGAATTAGGGCTTGTAATTAGTGGAGTTATGGGTAATTAATTAGGATAATTTAATTGAATTCGTAATTAAAAACTGGGCAGAATTTTTGGTCCATTGTTTTGATCATATCTAGAGTTCTAGGAACTTTCATGGTTCGATCCAAGCATCCCGGGAAAGGTAATTGAGTTGGCTTTCAAATTCAAGAAACTAGAACTAAGTTGGAGGTCGGGAGGTGGGTCAAAAACAGGTTACAACAGTCGGAGGTCAAAACAGTTTTGAAATCAGTCGGGTTTAACTTAATGTTTTAGGGTGATTGAGGTACTTAGATGTACATTTGAACCCTCTAATGAGCATGGGAGTTGGTTTATATATTAAATAAGAGGCCTGGAGGAGGGCTAAGCAAATGGGTTAGGGTAAGACCCCCTAATCATAACAAAATTTTGCTATGTTCAAAATCAGTAAAATGCGGATAGGCAGAAGTATATATATATATATATATATATATATATATATATATATATATATATATATCGGGGCCTTAACAATAGCTTTAAGGTTGGGGCAAAAGGGAGGAGTTAGCTAACATATTTAAGGGCATAGGGTTTCCTTTAAAGAGGTCATGGGTATGGTTAGGTGGACGTTTGGCTTATAGTTTGGAGACCTAAAACCGGGACTGTTTTGGGTAAAATGTTAACGAGACGGGTTATGAAGTAAACTAAGTTAAGGGCTTTATAGAGGAGTGTAATGAGATGCTTAGAGCATATAAATGAGGTATATATATGGGACAATGTTAGATGTCCATCACAGGTTGATAAGCCATTTTAGTGTTTGGTTCATGTTTTGATTGTGTGCTTTTGTTTGTTAGCTTTTTGCTAGTGCGCGGATTTTTGGAGAAGCTCAATCAGGTGAGTTTCATAGTCCCATATCTACTAATGATTTTGACTTCCAGATGGGATGGAAGAGACACTGTCTTGTTTTTATAAATTATGATGTGAATGTTTTGTGTTTGGTAATGGACTTGTGCATACTTATGTGATTAACTGCTAGTTGATTCATGATTGTTTTATGTTTTGACTTGGTAACAAGGGGATGATGATAAGGCGGGGCCTTGGGATTAGTTCATAGGTGTATGGGCGCCTATGGGACCATGGTGTTTGGTAAGGCTGGGAGCCTTGGATTTGGTTTGGTTTGTTAAATCTTGAATATTAGTTGTTAATGCATGTTTGTATCACATTGTCCATATGTTCTTGAATTTGGTTATTATTCACAGCTTATGGTTTGATTTCGGCGTTGGAGTCTAAACCTATGACTCTCACCAATTTTATGTTGACGTGTTTTGGTGTCTCTTTCAGGTGAGAATGTGGTTAAGCTTGTGAATAGAAGTGGCTAGCTTTGGATGCATTAGGATTGCATTTAGAAGGAGATCCCCGTTCCTTCTTAGTTTATTTCTATGTGTTTTGAATAAGTGATACTTTGTGGACACTTTTATGATATTTTGTTTGTGGTAATTGTTTGTCTTGGGCAAGAGGTAGGACTGTTACCTACTTGCCTAGACTCCTGCATTTTGTGGAGATATTGTCATGACATTTGTGTCACCATTTTATGACATCTCCATTTCATTTAGTTATCTCTATAGACACGTCATGTTGTGATGATATACATACGTCGCGCCCCATATTCCGCCATGTTGGGGTGTGACAAGAAGACTCTGGACTCAAGGGCTGTGATAGATCCGTAGGTGGAATCAGAAACTTCCCTTGCGGTGAGGCAAAGTATGAGCAATTATGTCGCAGAAAACTATGAGGCGCTAATCCCACTTATGAGGGCGCAAATGATGGCGAATCCAGCAAGTGACCTTCGGATCAGTTTAGACTTCGATAAAGAACTCAAGTCTAAGGGAGGCTCAAGATCCAGTAAGGAAGATAGAAAGGAGAAGAGAAGGAAGCAAAGAGCGAATGAGAACCTAGCATCCACTTCGGATGCGCCTCTCATTGAGGACGCATCGTCCTCAGATAGCTCTAGGGATTCAGGAGAAGAGGATGGTTTCATGACACCAGTCAATAACCACCGGCGCTCAAGCGTAAAGGACAGACTAGGGCCTAACCTACTAGCAGACAAAGTGCCCTTAAAAGGCTAGGCCCCTTAGAAGGAGATGAATCTCAGGATCTACGAGTTCAGGAAAGGAGTAAGAGCACTGAAAGGAGGCGCAAGAGGAATTCGTCGAGCGAAGGTTCCTCGGACTCTAGTCATAGCGGCCGCCACCCCCCGCCGTAAAAGGGCCTCTCCTTCATCCACTGAGGACTCGGACTCCTCTGACTACGACAGAAAACACTACAGGGCGCCAAAAAGGCCAAGGATACAAGGTGAAGATCAATGGAGCATGCCATGGCGTCGAGAAAAAGGAAGCGCGTTTTCAGAACGCATAACTACTTTAAGGGATAACAGGAAAAGACGCATGCCGTATAATGTTAAGACCTACGATGGCACGACGGATCTGGATGATCACCTGAAAGTATTCGAATCACAGGCAGGGATAGAGCAATGGCCAGAAGCCGTATGGTGCCATATGTTCAACTCGACGATCATCGGGAACACTCGAACATGGTTTGAGCGTCTCCCGCGAAGGAGCATCCATTGGTTTGAAGAGCTTCGAAGAGCGTTCCTTAGGAACTATGTGCAGCAGAAGAAGTATGACAAAAGTCCGGTTTCACTTGCAAGAGTGAAGCAGAGGCATAATGAGAGCCTAGAGGACTTCATGGAATGCTTTAAATCTGAGTGCAACCAGATTAAGGATTGCCCGGAAATTCTAAAGATTTCTCGATTCCTCGTAGGCATCACAAATCCGGACCTAATAAAAAAGTTGAACGACAGAACCCCGACAACGTCTGACAGGGTAATGAAAAAGGTCCGAGCGTTTATTTAAGGAGAAACCGCAACAGCAGATAGCCGACAAATGACGTCAGGCTACAGGTACCAAGATAGGCCCAAGAAACAAACATATGGGAAAAATATCAGTCGCACGTTGGACTTCCAAGGGGCGGCAAAGCAAGGGCGCAACAACAACAACAACAAAAACAAGTTCACCCCGCTGCAAAAAACCTCTAGAGAGATATTTCTATGAGAAGGAGCAAACTTTCCAAAGCCTAGCCCAATGTTGGGACCAATGGATAAGCGGGATAACACAAAGCACTGCGAGTACCATGATGATAAAGGGCACGCTACGGATGAGTGTATTCAGTTGAAAAGACACATTGAAAGCCTGGTAAAGGCAGGAAAGCTGAACCACCTGATAAGGGATTAGAGAAAGAACGCGGATGCGAAGAAGGTCGAAGTGAAAAAACAGAAGGATAAACCTATAACCATATACATGGTAGAAAAGGAAAAAACTTTCGTGCAAAGAAGAGTGGTCGCAGAATTTTCGCACGATAAAGAAATAGCGTTCCCCATCCTTTCGGATACGGACTACAGAGTCGGCTCGTTGACGATTGACATAGCCTTCGGCGACCACACTATAGAAGGCATGTACGTCGATGGGGGTCTGCAACGAGCATATTCTACGAACATTGCTTTGCACGGTTTCCATGGGAAATAAGGAAGGAGTTAGAAGAGACAACACAGATTCTCACAGGGTTTAGCGGTGATCAGACTCGACCACCGGGGCACCTCTGCGCACAGGTGACCATTGGGAACTCGGAACACTCGGCGACGGTATGGATGGACTTCATTGTTGTGCGCTCTCAATACTCATTCAACGGGATAATCAGACAGCCGGCGCTAAAGACGCTGCGCGCAATACTTTCCACGGCACATGGTATGTTCAAATTCCCGGTACAAAATGGAGTAGTTACCATCAGTAATATAGACACAACCGAAGGAGGTAACAGTACTTCTATCACCAGCACTAAAAGGAAGTAGGCGGACCGGTGTCAATGTGATATAGAGCCCAGTCCACAGATCAGCAGAAGGAGGCGTGTCTCGGAGGAATCCCAGGCGCCAAGCATGTCTGTGCGCGCGGAATCGCTGCCAGGACTCTCATAGGTCTTTTCTCGACATGCTTCACAGGAAAAGGGGGGCCAGATGCAGGGTTCATCCTCACGAACCAGGGCGACATAAAAATAACGTACGCATTGCTGTTTGACTTCCCCACTACCAGCATGGAAGCAGGCGTTGAAGCCCTCATAACAGGCCTTAGATTAGCGCTAAGAATGGACATAAAGCGCCTGGTGTCCTACACCTACAACCCTCTAGTGGCAAGTAGAGTCAATGGGTCATGCGAGCCACGAGGGCGGGTGCTAGTCGAGTATACGGAAAAGATATAAGATATGGCGGCACGGTTCGCGGAGTTTGCTATACGAAGGGTTGTGGAAGAGGAAGATGAAATATCAGTAGACATGGAACAACTTTTGTAACACCCCTAATTTCGGGTCATAGCAGCGGAAGGGTCATTGGGTGTTACTATCATGATTCAATCTCAATATCATAGAAAACGGCTCAAAACGAGTCGTTTTGTGAAAACATACATCCATTCATTATTTAAAGATAAAATAGTTCACACACGGTCCCAATTAGTTTTAAAGTTTACACAACATGACAATCGATAAAAGTTTCTTTGAATGGACATAATTTAGAAAACCGGGCCAAAACATTTAAATTAAGCAAGCTGCATGAAACCGCCTTCCTTGAGTGCCTTCTTCATGGACCTGAGATAAAACATGCTATAAAGTCAACAAAAATGCTGAGTGAATCTATAGAGTTTAAATTAAATAAACGAACACAAGTATTCTGAATAAACCTTCCATGGTTGACAATCATGTGGATCATACATAATCATCGTTGTTATTACATAAGCCTCATGACATTGAATGTTAACATATATTATTTCAACCCAACACACCTAGCCAAGTGCGTATATTTCTCTTATACGTATGCATCCGATGTTTCATTACTAGTGTTTCACTACACCACGCGATAGCTAGTCGCGACCGGACTGGGCGTCACCCTGATAGATCTATCCATAGTATTAGCGTTCTTTCGATTAACAATTCACGATTCAGTGGGTCTTTAAAGGCTAAAGCAAACTTATGTAATAACTTTCATCTAGGCATACAATCAGGTCCCTTGTGTTCTATTTTAAAAACAAGCATGTTATCCCCCTCACGGGTTTTAATAATCCTTTATAAGATAGTATAAAAGCGAGGCTATAGACTCACCTTGGTACAATAATAGTAATGTGACGATCGCCGACGATTAGTGATGCCCGTTAAACATGAAGACCGCAACCTACCAAATAAGGCGCGTTCGTTAATAAATGAATCAAGTATAAATAAACTTAAATACAAAACTCATATTTATAAAACCATGACAATCCCAAAAGATTAACAATACAAGTGTACTTCTATACCCTTTTACATGTTAACTTTATTAAATTATACCCTCTATAAAAATCTGCCGGTACTTACCGAAAGTACAAATTTATTTACCCTACTTAAACTATTCCGTTTTTGACGAAACTTGGTCACAAACTCACATATAATATGAATAAGACTCAGTTTAAATTTTATTCAAAAATATTACTTCTAAGACCTTCTGCCCGACACACCTTCGTGTTATAAAAACCGGACAGTTTTACGCCTTTGACTTGTAAAACCATTTTGACATATCTAAACAATTCCATTTACTAAACCAACACTCGGGTTTGAAAATAGACTCATGACCTGAGGTTTAGCAACTTACAACAATCCTTGAACATTTTCAAAACTCATTCTATAGTCCCCGAGACTCGATCTAAATATCGACAACAATTTTTGGATTGTGCCGATACTCGCCTCCCGGTACACAAATACTAAAACTATTGTAACTTCGCGCTCGTTTGGAGGTGGAAGTCCTACTTTACATCAAATTGAAGCTAGAGAAGTTCTCTACAACCCTATCTTATTAGTTTAACAAATACTTGACCTTAAGGTACCCAAAATTACCCTTTTACCTACTGATCTAAAATGACTAGTTTAAAAATCATGTTAAATCAACATTTTGACCCGTTTTAACAATTCATATACTTCTAATATCACCCTAATATCATTATAATTCATCTATCTAACTCCTAACACACTTGCATGTTCAAATCTTACAAAATCTACATCAAAAATCTTACATGCAAACATTCCCAATTATAATATATTAATAATAACACTTACTTACAACCATAAAATAGATCAAAACAATGCTTTCTCAAACCTTAGTTCGGTTGCTGATACATCTAATGGTGATCGACTGAATAACACGGTGGATGTGATTAGTAGTAATAAGATGGATCTGAGAAAAAAGGCTGTATTACTTAATAATATGCAGCCTGGTACGATTGATTTGATTGGTCAGGTTTTTGAGATGCCAGTGCATACGGTGGCTGAAATTCGTGAGCTCAAGCACAATTTAGAGTTGATGAAATTTGCTGTATGTTCGTTGATTTCCAGTGAACGATTGAAGGAGATATATTTTTGTTTGTGTGCGTATGAAGCTGAGTTGATGATCAAGGCGGGTGATTCGAATGATGCAAGTAATGATTGTGTACAGTCGATTGAGGATATTATCGCTGATTTTTCTAAAAAATTAGATACGCTTGCTTCTATTTGTAGTACTAGCGCAAATGATAAGGAGCAGTTCACTGATAATGGTATTTTTCGTCAATTGGTGTCAGAAGATGTTTTTGAAGGTGTTAACGTCTCTATTCCTCGTAAAGTGGTTCAGAAGGTCAGTCATCGTCTTGAACATACTCTTTATGGTTACTTTATTGGAAAGAGAATGACGTTCCCGGTTGTGGATTATTTTGTTAGGAACAACTGGGTGAAACATGGGTTGACACGGATCATGATGAACTCTAAGGGTTTTTTCTTTTTCAAATTCAAGTCACTTGCTGGTTTGGAAGCTGTTTTAGAAGAGGGACCGTGGCTGATTCGTAATTCTCCGATCATTTTCAAAAAATGGTCGTTGGATACTAGGTTGATTAAGGAAGAGTTGACTCGTATTCCTGTTTGGGTTTACATGATGTGCCTATTCAAGTCTTTGAAGAAGATGAAATTAGTTTGATTGCTTTTTTCATTGGAAAACCTGTGATGCTAGATTCCTACACTAGCACTATGTGTAAGGAGTCATGGGGGCGGAGTAGTTTTGCCAGATGCTTAATTGAGGTTAATGCTGAGGCTGATTTTGTGGATGTTGTTACCATTGGTGTCCTTTCTCTTTCGGGGGAAGGTTTTACAAAGGAAACTATCCGTATTGAATATGAATGGAGACCTCCTAGATGTGTTGAGTGTAAGACTTTTGGTCACTCTCTTGATCAATGCTCTAAGAAGGTGGTTGTCTCTCCTATAGTTCTTCCTGCTAGTACTGGTCCATCTATTTCTAATGATGGTTTCCAAACGGTCACCAAAACAAAGAAAAAGATGACGAAATCTATAAAGGGTGGTAAGTTTACTGGTCCATCGGTTCAGCCGAATGTAAAATTTGTTCCTAAAGCTACAATTAGTAACCCGACGAAGGGAGTGACTAATGCGAAAACTGTTTCTTTGCCCAAGTTGAAGTCTAATGATAAGTCATCATCAGGTGTTGGGCTATCTACATCAAATTCTTACTCGGTGTTGGATCACGATGATGAAGATGACGAGGTTGAAATGGTGTATGATGAAACAACTAATTTATTCTCTAAAACAAATGCAGGTGGAAATTCCTTCACGGCAGCTGTTAGTTAGTTTGATTCATTTCGTTTTGTGCTAGGTGTTTTGTAAGTGTTTATGGCTTGTCATAAGCACTAGATCTAGATGTTTATCAAGCTGTTTAGCTTGAGGTTAATGTGGTAGCTTAGCCACATTCCATTTGTACTTTACTATTTTTTTGGTTAATCTATTTACCGGGGAAACCCATTACCAAAAAAAAAATAGATCAAAACAAGATGATCTTTCAAGAAAATTAATTTTGAGAAAAAGTTCATGCACGTTGTAAATTTTTATACCAAAATGATCCAAATTATATTACAAACATGGGACTTACTTTGGTTTTCAAGGATTCAAGCTAGAAATTAGAATCCAAGGGTGTTTTGGTTTGAGGGTGTCACGGCAAATAATAAAAAAATGATGATCATACAAGTATACACTTGATCAAATTTCACAAAAATCAAAGAATACAAAAAGTGTAATGCATGTAAATTTTTAACAAAGATCAAAGATCAAATACAACTTTTTAACATGAAAACATGATGATCCTACCTAGATCATCACATGCATGATGATTTAAACATAATCAACCATGGAAATTATAAATAAGTTCTTGAAAGTTGATGCATGTAGGAGATTTTTATACCAAAGTGTAGATCTTGAGATTTCCAAGATGGATCTTCAATTTGTTTTGGATTGATCAAGCTTGAAAATCAAAAAAATTGTGTTCTTGTTTGATGGGGGTTCACGGCAAGAAGAGAGAAGGAGGGTGAGGTGTTTGTTTGGATTTTTAAAATGAATGTATGTGTAAAAATGGTAGTGGAATTTCTATTTATAGTCCAAGGTTTGGGTAATTTTTGCCAAAATGCATTCTTTTGTGCTAAAAATGTAAATATCAACTTAAGTAGCGGGAAATGACTAGAAAGTTACTTTTGAAAATATTTACGGGGCTCGGGTTTCGTAAATATATATATATATATATATATATATATATATATATATATATATATATATATATATATATATATATATATATATATATATATATATATATATATATATATATATATATTAAAAGTTTAATCACACAGGAAAAATAATAATATAACGACTCGATACATAATTACAATGATATCGTCGAATATATTAAATATCGAAATGATTGATAATAAAATATAAAATTTTGGGCGTCCGTCGGTATCGCGATCACTAGTAGTTCTCGTCATTCGTTAAAACGTAAAACACGAGAAATAAGATTAAATATAATAAAATCATTTTTATGATAAATTGAGAATATAATATCGATACCTAACGTATTCCTTGCCGTTTTCATCTAATCGACATTCTTACGCTAGTTTCAAGTCATAACCTTCTCGGTTAGTCGATAATTTAAAATTCTCATTAAAGTAAACACATAATACGTAATAGTCGAGATTAAAATAACGACCTGAAACTGACGGATTGTCACATTATCCCAACCAAATTAGGATCTTCTCCCTCGAAGATCAACTTGCGTTCTTGCCCGATCGCTTGTTGAAATAAAAGAGATGAGGGTAATTCTTCCACATTTGGTCTTCTCGTTCCCAAGTATACTCCGGTCCTCTTCGAGAATTCCATCAGACTTTGACAATAGGTATTCGGCTTTGCTTTAGTTGCTTGACCTCACGATCCATGATCTCGATTGGTTCTTCAATAAAGTGCAACTTTTGATCAACCTTAAATTCGTCCCACGGTATAACGAGTTCTTCATCGGATAGACACTTCTTCAGATTCGACACGTGAAAAGTGTTATGAATCCCATAGAGTTCTTGTGGTAGTTCAAGTTGGTATGCCACGGGTCCTACTCTAGATGTAATCTTGAATGGTCTGATAACGAGGACTCAACTTCCCACGTTTTCCAAATCTTACAACACCTTTCCATGGTGATACCTTTAGCATAACCTTATCTCCCATAATGAACTCCAATGGTTCTCTTCTCACATCCGCATAAATCTTCTGTCGGCTTCGAGCAGACAACAGTCTATTCTTGATTTGCATAATCATATCCGTCGTCTCTCTAATCAAATCTGGTCCAGTGAGTTGAGTATCACCAACCTCACTCCAGCTAATGGGTGATCTACATTTTCTCACATAAAGTGCTTCAAAAGGTGCAGCTTTAATACTTGCGTGATAACTGTTATTGTACGAGAATTCGGCCAAATGTAAGTGCTTGTCCCAGCTACTTCCAAAGTCTATCACACAAGCACGCAACATATCCTCCAAAGTTTGAATAGTTCTTTCGCTTTGCCCATCAGTTTGTGGATGATAGGCTGTGCTCATATCCAAATTGGTTCCTAAAGATTTCTGAAGTGATCTCCAAAATCCCGAAGCAAAACGACTATCTCTATCGGAAATGATTGAAATAGGAACACCATGCTTGCACACGATCTCCTTCGATAAAGGTCGGCGAGTTTCTCCAAATCGAACCTCTCGTTGATTGGAATAAAATGAGCGGATTTAGTCAAACGATCGACAATAACCCAGATTGCATCGAACCCAGACGGTGTCCTTGGGAGTTTTGTGATGAATTCCATCGTAATTCGCTCCCATTTCCAAATTAGAATTTTAGGTTGAACAAGTAATCCTGACGGCTTTTGATATTCAGCTTTTACGTTAGCACACGTTAAGCATTTCGCGACGTATGTTGCAATATCAGCTTTCATATTCGGCCACCAGTATAACTTTTTCAAGTCTTGGTACATTTTGTACGATCCAGGATGAATAGAATACTTGGATTTATGAGATTCTAGCATGATCAAGTCTCTCAGTCCACCATATAATGGTAACCAGATGCGACCTCTTAAACATTTGATATTGTCAGATCGCGTCTCAAATGTTTCACCATCTCCTCTAAATCCTTCAGCTGCAATATTTTCCTTCTTGCATGCTTCGATTTGTGCGTTTCGAATCTGCTTAGGTAAGTTATTATGAATTTTCACCACCAAAGCACGCACTCGAATCAGTTTCCCCCTTTCCTTTCGACTCAACGCGTCAGCTACCACATTCGTCTTTCCTGGATGATAACGAATTTCGCAGTCGTAATCACTCAAGAGTTCAACCCATCGACGTTGCCTCATATTCAGCTCCTTTTGATGCAATATATATTGTAGGCTTTTGTGATCAGTGAACACTGTACACTTCATACCATACAGATAATGTCTCCAAAGTCGCAGAGCAAAAACCACAACGCCCAATTCCAAGTCATGGGTAGTGTAGTTCTCCTCATTCTTCCTTAATTGTCTAGGGGCATATGCGATCATCTTTTCACATTGCATGAGAACAACACCGTATCCTTGAAGAGATGCATTACAATAAACAACAAAGTCTTCACTTCGTTCGGGTAATGATAAGATCGGCGCACTACAGAGTTTCATCTTCAGGGTTTGGAAAGCTTCTTCTTCATCATCGCCCCACACATACGGCTTATTCTTCTGAGTCAGCTTAGTTAATGGTTTTGATATCAAAGATAATCCTTCAATAAACCTTCGGTAATAACCAGCTAAACCTAGAAATTGTCGTACTTCAGTTGGAGTAGTCGGAGCATTCCAATTTTTGATGGCTTCGATCTTTGCAGGATCGACATGTACCCCACTTTTATCAATCACATGTCCAAGAAATTGTACTGAACTAAGCCAAAAATCACACTTTGAGAATTTAGCGTACAACTTTTCGTTTTTAACATGTTCAAGATAATTTTTAAGTGTTCCACATGCTCTTCCTTGCTTTTAGAGTAGATCAAAATATCATCGATGAAAACGATCACGAATTTATCATGATATGGCTTACAAATGCGATTCATTAAGTCCATGAATACTACAGGTGCATTAGTCAAACCAAAAGGCATAACCAGAAACTCATAATAACCATAACGAGTTCTAAACGCCGTAATAGGAATATCTTTCTCGCGTATGCGAAGTTGATGGTAACCAGAACGAAGATCAATCTTGGAGAAAACACGAGAACCTTGAAGTTGATCAAATAGATCATCAATTCTTGGAAGCATATAACGATTCTTGATCGTTAGCTTATTCAACTCTCAGTAATTGACACACATACGGAATGAACCATCTTTCTTCTTAACGAATAAAACAGGGGCTCCCCAAGGTGACAAACTTGGTCGTATAAAACCTTTGTCAGACAGCTCTTGCAATTGCACAGAAAACTCCTTCAGCTCGGATGGTGCTAAACGATATGGCGCACGTGCCACGGGTGCAACACCAGGAATTAGATCAATTTGGAATTCTACTTGCCTTGGAGGCGGAAGTCCTGGAAAATCTTCCGGAAACACTCCAGGAAAGTCACGAATGACTGGAACATCCTCGACACGTGTGACAATCCGTCAATTTATGATTGATATTTTATTCTCAATATTTATTTGAAAACATTATTTTAATGTTACAATATGAACTCACTTATTTTTGGGAAGTAATTTGGATTTACGTCTTGAAGTAGCGTCGACTACGTCTAAACCGGAGGATTCAACGTTACGTGTTTACGTTTACATACACCGTCTTTGTTGAAAGTCCGACATTTCAGAAAATAAATTCATCTGTAAATATTATTTTGGAGCTTTAAATTTGTGTTGGTTCACAAACTCACAAATTTACGAGAAGAGATTAGGACTTACGATTTTATTTTAACGTCCTTTACGACTAAACCGGAAACCTTAGGATTACGTATTTACGTTTTCGAACTCCGTTTTTGATGAGACAATTTTTATTAGATTCGTTTTGTGCCGTTGATTCATAATTTATAAACACGTTTTTCGTAAAATGACCCGAGGGCACGCAAATCGAGGAAACTAGAATCGAAGAGTACCCGTAAATAAATGGGGATGAGACAAGTGGGACACTTGTCCCACCCCCACTCGAAACCGGATATACAACAACACCATACCACTTTTGTGTCAAGTTTTCACTCTTGTTGCTTACACATGTCACACAAGCTTACAAGGTAAGCTACCACTCAAACACAACCACTCACCATTACCACTAGCTCTCATTCTAACATGTAAACTAGCTACAAATCCTCTCATCCCTTCCCTTTGTGCCGTCCATATCCAACCAAGAACACCCTCATTTGATCAAAATTAACCACAAAATCTCATGTTATTCATACACATGTTGATGCCCTCTTGAAGCTCTCTTGAATGGTGGTGATTATAACATCCATGGAGGAGTTTCCTTGGTGTCTTGGGGCTGATTTTCCACAAGGAGTTTATGAAGATTGGTGGTCATGAAGATGGTCTTGGTGCATCACAAGTTTCTCCATCAAAATCCATGTTTTGATCACAACCTACATCATCATGGTGGTATAAAGATTGTCCTCCTCATCTTCTTGTTATTTTGATTATGTGAACATGTATTTTATTTCCTATTGTATATGTATATGATGATTATATGATGATAAAAATGTTATGTGGGGATTTGTTGTTGATAAACATGCTTAAAAAGACGAAAGACTATAAGAAACAAGGTTAAAATCTTGTTTAAATTTGTTGGCTGTATAAAACAGTAAAGAATCAAATGATGAACTGATAAAAATGGCATAGATTAATGAATAAACAGTAAGCTATGGGTCTTGTACACATGTGAGAGATGGCCATGCAATGGAATCATTGTAATGAGTGAGATATGATCAAAACAAGTTTAAAGTACAAATCTGAGTTCACTGTTTTGGACGATTTTTAGAAAATATTTAGAGGATGATTCAACAGTAGCTATAGAAGAGTTAAATGGATCACATATCATGTAGTTTATGTGATAAAGATTTGAGCTTCTATCTCCATATAGAACTCTAGATATGGTAGTTTTGGTGAAGATGAAAATAAAAATCAGATTTTGAGAATTAATGTTTATTATTATTATATAAGCACTCAAATTTTATTGTATAAAATGTAAAATAAAAACCCACTAACTTATGGATTTTATTTATATAAGTATGTAAAAGTTTAAATAGGTGGACATTTTATACAAATGGTAACTTGTTATGTTTTATAAGTTATAAAACTATAAACTTGATTTTTACGACTTTTTCGGCTATTACCGTAAAAATTAACGTTTTTGTTAAATAAAACTTAGATGGTTGGACCCGTCTAATGTGAACTTTATAAAACTTATATACTGATATATTAACATGTATAACAAGTAAAAACCGATAAAACCCGAGCTATATAACATACGGACATTAACGGGCTAAATTAACGTTATTGGACTAATAATACAACAAAATGGACTAAAACACTTATAAACTTATTTATTGGGCTTAACCCATTTAGGCCCAACTTGTAAAGTATAGATACTGATAATATAAGTATAACATGGATTAATACAAGTTAATAAACTTATAATAGGCTTATTGGACCTAAAACACGTAAATAGGTGAAACTAGTAAACTAGTATAAACGTTACCGACACATAACACTAAACTGAGTAAATGAGAATATATAAACCCACTTGATCATCATATATATAAAATCATCATACGTATACATAATTGTTATATTTATAAAGTCATTGGACATGAGTCTAAGACGAGTATTATTTGTCTAGGTTTCCGCGATTGAAGCACGTACCGTACGTCTGAATTGCCGATAACCCGCCTTCCCATATCAACGTGAGTTCATAGCCTCGCACTCTTTTAAATGTTTTATGAAATGTTTTATAAACCCGCGAGGGAGATAACATGTTAGTTTTTATAAAATAGGACACCATTTGTCCCGATTGCTTGTTTATTGATTTGGACCCGAATGATTGTATGACCCAATTGTATGACCCGATAAATGATTAAAGGACCCGATAGATGAAATAAAATGGATTATTAAAGTTAGGTTATGTCACTAAAAGTCCCATTAGCATGAATTGTGAACTACCGGGATTTGGTAGACGCTTGTGCATATAATAGTACTATTTGGGGACGATCACCCCAGTTCGCGCCTTGACGGTTGATCCCCGTCGTGCCACATTGATTGGTAAGCGAATTTATGTATGAGAATATTTCCATAGCGTGACCTTTGTTACGACACGCTACTTTAGGTGGGCAAATTGAGTATCGGGTTAACTACCCGTTGTTGGTTTAGTAAGGTAACAATGTCATGCGGCTTATAATAATCCAAAACTAACGAAATACTACTAGACGCTCCGAATTACGATGTATTGCCTGACTAGCAATACGGGGTCATACTATTGATATTATGTTTGTGTTTTGGTTTTCATAACCATATTCATATAACGATTTTTATTTAATCTATACAACGTTGCAAAACGTATTGTATGGTGTTTTTAACGACAATGATTCGTATAATGGTTTTAAAGGCAAATGCCTATATTATGATTTGATAAAGATTTGTATAAAATGATTTTGGCTATTTTATGGCATATTACAATGATTTGTACAAAATGATTTTCGGTAATAATTTTATACCGATGTTATATTAATGGATTTTATTAAACTCTATGAATTCACTCGGCGTTATCGCCGACCTTTTCTTTTAGCATGTTTTATCTCAGGTACTTGAAGGTAATTCTCGGGAAGACATCAAGAATTCATGGCCCGCACCTAAATAATATTTTTCCATTCAAATACTTTGTAAAACCTGTATAAAGTACAATGACTTGGGACCTATGTAACTTTGATATTTATGAATGGAAATGCTTTATTATTAAACGACGCGATTTTTAAGCGTTGTCTATGATGTGAGTAATGTGCTATCCCGTAACACCAACTAGTCTTCCGCTGAACTGAGTTGTATAAATTTGGGGGTGTTACAGTTTGGTATCAGAGCTCTCGTTATAGAGAACGAAAGATTTTTAAAACCAAAGGTTTTGAATAAAACATTTCAAAATCTTTTTACTAAAAACATTTTTCTAAAAATGTCTAAAAATCTTTTGACTATAACGGTGCCGAAGAATTCCCGAGTTACCGACAAGGCCAGACTGAGAAGTGTTATTTTAATATATATATATAACTTGGATTATATATATACATATGATGTAATTTTATTACATGATTGTTTGATGATTATTTTGATTTTTATACGAGGTATTTATACGACGTAGATTGTCACAAGTAACCCTAAACCCCCTAGTAAATTAATCGAAGCTATTCTCGTAGGAATTCTAGCTATCCTAGATCTAAACCAAGTTGTGGATATTTATGATCCCAACAAATGGTTGATATTCGTAGAAATGTAGATATTAGTTGATTGTGACATTGAAGAAGAATTGGCGAGATTAAAACTGATATCGATGTCATGACGATCTTTTCTTATAAAGTGGAGTTTGACAAAACGTTACCACCTAGAAAGATGTCATCTGAGTCGTTGTCACCCAATTCTTAAATTTGAAATCGAAAGGGTGAATGTTGCACTTGAGGCTGTCAATGGAACCATTACCCAAAAGCCTCATGCCACTAATACCTTTCCGAGAAGTCTAGTTGAATGATCAAGTCATTTTATATTAATGACTCATTTGATAATTGTTGTTGTAAGAGATATAGGATAGGAAATTAAGTGTTGTTCATATCGAGCTTTTATTGCCTATTAAGGCCTAAGAATAAGATTTAAAGTATTGGAATATGAGGTAGGATATTGAATTGAGTATAAAATTGGTTGAAACTTGAATAAAGTAAAATTTAACCCGTATGAAATATGAGATTGATAAGAGGAAGTCGTTAAGTCCTGTGACTGAATTATAAGGTTTTAATTGATTGTTAGTTTGTGTTAAGGGCTGTTCCTAGGCCATTGTCTACTGACGAGGATGCCCAGTGTCCAAGAAATAAATTGAAGAAATCTTCTTCTGAATTGAGACCGATGGATCTTCTGGGACATGTGAAACACCTAATGACTCTTGCAGTTAGTATTCATTGTGGTATCTTTTAAAAATACCTAACTTAACTGAGATATCAATTGGTAGGAAGAGTTCTGAGAATTGTATGACATAGTGACGCGTAATGTGTTACGGTACAATTTTGACTTGTTTGTGATTAATGAAAAGACTACCTTTGATTGCTAAATCCTACATGTATCGATGTTATCTATCTTTTATTGCTTCATCCTAATGTTCGCATTAGTGATGCAACCATTAAACAAGTACTCATCTTGATTTGAGTTACTTTGTGAATCATTCTTCGTGAGTGCCATCGAGGTCATGAACCTCATGATTATTTGGCTAAGCTCATTTCTTATCATATTGTAGTTAGTTCTCGGTGAACAACTCTTCATCACTCTTTTGCAGATCACACATTATTTTTATAAAGTTAAAACGGTATCCTTTGAGAAAATTTAATTTTCATCACAATAAGGATTATTCAAAGTGAGATTTATAAGTGATTGATATCAAAATGAAGTTGTTTATGAGACGCTTTGGAAACTTAATTATTTCCATAACAAAGAAATTCTTTGTAAATTTATTTTTGATTCTTATTTAAAGAATTAAGCATGAAAATGTTTTTACAAATATGATGATAAAATTTTGACGAACTGAGTATTGCATTGTTAATCTTGAAATTGTATATAGTTGTGCGCCTACATACAATTTAGAAGTAACCATGCAAGGCTGATTAGTAGTCACCATAAAACTGATTAATAAACACTACATTTTCTTTGAAGATTGTGAAAGATTAAATTTTATGAGATCTGCAAGAAGTGAAAAATAAGGACATAGTGTTAGGGACACCTACATATGTGCCTGTAGCATCTATTCTTCTGAGTCGAATTTACTCACCTGTGGAAATTGTCTTATTTGACAATTCTATCTTGTCCAATTCTCCCGTAGTGAGATTCTTAGGAAAAGTATCTGATTACCGAGTGTTGATACCCGACTGGATGTATTGACGTTCTTATCATTTCTTTTGATTTGATTTCATTTGAGTGACCTGGGTAACGATCCGAGGAGCTTTCGAATGCGTATTCAAATTATGAAAACATGGGATATATTCATATTCGTTAAATGTTTTCGTCTGTATCTGATTTGAAATTCTCTCGCATAGATTATGCTTTGACCTTACTCTTTTAATGGTAGTTGTGTCTCCACACATCCTTGAATTTGTGAAGGATTATGAGTTATTATTAGTCTTTTGGGAATTTCACATCTTATCGACGGTAATGAAACTGGAAAGTTGATAGTACCAATAGAATGGATTGATTAATTATGACATGACGACGTTGTCTTAATTAATGGGAACTCGAGTAGAACTCCCTTAAAAGATAAGATGTTGATTATCAAAAGTGATCTAAATAATTCTTGATGGATGACCATATCCCGCATTTTGACTTGAAATTATACCGTAAATGGTTGTGAATTAGTCATAGATATTATAATCTAGAAGGAACCTAATATGTATTTATTAAAAGATGTTTAGGTTATCTGAAACTTTAGGAGGTATTATTGGTGAATTACCTAGACTTTTGCCATTAAGGCAGATTGAAATTGGTATTGATTATATTCCCGGTGCTGCACCTGTGGCTTGTGCATTATACGTCAGTACCATCTAAATTAAAGGAATTACCGTACAACTGAGAGAGTTGTCGGAGAAAGATTTTATTATACCAAGCCTGTCATCCTGAAGAGCTATGGTGTTATCATTCCTTATATTTATAGATTACTGTGAACTGAGTAAATTGACAATCGAAAACGATATCCATAATTCGAAATGGAAGATTTGTTCGATCATTTACAAGGTTTTTGATCCTCAGCATGGTTATCATCAACTTCGCATCTGTGAAAAGGATTATCTATTCCAATCACTACATCCGGTACTTGTAATGAACATTATGAGTTTCATGTGATGACGTTTGGATTAACTAATACACATGTAGCATTCATAAATTTGGTGAATCACGTGTGTAGGCTGTAAATTGATAAATTCATGCTTGCGATCATTAAGGACCATTTGTTTGTTTATAAGAATAAGAATGAGTTAATAATTATTTATAGACTGCCTTAAATTGGCCGAACAATGAAAACATGTACCTTGAATACTTAACATAAGACTTAAGACTTAATCCTTTACACGATTTAACCATGTGATTAATAGATAATGGAATATAAATTGACTCTTCAAAATTTAGAAGTCATTTAAGACTTTGAGTTATACTAAAAAGAAAGTGCAAATATATTTTGACAAATGTTTTAAACAAAGGATTTTAAGGGATTATTCCCTTATACACAAACCATTTAACTAAACTGCTGTTTAGGGGTAAATGTTTGTGTATACCTCAAGACAACCTAAGAGGGATTGAGAAAACCATTTAAACCATGACTTGAAATCTAAAACGATAATTTTTTACTTTTCAAACTAAGAAAACTTTGACCAAAGTATAAACAAAGGTTTTTTTCGAACATTTACGAATCTTATTAATTATTTTCGATAAATCAACCAAAAATCTTGTTAATTAAATTCAAATTTATTTTTGAACATTTTATATAATTGGTCGAACTAAGAAATTTAAAATCTTTACGTTTACATTTCATAAAAATGGAATATTTAATATTTAATTAGTTGTAATAATTATCGACGCTTTAAACGTCGGATTGAGTAAAACAGATAAAAATAATAGTCAAGACGAAACTTAAACTCAGAAAATATGAAGAAATAATTTTTGAATAAATATGGACATGATAATTATATCATCAGGAAAAATGAATATAAATACTAACACATTATGTAGGAAATATAAAGAACCAATTAGGATGTGTTCCTTAATAATGAAGGTGCAAAATAAATTGATGAACGATATAAAAATAAACAATGTTTGTAAAAAGGATAATATAAACAAGTGAAAGGTTTCACGGCTAATGTGAACCATTAAAATTGAGAAGCCGATAGCGTTAAATGTTTTAAAGACCACTTATGGTTGCCTAAATATGAAGGATTGTGAAATATAGTTATGTTGGAATTTGTAAGTATAAGTATTCTATTTATGTCATTTATGACTAAAAGTATCTTTGTCTGAAGAAGTTGTACTGATAGCAATTATGAAGGCAGACATCGCCTCATACATTAGTAAACGTTTAGCTATTGCAAAGGTCATCATCTGAATTTGATTCGATTTGGGTCATCGTCGACAGACTGACGAAATCTGCTAATATCATTCCCGTTAATGATAAATGCAAAAGAGTTATGTAAACATAGTGTGCCTGTATCGAACATCTTTATCAAGATCCTCGCTTCGCATCGAATTTCTAGAGATTTGCTCAGAAATCATTGAGAACGAACCTTGATGAGAGTACTATGTACCACCCCAAATCGAAGGGACGAGGTAAAGTAACGATACAAATACTATAAGTGTTGTTTTATGTTTGAATGATTGACCTTTGGTAATAAATCGTATAATCGCTTTCCTTTGGAAGGATTACCATTGATAATCATCGTATTAGGATTGAGATCGAATCTTGCTAGGATCTAAATATTAGAGCATCTGTAAGCAGGAGTTGAGATAAAGACACCCGACATACACCCACTGTGAGTTGGACATGTCTTTTAGGTTTAAGGTTTCCTATGATGGCGAACCCAACCTTGCAGAATATTCGACCCGCGAGATCTGAAATGATTGTTGAAATTAGGATCTGATTATTGACAGCCGGTAGTGGGCAAGAGGTTATGTGAATATGAAATGTAGATCTTGAAGTGCCAAATGGGTAGCGAAGTTATGCCACAATTTTTAACCTTGGAAAAATCAATTCATGATCTGACAAATCATGGGATATAAGTCCCCGTTGTATGGGACCATTGAGATGATGTAAAAGATTGGTTTGAAAGGCATATAAGCTGGATCTACCCTAGGACTTCAAGAGCTGCGTGAATTAGGTATCGTATATCGAACTTGATAAAATGCCTATCAAGTGAAAATTTGACTATTCCTTAGTAAAGCTTAGATCGGCGAAAAGTTGCATTCATCAAAAACCCGTGAACATCATGGATAGAGAAAGTAAGTCAACCTTAAGCCTGATCTTATTCCCGTAGTTATGTTTGATGAAACTCGCGTACTATAATGGATTACACTTGTGAGAAAAGACCGAATGTGGAGGAAATACCCACATGGCTTTAACTCTATAAGAAGCGAGTAGTAAGATGATCTTTGAGGACAAAGATCCTGTTTAGGGGTAAATGTTGTGACAATCCGTCAATTTATGATTGATATTTTATTCTCAATATTTATTTGAAAACATTATTTTAATGTTAAAATATGAACTCACTTATTTTTGGGAAGTAATTTGGATTTACGTCTTGAAGTAGCGTCGACTATGTCTAAACCGGAGGATTCAACGTTACGTGCTTACGTTTACATACACCGTATTTGGTGACAGTCCGACATTTCAGAAAATAAATTCATCTGTAAATATTATTTTGGAGCTTTAAATTTGTGTTGGTTCACAAACTCACAAATTTACGAGAAGAGATTAGGACTTACGATTTTATTTTAACGTCCTTTACGACTAAACCGGAAACCTTAGGATTACGTATTTACGTTTTCGAACTCCGTTTTTGATGAGACAATTTTTATTAGATTCGTTTTGTGCCGTTGATTCATAATTTATAAAAATGTTTTTCGTAAAACAACCCGAGGGCACGCAAATCGAGGAAACTAGAATCGAGGAGTACCCGTAAATAAATGGGGATGAGACAAGTGGGACACTTGTCCCACCCCCACTCAAAACCGGCTATACAACAACACCATACCACTTTTGTGTCAAGTTTTCACTCTTGTTGCTTACACATGTCACACAAGCTTACAAGGTAAGCTACCACTCAAACAAAACCACTCACCATTACCACTAGCTCTCATTCTAACATGCAAACTAGCTACAAATCCTCTCATCCCTTCCCTTTGTGCCGTCCATATCCAACCAAGAACACCCTCATTTGATCAAAATTAACCACAAAATCTCATGTTATTCATACACATGTTGATGCCCTCTTGAAGCTCTCTTGAATGGTGGTGATTATAACATCCATGGAGGAGTTTCCTTGGTGTCTTGGGGCTGATTTTCCACAAGGAGTTTATGAAGATTGGTGATCATGAAGATGGTTTTGGTGCATCACAAGTTTCTCCATCAAAATCCATGTTTTGATCACAACCTACATCATCATGGTGGTATAAAGATTGTCCTCCTCATCTTCTTGTTATTTTGATTATGTGAACATGTATTTTATTTCCTATTGTATATGTATATGATGATTATATGATGATAAAAATGTTATGTGGGGATTTGTTGTTGATAAACATGCTTAAAAAGATGAAAGACTATAAGAAACAAGGTTAAAATCTTGTTTAAATTTGTTGGCTGTATAAAACAGTAAAGAATCAAATGATGAACTGATAAAAATGGCATAGATTAATGAATAAACAGTAAGCTATGGGTCTTGTACACATGTGAGAGTTGGCCATGCAATGGAATCATTGTAATGAGTGAGATATGATCAAAACAAGTTTAAAGTACAAATATGAGTTCACTGTTTTGGATGATTTTTAGAAAATATTTAGAGGATGATTCAACAGTAGCTATAGAAGAGTTAAATGGAGCACATATCATGTAGTTTATGTGATAAAAATTTGAGCTTCTATCTCCATATATAACTCTAGATATGGCAGTTTTGGTGAAGATGAAAATAAAAATCAGATTTTGAGAATTAATGTTTATTATTATTATATAAGCACTCAAAATTTTATTGTATAAAATGTAAAATAAAAATCCACTAACTTATGGATTTTATTTATATAAGTATGTAAAAGTTTAAATAGGTGGAAATTTTATAAAAATGGTAACTTGTTATGTTTTATAAGTTATAAAACTATAAACTTGATTTTTACGACTTTTTGGGCTATTACCGTAAAAATTAACGTTTTTGTTAAATAAAACTTAGATGGCTGGACCCGTCTAATGTGAACTTTATAAAACTTATATACTGATATATTAACATGTATAACAAGTAAAAACCGATAAAACCCGAGCTACATAACATACGGACATTAACGGGCTAAATTAACGTTATTGGACTAATAATACAACAAAATGGACTAAAACACTTATAAACTTATTTATTGGGCTTAACCAATTTAGGCCCAACTTGTAAAGTATAGATACTGATAATATAAGTATAACATGGATTAATACAAGTTAATAAACTTATAATAGGCTTATTGGACCTAAAACACGTAAATAGGTGAAACTAGTAAACTAGTATAAACGTTACCGACACATAACACTAAACTGAGTAAATGAGAATATATAAACCCACTTGATCATCATATATATAAAATCATCATATGTATACATAATTGTTATTTTTATAAAGTCATTGGACATGAGTCTAAGACGAGTATTATTTGTCTAGGTTTTCGTGATTGAAGCACGTACCGTACGTCCGAATTGCCGATAACCCGCCTTCCCACATCAACGTGAGTTCATAGCCTCGCACTCTTTTAAATGTTTTTATGAAATGTTTTATAAACCCGCGAGGGAGATAACATGTTAGTTTTTATAAAATAGGACACCATTTGTCCCGATTGCTTGTTTATTGATTTGGACCCGAATGATTGTATGACCCGATTGTATGACTCGATAAATGATTAAAGGACCCGATAGATGAAATAAAATGGATTATTAAAGTTAGGTTATGTCACTAAAAGTCCCATTAGCATGAATTGTGAACTACCGGGATTTGGTAGACGCTTGTGCATATAATAGTACTATTTGGGGACGATCACCCCAGTTCGCGCCTTGACGGTTGATCCCCGTCGTGCCACATTGATTGGTAAGCGAATTTATGTATGAGAAGATTTCCATAGCGTGACCTTTGTGACGACACGCTACTTTAGGTGGGCAAATTGAGTATCGGGTTAGCTACCCGTTCTTGGTTTAGTAAGGTAACAATGTCATGCGGCTTATAATAATCCAAAACTAACGAAATACTACTAGACGCTCCGAATTACGATGTATTGCCTGACTAGCAATACAGGGTCATACTATTGATATTATGTTTGTGTTTTGGTTTTCATAACCATATTCATATAACGATTTTTATTTAATCTATACAACGTTGCAAAACGTATTGTATGGTGTTTTTAACGACAATGATTCGTATAATGGTTTTTAAGGCAAATGCCTATATTATGATTTGATAAAGATTTGTATAAAATGATTTTGGCTATTTTATGGCCTATTACAATGATTTGTACAAAATGATTTTCGGTAATAATTTTATACCGATGTTATATTGATGGATTTTATTAAACTCTATTAATTCACTCGGCGTTATCGCTGACCTTTTCTTTTAACATGTTTTATCTCAGGTACTTGAAGGTAATTCTCGGGAAGACATCAAGAATTCATGGCCCACACCTAAATAATATTTTTCCATTCAAATACTTTGTAAAACCTGTATAAAGTACAATGACTTGGGACCTATGTAACTTTGATATTTATGAATGGAAATGCTTTATTATTAAACGACGCGATTTTTAAGCGTTGTCTATGATGTGAGTAATGTGCTATCCCGTAACACCAACTAGTCTTCCGCTGAACTGAGTTGTATAAATTTGGGGGTGTTACAACACGTTTCTCCTTTGATTCCTTTTCCAATACTTTAGCTAGGAATAACTCACAATCTTTTACGATATACTTACGAGATTTAGTGCACGAAACGATTTTCAGTCGTGAACTAGATTGATCACCTTCGATAACCATGGTCTTTTCATCCAAGGGAATCCTAACTTTCTTTTCTCCACACAGAATAGACGCATTATACTTGGATAGCCAATCCATTCCGATGATAATATCAAAACTTCCCAATTCAACAATCATTAAGTCTATTTTGAAAATACGGTTCAGGAGATTAAGAGAGCATCCTAAAAGTGCACGATTGGTACTCACTAATTTACCATCAGCTAGTTCTACTTCATAACTCGCGTCTATTTCAACCGGTTTGGTATCAATTAAGGTACTAAAACTTGTAGACACAAAGCTTTTGTCCGCACCCGAATCAAATAAAGCTGTAGCGTAACAGTTATTTAGTAAAAACGTACCAGTGACAACTTTTGGGTTCTGCTTGACATCGGCTTCACCCAACTGATAAGCTTTTCCCTGGTTATCTCCACCACGTGCATTCTTAGGAGGTTGAGGGCATTGGTTCCTCATGTGTCCTTTACCTTGGTAGTAAAAGCATGTCACTACTCTCTTTCCTGATCCCCAACAGTCTTCGGTCTTGTGGCCTAACTTGTTGCACTTCTCGCACTTAGCACATTAACCAGTATGAGACCTTCTGCAGCGTTGACATTGGGTTCCCTTATCAGTAGGTGCAGTTTCAGTCATTGTATTTGCATTACCCCTTCTTCGGTTTTGATTCCTATTGTGAGATTTTAGGTTTTCACCATGATCATCACTTTGCACTTCAACTTTTCTTTTACTACCTTCAGAAATACCATCAGCCTAGTCTTGGATGATTTGTCCCATTAGTTGGTAGGCCATACGGACAGCTTCATCAATATTGGCAGGTTTAGATGAGGTTACATCACCACGGATGATAGCAGGTAAGCCTCGAATATACTGCTCCACCTTCAGATATTATGGGTTCACTTTGTTTGGAAAAAGTAGAGCAAGTTCATGAAATCTGTTAGTGTATCCATCGATATTAGTACCCTTCAGTCTCAGCTGATACAGTTCCTGTTCTAACCTTTGAATACCACTCCTTGGACAGAATTCCTCGGTCATCCATCTTCTCACTTCAACCCAAGGTGTAGCATAAGCAACATCCATCCCTACTGACGCCATTCTTCCATTCCACCAAGTTAATGTTCGCCCTTGAAGAGTAGCAGAGGCAAACATCACCTTGTCTCCTTCCTCACTTCCACTAAATCAAAACACGGATTCCAATTTTTCAAACCATTACATTAAACCAACAGCACCTTCAGTACCCTTAAAAGTCGGAGGTTTGCATTTCATGAATGAGGTATAAGTACATTTCTTGTTTTCAGGAATCACTGGTCTGTCAGCATCACCAGTTCCAACACCAGCATTGTCGGCTCCAGTATTGCCAAATCCAGTATTGCCAGTTCTAGTCCAGCTCCAGTATTGCCAGTTCCAGTATTTCCAACTTCAGTATTGCCAGCTCCACCAGATCCACAGCTCCACCGGATCCACCAGCTCCATTATTCATATTTGCCATAAATGCATTCATAGCGACCTGAAATTGATCAGCTACTATAACGCGTAACTACGCCTCAGTCATTTGTTTTGGCGGCATGATCCTGTTACACAATTCACATCAAAATGAGTATTCATTCAACGTTTGTGATAACAAAACATGAATAAAATGGTTAAGGAAATAGATAGATGAAGAGAAACAAGAAAGGATGATAGAACGAATAATAGAATTTAGACAAGGAACGAAGATTCACGAGGAATGAGTCAAAAGACAGGATTTTCTATTGTGACAATCAGCGTCATTTATAAATTACGTGTTAGTATTATAATAATCAAATAATTAACATTTATAAATAAATGTAATCCATTATGCTTTAAGCATAAATAATAATTATGTATTTATAAAATATATATATATATATACTTTTCTTATTCTTGGTTATTGGCAACTCGGAGGTTTCGCTTGCAGATGTTATAGTCAAAAGATTTCAAAATTTAAAATTTGGAAAATCTTTTCGTTTTTTATAACTTGAGATCTGATTCCAATCCGTAACACCCCCAATTTCGGGTCATAACAGCGGAAGGGTCATTGGGTGTTACTATCATGGTTCAATCTCAATATCATAGAAAACGGCTCAAAACGAGTCATTTTGTTAAAACATACATCCATTCATTATTTAAAGATAAAACAGTTCACACACGGTCCCAATTAGTTTAAAGTTTACACAACATGACAGTCGATAAAAGTTTCTTTGAATGGACATAATTTAGAAAAGCGGGCCAAAACATTTAAATTAAGCAAGCTGCATGAAACCGCCTTCCTTGAGTGCCTTCTTCATGGACCTGAGATAAAACATGCTATAAAGTCAACAAAAATGCTGAGTGAATCTATTGAGTTTAAATAAATAAACGAACACAAGTATTCTGAATAAACCTTCCATGGTTGACAATCATGTGGATCAGACATAATCATCGTTGTTATTACATAAGCCTCATGACATTGAACGTTAACATATATTATTTCAGCCCAACACACCTAGCCAAGTGCGTATATTTCTCTTATACGTATGCATCCGATGTTTCATTAATAGTGTTTCACTACACCACGCGATAGCTAGTCGCGACCGGACTGGGCGTCACCCCGATAGATGTATCCATAGTATTAGCGTTCTTTCGATTAACAATTCACGATTCAGTTGGTCTTTAAAGGCTAAAGCAAACTTATGTAATAACTTTCATCTGGCACACAATCAGGTCCCTTGTGTTCTATTTTAAAAACAAGCATGTTATCTCCCTCGCGGGTTTTAAAAATCCTTTATAAGATAGTATAAAAGCGAGGTTATAGACTCACCTTGGTACAATAATAGTAATGTGACGATCACCGACGATTAGTGATGCCCGTTAAACACGAAGACCGCAACCTACCAAACAAGGCGCGTTCGTTAATAAATGACTCAAGTATAAATAATACTTAAATACAAAACTCAAATTTATAAAAACCATGACAATCCCAAAAGAGTAATAATACAAGTGTTCTTCTATACCCTTTTACATGTTAACTTTATTAAATTATACCCTCTATAAAAATCTGCCGGTACTTACCGAAAGTACAAATTTATTTACCCTACTTAAACTATTCCATTTTTGACGAAACTTGGTCACAAACTCACATATAATATGAATAAGACTCAGTTTAAATTTTATTCAAAAATATTACTTCTATGACCTTCTGCCCGACACACCTTCGTGTTATAAAAACCGGACAGTTTTACGCCTTTGACTTGTAAAATCATTTTGACATATCTAAACAATTCCATTTACTAAACCAACACTCGGGTTTGAAAATAGACTCATGACCTGAGGTTTAGCAACTTACAACAATCCTTGAACATTTTCAAAACTCATTCTATAGTCCCCGAGATTCGATCCAAATATCGACAACAATTTTCGGATTGTGACGATACTCGCCTCCCGGTACACAAATACTAAAACTATTGTAACTTCGCGCTCGTTTGGAGTTGGAAGTCCTACTTTATATCAAATCGAAGCTAGAGAAATTCTCTACAACCCTATCTTATTAGTTTAACAAATATTTGACCTTAAGGTACCCAAAATTACCCTTTTACCTACTGATCTAAAATGACTAGTTAAAAATCATGTTAAGCCAACATTTTGACCCGTTTTAACAATTCATATACTTCTAATATCACCCTAATATCATTATAATTCATCTATCTAACTCCTAACACACTTGCATTTTCAAATCTTGCAAAATCTACATTAAAAATCTTACATGCAAACATTCCCACTTATAATATAATAATAATAACACTTACTTACAACCATAAAATAGATCAAAACAAGATGATCTTTCAAGAAAATTAATTTTGAAAAAAAGTTCTTGCATGTTGTAAATTTTTATACCAAAATGATCCAAATCATATTACAAACATGGGACTTACTTTGGTTTTCAAGGATTCAAGCTAAAAATTAGAATCCAAGGGTGTTTTGGTTTGAGGGTGTCACGGCAAATAATAAAAAAATGACGATCATACAAGTATACACTTGATCAAATTTCACAAAAATCAAAGAATACGAAAAGTGTAATGCATGTAAAGTTGTTACAAAGATCAAAGATCAAATACAACTTTTTAACATGAAAACATGATGATCCTACCTAGATCATCACATGCATGATGATTTAAACATAAATCAACCCTGGAAATTATAAAAAAATTCTTGAAAGTTGATGCATGTAGGAGATTTTTATACCGAAGTGTAGATCTTGAGATTTATAAGATGTGTCTTCAATTTGTTTTGGATCGATCAAGCTTAAAAATAAAAAAATTTGTGTTCTTGTTTGATGGGGGTTCACGGCAAGAAGAGAGAAGGAGGGTGAGGTGTTTGTTTGGATTTTTAAAATGAATGTATGTGTAAAAATGGTAGTGGAATTTCTATTTATAGTCCAAGGTTCGGGTAATTTTTGCCAAAATGCATTCTTTGGGGCTAAAAATATAAATATCAACTTAAGTAGCGGGAAATGACTAGAAAGTTACTTTTGAAAATATTTACGGGGCTCGGATTTCTTAAAAATATATATATATATATATATATATATTTTTATATATATATTTTTAAAAGTTTAAACGCACACGAAAAATAATAATATAACGACTCGATAGATAATTACAATGATATTGTCGAAAATATTAAATATCGAAACGATTGATAATAAAATATAAAATTTTGGGCATCCGTCGGTATCACGATCACTAGTAGTTCTCGTCATTCGTTAAAACGTAAAACACGAGAAATAAGATTAAATATAATAAAATCATTTTTATGATAAATTGAGAATATAATATCGATACCTAACGTATTCCTTGCCGGTTTTCATCTAATCGACATTCTTACGCTAGTTTCAAGTCATAACCTTCTCGGTTAGTCGATAATTTAAAATTCTGATTAAAGTAAACACGTAATACGTAATAGTCGAGATTAAAATAACGACCTGAAACTGACGGATATTACAAATATGAATAAGCCTCCTGGTCACGTTCTCGTCGATTTTATCTTGCACAAAAATGTGAGTGCGGACATGGAGTCACCAACATGGATGACACCAATTTGAAAGTTTTTGTCACATAACAAATTGCCAAGCAGTAGAAGGAAGGCTAAGCAGGTACAGGTGCGAGCTAGGCATTTTCAAATTGTCAAAGGGACCTTATATAGGCAAACAGGCAAAGGTCGGATGTTGCAATGCTTAGCACCAGATTAGCCGCGGGCAGTAGTAGAAGCCGCGCATATAAGAGTGTGTCCTCGCGGCTAGGTAGCTATGGTGGAGGACGTCACTCGCTCAGGGTACTTTTGGCCATTTGCGCATAAAGATGCGCGCAAAAGAGTGACGCGTTGTCATCAATGCCAAGCGGACTCAAGACGTTGGACGAATTCTAACATGATTACTGGCCCACTCTCAACCAAAGGCATAGTAGAAGGGGGACTATTCTCAAAGTTGGGACGTGCTCTAGGTTCCCTAGTAACGTCAATTGGAAATGTGGCGCGGCGTGCGGTAACGATGCTCCTGACTAAAGGTAATCATCAACACCAGCGCAGGGGAGCAGTTGTCCCCGCATCCAGGATAACTCCACACACCAGGCGGCAGCGACTTCGTATGGGCGTGCTACCAGCAACACGAAGCATGAAGCAGCGCGGCCAGGCGATCAAAGGATCCTCACAGACTAGGATGAGTGCGCATGGCTATGTAGAATCGCTATCTGGCCCTACGAGGAATGATTTAAGAGACGACTGGAGTTCTGGACGATATTCTCCTTGAGATATCGCATAGTTGGCATGGACCATTCCCTTGGCTGCTAGTTGCCCCAATAAGGATCCATGTATTTTTTTATTTTTAATCATTTTTTAGGTTTTTGTTATTTGTTTCAAAACATTTGGAAAAGGGTATTAATAAAACACTGTGATTCCTAGCTAGTTCCGCAGTCCAAATGATGTTTTTTCTTTCTCATCTTTAGTGCATGCATGCAAGTATTATTTCTTTAATATATATTGGGCCTTCAGATGTACATGTACAATAACGTTTCCAGGTAGAATAAGAGAAATAAGTTTACCCTACTAATTAGACTTATCGCGTAAGAGGGATGCACCCCCAGCGGCGCCGGATCAGGTATCCTTTGTTAGGCAGCCTTTTACAAGACGTTGTGGTAAGTATAGCAGTCCTCATACTTTATGAAGGATAAGCACAGTGTGCACGCCTAACAAACATGTCATTTTCAATGACATTACTTATGGTAGTAGTGGCACGACCACACATAATGACCTTTAGACTCACCCATAAGTCCAGAGTCGCACCCCAACGGGCGTACTCATAAACAGGTGTTCTCCCTCACCATCTCAAGTGTGGGTATAGGAACCTGGACACATATATATGTGACTACACATGAACATGATGTAGGACGCTATTATCATTGTACAAGTTATTAATTTACAAGATTAGTTAGCGTCAGATACAACAATAGATATGGTGAGGCAAGACAGCCTCTATAGAAGGTCGCTCGTTGCCAGTGACCTCTTTAACCTACGATGTTGTGGGTTCTGTGATGTGCGATGTTGTGCCCATGCCTCTTTCATATATTGTAGCACGCGGGTATGGTATACATCAATGGATGGAAGACTCACGGGTACACCGTCAGACCGGTTAGGGTGTGCTAAGCCTAGACCAATAACGGTGCCTTTGGTGGAAATATGATTCTTCTTGGCAACACGGCACACGTGCTGCTTTAATTTGTCTTCCAGCGAAACCAGTATCGGAGTGCCAGAAATATACAAAGGGACTTGTAGTTGGGATAGGTTCGGCTTGCCAGTGGTTTCAGGGTCTCCTTTTGTCGGGTCTGCACTATCATTCGGAAGCATAAGGCCTGTCATGGTCACACTAATTGGGAGGTCCTGATCTTTCTCGATTAGGTCTATGAGGGGCATTGGGAGGTTCTCTAATATATGGAAAGCGGCGTCAAACATCTCCTGCGCATATTTGGAATAGATCTCATTTCCCTTCAAAGGACCCCTTAGTAAATTTTCTTTGGAAGCGCGTTCCATGGCGAGACTGGATCCAAGCAGTAGCGTGGCATCATATACGTCCTTGATCGCTTTTTCAAAAGGGGGTAAGTTCATGACACCTTTGGCAGCAAGCGGTAGGCCATGTTTTATTATCCATCGATTTTCAGCGCGCACTGTGGTGAAGTGCGAATATAGCTCTTCATCAAAATCCGTACTCATGTACTTCAGAACTTCCGACTTCTTGGCCATGTCTTTCTGACAGTTGGTGACAAAATTATCGCAATTCAGAGAAAGGGCATTCATGCCTTCTTCTAGTTTTGCCATGGCCCAGCGGTTTTCGTCCTCTTGCTTCGCTCGCAGGCGGCACTCGTTGGTCTAGGAGCTCGGAGAGCGAGGATTTTTCGTCCTCTAAATATTAGATGGATCCGGCATTTATACTAGACACGACGCGCTAGCAAGCAAATTCGATTTTCGCATTTACAAGCTTGAGGTCTTTTTGTTCTGTAACCTGGCAGACCTCTTCGTTTACTTGTGCTAAACGCTCGGACATCTGGGATATCTTCTTTTTCAAGTGGGCAGCTAAAGTTACTTCTTGGGCGGCAATTGTGTCTAACTCCTTCATTAGTAGTTCGTCGGACATCTCGTGTAAATGTTAAGCGCGGCCAAGGGGAGTTATGTGTTGCAGGAAGTACCCACAAGTGTCTGCGCCATCAAGAGCGCATGAGTGAGTGCATTGCCAGGGAGGAGTAAATCTGATGGACTTCATGGCGCCTGCATCCGCCTCCGTCTTGGAAAAAAAGGGAGCTGCAAATTTGATGTCTTACGATTATTGGAAGTGTGCGAATTGTTTGTTTTTACGCAATACTAAAGAAGGACGCAGTGGTATACCTTGATAATTATATGTTTTCCTGTGTCATTGATGGTGCTCCCCACGATGTTGCGTTAGCATGTGGTCTTGTTTGCAATGTTCTCCCCCTTCTGGGAATTTGCTGCGTAGGGGAGCATGGTAATGTTTTGTAACCGGGAACAGGTATGTCCTCTGCGGATGGGCCAGTGTGTGAATCCTCTGCGGCACCATGTTCTTCTTCGTCTCCTTGACTCATTTCTTCTGACGGAGACTCTATGGTGCATGGTATGCTTCGGATAGGGGTAGCGTTTATGGCGGTTGTCATCTCGGCATTCCCACTAGGTGTGGGAGAAGGAAACTCCAGAGCTACAGTTCGTTGACCAATGCGCCAAACATATGATTTCTCGATTAATGTGAAGGGTCGGGCGCGCATGGTCACGGCGCATGGATTCCCGCGCTTCACGAGCTGTGTGTAAGTTAATTCTGCACTCATATGAAGGACGGGTAAGTATATGTGCAGGAACGGTTTTTCGGTAGCAAAATAAAAAGACACAACCAAAAGAAAAAGAGGAAGTAAACGAAATAAAGGTTTCTTACCATGGTCAAATTCATCAAAGTATCGAGGAAGGTGGTTGGAAGGAAGAATTGGTGCGTGGCTCGGACCTAGGGCGTATAGCAGTGTCTCTGGATATTCTTCCATCGGTATCCGATCCGCGTTAATCAAGTGTGCGTCCGCCTCGTTATACGAACCATCGATAGGGCAGTCATCCTTTATCATTGTCTCTGGGGTGATGAAGTCATGATCAAATGGGAAAACAACCTTGTCTACCCAGAAGAATTTGTCGGTCCACTTCTTCAGGGAATCTATTTTTTTCGAGTAACATTGCAGTTGACCAGGGCGTTTCGCGAAGGTTACCCATCCGTTCATCCATGTGGGTCTGTAGAAGGCGTGGAACAGGTTTATGGTTGGGTCAACATTTTTGAGTAAGCAGTTTATCTTAAAGTTTGAAATTTTGGCGGCTCCTATACAATGTAGCTAGGAGAGGTGTATACTATAATAGTTTAGTATGTCTATCAGAAAACTGCTTAGAGGTATATGATTGTTAGCAAACTCAATGAACCTGGTGTATATACCAATTTTTCTGTCAGGAAAACTCCCAATATGTGCTTGTGGATCTGGCACAGTCGGTTGAAGATCTGAAGGAACGTGGTACTTGGTGGTAAAACAGGAGAGCTCTTTTTCGGATATGCGGGACGTCACATCAAATAGTTGGGCTACCATCTTTTGCTCTTGTGGGTGTTTTAAAGCACGGGCGAAGGTAGTATATTTTGTTATGAATAGTGGTTCTTATAGTTTTCAACAATGGAGGGAAAGATTTTTTGGAAAGGTGAAGAAAGTGACAGTCAGACAGCATATATATACCCTATGGATGTAATGGTTCTTGTGGCACGTGTCTATGACGTTTGGTTCATCCTATGGTGTCCGCTGATTACTTCTTCTGACATGATTAAATGCTTTTCAAGGTTTCCAATAAAGGACTTTGATAGTGTAATATGACATGGATACTTATTTGGTGTCATGACTGTGTGGTTTACTTTTTTGATGGGCATCTATGAGAGTGGGCCTTGATGATTAATAGTCTAGTAGCCGCGGATGGAACCTGCGATCACTAGACTGGGGGGACATGATGACGTATTGTCCCTAGTCGGGCTGGATAGTCCGACTCACGGGTACTACCCGCTCCATTAGGAGTGGACTGGTTACTTGTGGGATGTGCGCACATAGCCCATGAAGCCCGGTAAGCCGCTGTCGCACAAGAGGTTGATTACTTAGCCAAGTCCTCGTCGTAGTGCGACAGGATCAGACCGAATATAACATATATTATAGTTATATTCGCCTAAGGAAAAGGGATATACACTTGACTTAGTTGGATAATGAAGATCAAGCTATTTTGAGTCATTATCTCTTCCTTAGACCGCAAGAACAGGGAGCCCAGCCTGGACTCTCTCGAGTATAAAAAGAACCCCTTCGGTTCCACAAAGGTACGATACACGCAATACCCTAAACACTAATATACTCAAACCGATTACTTACTCTCACGCCGGAGTCTAATCGTGGGTAACAAACCCACGGTAAGCCTAACGGTGTCTGTTTAGTGCGCAAGGTCCTAAAGCAAGTTTCACTTGGTGCGAGAGCCGGAGTCCACAAGACCCCAAATTAAGCCTAATTTTTGTTAAGCTCGGTCTACCCCAACTTTTCCATCAACACCCTACATAGGGGGGAGGAACTTGCCTATCTCGTTCTTCTCTTCGGCTAGCCAAGAAGAGAATGCTTCACCATGGACTTCTTTCTTGTCGCGGGCCCGAACCGCGTTCGCCTCCAGCGTCTCACTCAAAGTCTGTTCACCAATCACAATCCTCGTGACATCCTCATAAATAGTTAGGGTGAGATGGCTGGGGGAAGGCACGAGATGGGACTGGGAGTCTTCCTCACCTTACGAGCACGCGTCCAGACACAGTTTCTCCATAATTTCCTCGTTGGACGCGTCCTTTACGGCCTCCAGCTCGGCCAAGAAAGGATACTCCAAGTCCCGAATAACGGCCATTGATGCATTCATCTTGTCCACTGCCACTGGGTTAAAGTAAGCATGCCTGGTGAAGTTCTCTTTTCTGCTTATTAGCTCGGCGGCCTTATGATACCTTCGTGTCGGCCACGATCGATGCCGTCCGACACGAGATCGACAAACTGCTGCACAAATTGGGGAGCCTCCATTACTTTCATAACAGCCAGACGCGCCCCGTGACCCACCATCCACCTACGACCAACAATGGCCGTAAGTAGTTGGGGGCACAACACCTCGCCACGATCCGTGACGAGGGCGTCCAGCTCAGCGTCCTTCTAGGTATAAGTCTCAAGCATTATTTCCAGCGCTGCCCTTTCCTCATCAAGTTCATCCCTCAAAGTCTCCTCGCCCTTGACCAACATCCATACCTCCTCTAACTCCTTTGAGAGAACGGATGCTTGGTCAGCCGAGGTCTTCGCCAAGCCACCTGTGGATGTTATGCTAAGGTTAGAACAAAGCATGCATAATATAGACGCGGGCATAATATCATATATTTTACAGATAAGTACCTTAGTTTTTCAAGCCTCAAGTTGGGCTTCGAGCTCGACAACACGCTTGTCATGAGCAGTGGCGTGCGCGACCTATTCTTTCACGGTCGCCTCAGCTACAGCAAGTTGGGATTGAAGGGTCACAATCATGGATTCATTCTTCTCGATCATCTTCTCCCTACGGCCATTCTTCCTCTTTTGGGACTCGACATGCTCAAGGGCGGCCTTGAACCTCACCCGCATTGATGTGCCCATGGCCATCTGATGCATAAGGGCCCCGTTGTATCCGTCCAGTAAGTCATGGTGACTTAGTTCATTAATATCCCTCACAAGGTCGGGAGGAATACAATGGTCGAGGTACTCCCGACACTCTCCAGCGTCCCTCATCCTATCCGTAGTGGATGTGTTCCACTCAGGATTAAAACGTGGGGAGGGGTCGGACACAGGAACATCCTGCGAGGCCGTTGGGGAACCATCCTCGAAGTCCGAGCCAGATCTGTGTGTTGAGGCTTAGCGGACAGGTTCTTTCCTCTTCCTCGTCTTTGTGACTGGTACGGCACCAGCTTGGTTATCCCTGCGAAAACATCGTAAATAACATTAGCATTGTTACAAGGCACGTGCCGTTCCCTTGTGTAAACAAAAACACAAAACAAACATATGAGGAAGACTTACAAGTTTTGTCTCTCCAACTCTGATGTGGTAGGAGGAATTGGCTCAACAACTTAGGCTTGTACGTTTGGGCCATGTGGGCATCCTTCGCCGTCCCCGAGTACTGGTTGGTACTCTCACCAGATTGGTAGATGGGATGATCTTCGCGTAGTCTCTTGGCCGGAGCATTGTGCTCCCCCACTACGGCCTCGGTTTCCTTTCTTACCCTCTTGATTTTCCTTCTGGTACGCCTGAGGGCAGGCTGTTCTTCTTCTTCCTCCTCAGAGTCTTGTTGCACTTCTTCCTCATCGTCATCGCTCATCATTCGGGCTATGTTGGAGGTAGTTTTTTTAATGTTATCACCCTGGTCGTCATCATGAGCATGGGTGGTGGTCTTAGGCCGTGAGGAGGGGCCAACATTGGTATCCAGCAGCATTGCGTCCCCGTCCTCATTATCAAAGGGGGACTTCATGAGGGTCGTCTCTTCCTCTTCAGAATGAGTATCAGGTATGGCCGCCAAGGCAACGGTTACGTCACTGGTCTTTTCGAGCAAAGGAAGCTCGTTTTCTCTCCTTGGGCGCATTCCCTCCGGAATGGTCTTAGGATCTCCTTGACGTAAGACTCCAAAGAAGTTCATCTCTGTAAAACAAGCGGTATGTTAGTTACGGACTACACACTTACATGTCTTTGAAGATGCATATGCTACACCTACCATGGCCTCGGCTTCTCCAGAATGCAGGATATCTATTCGACGGACCCAAATAATTACGGCTAATGCCTAAGAGACAAAGGAATGATTTGGGTAAACCTCTGTGAAAGCCCGTTCTATTTCTATCTATTTCTTGAGCATGCTGGGCATTGTATGTACTGGCATGGGGAAGGAAGTCGTGGTGTATTATGTTCTCATATACAAAGTCGGTCGGCCACACTATAGCGTCAATGAAAAAGTAGTTGTCGTACCAGTTTTTTAGTGGGTCCATGACTTTGTTATGGCTCATAGGGCTGTTTGGAGATCGCTTCTTAAAGGAAAGCCAACCATTCATCAGGTTTGGAAGGTAGAACACTCTAAACAACTCTACGGTTAGGGGGATGTTTTGGGCACGGCATAAAATTTCGAATTGGCTTATCTTACACGCTCCTATGCCGTGTAATTGGGTGATATGTACATCATAGTACCCTAATAAATCTATAAGAAACCTAGTGAAAGGGATGCGGTAGTTAGCTGCATCAAAAAGGCGAGTGTGCATACCTATCTTCCCCTGGGGAGCGTCAGTAATAAGCTCCCCGACACCGAGAATAGAGGGGTGAAGGCTGGTAGGAATGTAATAATCAGAGCAAAACACTCCCAGTTTTACTTCCGTCGTTACATTCAGCATGGATCCAATAGTGGGATTGTTCCTGGCCATAATTTATTAAGAAATGAAGAAAGGCGTGGTATTCTAACCTGTGTGTGGGAAGATCCATGCGAGAGGGAGTGGTGATTTGGAGGAAAGCGTTAATGGCGGAAAAAGCAAAGAACACTGTGTATAACACACATCCGCATGAGCAGCTTATTTATAGGGTTTCCTCGATAGTGGTGGTCCATTGGATTAACGTCGCTTGTCCTCCACTAACCTAAATCGTGTGGTTAGGTAGATAAGTGGCAAGTGAAGAATCAGGCGGGACCTACGGGTCAGTTCTGACTCAGAAGTTGCGTCGCTCGATGTACTGACTGTTGCACTTTGTCAGTCAACATGTTGGATGAACAGTGCAATGTGTCGGGATATGCGGTCATATATATGACCATATTAAACGTTTCATTTATTTTGTCTCGGTCGACACGTGCGGCTGGGATACCATTTATTGAAACGTAGGAATGCATTTGTTTTGTCTCGGTTGTCACGTACAGCCAGGATAGAGTTTTCAATTCAACATTTCAAATGTTCTTTTCTTGGTACGTCTAAGGGGAATTTATTTGTCTAGATATTACGCCTACGGCTGTAACAACTAGACTGGTGGACATGATGACGTATAGTCCCCGATCCAGGTCTTGGGCCCGGCCCATTGGTATTATCCGTATTGAGTCCAATACATTTGGGCTGGATATATGTTATCTAGTTTGTCAGGCTCTAGGTAACATGGGCCGCACGTGCCAGAGCGCGACCCACATCTCTGCCATACACGGCAAGGGTTAGACAGAATCCTAATCTAACTGAGATTGGGATTTACCTTAAAGTAAGGGGATATTCACTATCCTTAATTAGAAGATATCAAATGACCTAATTATGATGTTTATCTCTTTCTTGGGGCCAAAGGTTTGGTAAAGCCCAATAAGGACTCTACCGCCTATATAAGGAACCCCAAGGGTTCCACAAAGGTATCACATTCTCTATACTCTCAACCTACAGCCGATTATCTAACCCTAAATCGATTACTTACTCTCATGCTGGAGTCTAATCGTGGGATACGTTCCTACGGTAAGCTTAACGCGTGTTGTTTTAGTGTCCAGGATCTCAACAAGATATTCACTTGGTGCAAGAGCCGGAGCCCAGCCTACCCGGATTAAGCCTAATTCGGGTCAAGCAAGGATCATCCATCTTTTGTATCAACACCAAGATATAGGTCATCCCTTTTTTATTAACATTAGCAGATAATATGATTCATCTGTATAGTAATGCAGCAGTTATTCGAATGGATCATTGGTTGGACTATTGTTTATGTCACTTTAAATCAAGATGTTAATAGTTTGATTATCAAGTTTCCTAATTAGTTTTCCATTTTTTTAAAGATCTGCATGTGTTTTTGATCCATACAGTAAGTTCAATTTAAAGTGGATAATGATGAACTGAAAGTTATATTAATCATAGTAGTTGATATTCAGGTTACAAACCTGAAAAACTTTTTGAATGGATTAATATATTTTATTGATTGCAACATAGATCATAGCTTGTCTATTTAAATATTTGCCATTGTGTTTTAAACCTTTAAAAAGTGAACTGATAATAAAGATAATGATGCATAGAAAATACCATATCATGCCATATGGTATGTCCTTCAAAGTTTGGTAAATCAGAATATATAGTTATACATAGTGTACATTATCTGTATTAATCAGAAAGATTCGAGTGAGTCTATCGCCATTATTAGCTAGTTTCCATTTAGAAAGTAAATAAAACTAACTAAAAGTATTCCATATGATTCAGTGAGGAAAAGTGTTTAACGCGTTTATAGTACATGCGTTATAAAAAAATTTAATCTTAAGTTCTGCTATTTAATTTGTTTCAGGCTATCATGGATGATGAATGTATTTTCCCAATGTGCACTGAAGAATACAAAAGCTTTTTGGTGCGTATTGTTACGTTTTCATTAAACACTTGTTAGTTATTTACTAACAACAAACTTGTTTTACATAGGAGTAACATGAGACATCTATGTTGTAGGTATTAACAAAAGTATTCAAAGTCAGGTTCTTCAATGGTCAGCCATACATTTTTGTCAACGGACCCAATAGGTATCATGACGTATGCTTAATAAGAAGAGATGGAACAAAGCTGCATTTGTATGGGGACAAATGGGAAGCATTTGCAAAAGATAATTTGGATGATAATGTGCGTATGCTTCACTTTGTTAAAGAAGGGGATGACATGTTTTACGCAATAGGATATGTAAATGGCGGATGTGAAAACAAAGGTTATGATCAGCGTGCTGTGGGGAACCGAGTTGTCAGATGTCTTGTACGATTTACGCACGGAGGACAGGTACACAATATATAATATGCAGATGTTGTTTATAATGATGGTTGAACTGAAAACCTTTCATGGAAAGAATCAAACAAATGTTTCTTTTTTTGGACAGATTCTTCCGGGAGATTTTTGCAAGACATTTGGAAGACCAGATTCAAGGTGTACGTCAACCACACAAGTTACAAACTCAACCATGAGAGGATTCAAACAGAACCAAATAGTGTTGTATGATCAAACTCCCTATTCGAGACCATGTGGGATAGGCTCGCTGCTGACCTAAAAATCCCGGAAGGACAGAATCTGGTTTTTACAAACATGGGTAACTATAGGCTACATCTGTCTGTCTTTAAGCACAATGGGATAGCTAAGTTTAATGCTCATATCTACCCAACAATGTTGAGGCTTCCGGCTCTTGAGATACTGATGTAAGTAAATCGTACACGTTTTAGGAAAAACGCGTATAATGGGCAATATTAAACTCGACGATTTAGGAAAACTGACAAGTCAAATAAGTGCGGGTTCGTTTTCGAAGGAGGTGTGTGAGTTAAGTGTGCCAATATATAAAATCAAAGTGTGGATTAGTGACGTTTTTGGGTAAAGAGAGAAAAATTAAAGACGAACTACGATTACGATTACACTACAACGAATTAACGTAAAACGCGAACGTAAATACGTAATACGTGACAAAATTAAAAATTAAACCTAAAAATTAATTAAAAATGAAAACTAAGTCTAAAATAGTATAGATAAGAATAAAAATCCAATAAATAAATTTTATAACCTTTTGTTAATTAAATATTCAATTTTAAATGCTAATTAAAGCCCTAAAATGAAATATAATTAAGAAAATGCCCAAAATATTATGTTATTGAACTAAAAACTCACTTATATTATTTAAAGACTAAAAAGTATTTTTCCTAAATTTTTAAAATTATTTTTCTATTTTTAAAACACAAAAAACAATTTTTAAACTAAAATAATGATTAAAAATATTAAATTAATGCTAAAATTAAACTTACTTTTTCAAAAATCCTAATTTATATTACTGAATAGTCGAAAATTGAAAAAAGTTGAAAACAAAACTTTTTTACACTAAAAGACAAAACAAAAAATAATTTAAAACTAATTAAACTTAAATTAAATCTAAAAATTACTTTAAAAAGTGAACAGTAAAATCTTTTTAAACTAAAAATCTTAAAATCTTTTTCTTAAAATAGGAAAATTTTTAAAACTGAAAAATATTAAATTTTTGCACTAAAAGACAAAAAACATTAATTATAAAACTAATTAAAAATGCAATTTAATCTAAAAAATAGAAAATGAACAGTAAAATAAAATTAAACTAATTGGAAAATTCAGAAATTAAATAACAAAAATTTGAAAATTAAAATCAACTAAAAATACTTAGAAAATATCACTAAAGACAGAAAATTACAAATCTGAAAGTGACAGCTAGGGTTTGTTTGTCCAGTAGTGAAGTAGTGGGAACTTGAAGCCTAGCAGTGGGAACTTTTTCCCACTGCTCCTTTACAGAAAACGTTTAAGCTTGATTTGAGGGCTTGTTTGATGATGATTTTTGGTAACAAGGGCACCCCCACACTCATGGAAGTGTGGGAAGTCAGTTTAAGGCAAAAAAACAAACAATATCAACACAATTTGCACACTAATCAAGGCCAAATCAGTTATTGTACAGCAAGAATGGGGTTGATGGTTCGTTTACTGATATACTTGGCCTAAGAGTGGGATTCAAACAGGCAAGATTTGCATATAGCACACCCACTCTATTGGTAACGAACACACACTCCTAGATAATCATGAAATCTAACAGTGAACAAAATTTTTGAAGCTCAAATCACACAAATCACCCTAGTTTACCCTACTATATGTTCTGAACAAATTTTTACCAATATTCCTAACATGCAAAATCTATTTCTATGTTATCTATCATTTAACCAAACCTAAAACACTCCTAATGAAACATACTAAACATGTTTAGGCTATTTTTATCATGTTGACCAAACTCCTAGTGCACCAAACAACTAGAACCAAACATCCTCTTAAAAAATGTTAACATAAATTACAAATGAAATAACTTGCATTTAAACTGAAAATCATTCAAAATATCATTGTTAAACTAAAAGCATCATTCAAGTAACATTTATCCTGAAAACTACACATCATAGCACACACACAATTCCACCTAAGTTACTGACAATTTTGTTAAATGGGAAAGGAGTTCAAAGCTTACCAGCCTTGGACTTGTTCAGTCCAAGGTCACTAGCTTGATTCCACCTGCTTGACCCAAGCACAAAAGGACAGAGATAAGGGGGTTTGAGGTTGCTGATGTAGAGAGAGTGAGATATATCTTCAACTTGATCACCTCCAACACTTGTTCTTCCTCCTTGTGTATCCCTGCACAAAAAAACCAACACAGAAAGCTAATTCAAGTACCAAACAGCTTCCCAAAAGCTTCTTGTCAGCAAGCTGTTGGAAAGCTTTTGGTACAGTGAGAGTTAATCCAAAAGAGTATAAAAAAAGGTTTTCAAACCCAAAATCTTTTGGAAGAAATTCTTAAAGGGACCTAGTAAACAGAAAGTAACACTATTTGAAAGCCAGTTTTACAAACTTATGTGTCAAGTAAGCTTATCCAACAGCTTGTCAATAATGGTTCTTCAAAAAAAACAAGATTTTTTTATTTTTGAATAGACTAAATTTTAAAAAGCAGTAAAATGAATTAACAAGTAAATAAATGGACCACAACCAATCTTTGCAAAGGATCTAACCAAACTATAACTATTTTTTCATTAAAAGTTTTACAAAGAAAAGCTGGAACAAAATTATAACAAGGCCCTATTATGCTTTATATAGCAGCTACAATATCTTCTAGAATGAAAAAGAACAACAAAACCCTATCTAAGCTTTTCCTGTTTTGCCCTTGGTCGAATCTGGAATATGCCAAGTTTGATGCTTTGTTTGAATATGAAGTCCTGGCCTAATCTTGCCATGTGATGAATTTTTGGTAGTTTGTTGGTGTGACAGCTAAATGAGATCAATCATGTCCATCCAAGGAAAAGTAGTGAGCAATAAAACACTCTAAAACCGTTGATCCTCTGTGCTCTTTTGTTTTCTTCTTCTATGTAGGGCAGGGGAGCATTGGGGATGCCATCTAGCCATGGGGTGGACCAAGTTTGGGGATGAGGTTATGGTGAGAACATGCTTAATTATTGATCTGCATGCAATTGAAGATTACCCCTTGTTTTTGATGAGTTTATAGAATTAGGGTTTATAGGATTTTTAGGGGGATTTGATCTGGTGAGGGAGAGAGAGTTATGTTAACCGCATTTTATTATTTAATCTTTGTTTAAATTGTGAGATTAATAATAATAAAAGGGTAGTAAAGCTGAGTGGGTAGCGACGTGTGAAATTGGGGTAATATGATTGGGTGAGAGGGGGTGGTGGATGACGTGTAGAGAGGGGAGTGGTGGGTTTAAGTTTCATGATCTGGTCAACATTAGTCCCCTGCTTTCTTTGATGTTGTCATTTCTCTTTAACAGCTCCACAACTTAAATCCCCTTTGTAATAAACTTTAAAGTTTCACACTTTTGCCACCAAACTTTTATCAAAAGAGTTCCAAGGGTATAATGTGTATTTTATCGAAATTCCAAGGACCAATCTTGTGTATAATCAACATTTTAGGGATCCAAATGCAATTATGAGTTTTGCAAGGGAATAAAATGTCAAGTCTTCAAAAGTAAAGGGACCAATCTTGCCAATTCTTCAAACTTCAAGGACTTCAATGGAAAATCATGATTCGGGTCCGGTTCTTTGTGCGACTTCGTTTCCCGTGTTCGTTTTTGCTTGATTCTTGTGATCTTTTGTTGATTTCACGATATCCGTACCTAAAATAGACAATGAACAAACACAAGCATATATTTGGGTATTTTAATGATATTTTAAGCGCTTTAAGCCCGATTTGAACGATGAGACTATGTATAAATGCAGTCTCATCACTCCCCTATACTAAACCATTGCCGTGTCCCCACGCAATGCTAGAATTAAGTATCGTAGCACTTACAAAATTCATTTTATGATGACATTTTGTAGAAACTAGAAGGGGGGGGGGGGTTGAATAGTTTCTTATAATTTACTTGTTAAAAGGTGGTTTTCATAAATCCTTTTTCAAAAACTTAGACTTGAAGAAATGTGTGAAATCTTCTTATGCACAATATGAACAATGATAGTGTAACTAAGCTAATACTAACAAATATATATGCACAAAGAATAAAGAATGTAAAGAGTTAAGGGTAAAGAAAGATCAAACCGAACACCAAGGATTTATAGTGGTTCGGCAACGAAGCTCACTCCTCGTTCCTACTCCACTCCTCGAGTACTCCTTACTCGAGAGTTCACTACACAACAAGCTCCTTATGGTGGAGAAAACCGTACACGTCGCTTAACCAATTTCCGACTCTAAGCTAAAATTCGAGCCCTAATCATAGCTAGGACCAATCTACACAACTATACTTAGTACATACACAACTTCCAAATAGACACAACTACTTGGATCTTCTCAACTAAGACACAACAACAAATGTATAAAAGTTGATCTTCAATGGATCTTCGGTGATGGACTCAACACTTCACAAGGATAGTGTTCTTCTCTTTGCACTTGGAGAGGAAGGGATGGGAGAACAAGATTCACTTCTTAAACAAGTAGTAATCAAACAAATGATCAAAGATTTGAGTGATTAAAGAAGAGGGTTTGAATCTGGAAATAGATGTGCAAAAGAGGTGATTTGAAAAGCTGAGAATGGTCCACTATTTATAAGACAAAGGCCCAATGGATATATCTGGCCGCGGTCCCTTAGCTCAGCCGGTGGTTCCTTATCGATAAGGAACCGCCTAGGCACTAGAGAACCGCTGCCTAGACTCCGCTCCATTTTTTGTCCTTTAGTGGTGGAGGTCTTATCTGGATATAAAAAATATCCTGAAAGGATATTCTTAACCAAATAAGAATATGCCATTTTCAAATTTCAAATAATTAATTTAATAAAACATTTTCTTAAAAAGAAAGTTTAATAAAAACTTGTCACACTTAATAAAAAGTGAGTTTTAAGAAAGTTTAAATCACTTGATCACTTGATTAAGGTTAGTACTTGTTTATTCATACCTTAAGTGAAAATGGGTAAAATGAAAAAAATACTTGAACTCAAGAATTCGTTTTTCTTTGTTTTCGTAAATGCTTGTTTTTACATATTGTCGTAATCAAAACAAAGCGAGATCGAAAATGCATGTAACGTTTTTAGGCGTTATTGCATTAACAATCTCCCCCTTTTTGATTCCGACAATACATAAACTCAATCACACAAAAAACAAGATTTTCGAAGACGAGTTTATTCATTTCTCCCCCTTTGTCGAAGCAAAAAGGTTGCACAAGTCGGTGTTGAAGAAACGGACTTAGCAAAGACTCCCCCTTGGTGCTTACTCCCCCTAGCTTGGGGCACCGAGGAATCGAGATATGGTGACAAGCTACATAGAAGGGTTAGTTGAACAAAAGAAACAACCAACAATATATAGCAATAGGTCACAAAAAATAAAAGAGAAGAAAACACAAAGACAAAGATCCAAGATAGGTTACTAAAAGAACATCATACAAAGAAGTATGGAAAAAGAAACAAGCCAAAAGCATAAATCTAATCCTAGTTATTCTAGAATTCTAAGATTTGCTTGAATTTGGTGTCTTGTGGATAACCAACCAATGCTTATATGAAAGACAAGGTAATGGCGGAGGGTGGTGGTGGTGGCTTGTTAGAGGTCTCATAATCATAGTGAAGAGGAGGCTTGATTAAGAGACTCTTGATGTAGCTCAACTCCTCATAGATGTGTGCCATAGCAAGATGTTGATATTGACAACAATGACAATATGTTCCATGGTGCATGACATTATCATGAGAAGGAGGAAGAACACTAAAGGGTGGTGGTGGAAGTAAAGAAGTTCCACAATCAACATTCTTGGTAGGAGAGATGTGATTAAGAGTGTTCTTGGGTGAATTTGGGTTGAAAGGAATTGGAGAAAATGGAGGAGATTCAAGGCTTTCATTGGGAGAATAAGACATTTTGGGATGTGAAGTATGGCAAAATGCTTAAGGTATAAATAGGGAAGGTTTAAGGTATTTTGGGGTGGTCAAAGGGTTTGAAACAAAGATTCTCAAAAAATGTTGGAGCAAATCTGGAGTTTCAGAGAAAAACCCGAAAAAGGAAGGCACTGTATGCGGTTCCTTATCATGCCCGGCGGTTCCTTATCACTAAGGAACCGCGGTTCACTTATGGAACCGCCTGCATGGGCTGTGTTTGGTGTTTGGTGGAAGATTTTTGAATTCAGCAAATCTTATTTTTCTAGTCTAACTTATCATAGGGATATGCTTAAAAGCAAAGATAGACAAAGAAAACATATATAAACTTACCAAATAGAGATTTGACCAAATTACGTGGATTAAAAAAAATCGATGTAGGAGGTGTGTAAGACAAGACCTTAAGTCATGACACAATGATCTTCCATGATTCTATCTTGTTCTTGCTATGTTTGAGAGAATCATACATATGAATTATGTAAGCTCTAGATTAATAGCGAGAATCTATGAAAAACCGTTTTTAGATTGAATTAACAATGTCAAAAGCATTTCTCAACCATTTTCGAAAGAGAGGGTTTATCAAAAAGAGTTTGGAAGACTCAATGACTCAAAGTGGTAAAATGAGACACACAAAGAGAAGAAGGTAATTAAGGAAGATGTTCCATTAATCCTAGACCTAGACGCAAGTAATTAAAAGGTTCCCTCTTAAGTGGCTTAGTGAAGATGTCAGCTAAGTTTTCCTCGGAGGGTACCTTCTCAATTGAAATGTTCCCCTTTTGAACATTATTCCTAAGGAAATGGTGTCGAATTTCTATGTGTTTGGTTCGCGAATGTTGCACGGGATTCTTGCTAAGGTCTATAGCGCATTTATTATCGCACATGATGGGAACATCATCAAGAGAAATCCCGTAATCAACAAGCGCTTGCTTCATCCATAGAGCTTGCTGGCATGCTTTTCCGGCACTCACATACTCGGCTTCCGTGGTGGATATTGCAAGAGCGGTTTGTTTCTTGGAGAACCAAGAAGTTAAACAACAACCCATGAAGGTACAAACTCCACTAGTGCTTTTCCGATCCACATAGTCTCCCGCATGATCCGAGTCCGCGTAGACAATGGTTTCTACGCCGGTCCCTTTAGGATACCATAATCCTAAATGTATAGTGCCTTTAATGTATCGGAAGATACGCTTAACCGCTTCAAGGTGAGAGGTTTTGGGAGCCTCTTGGAAGCGAGCACAAAGGCAAACACTAAACATGATATCCGGTCGACTTTCCGTTAGGTACAACAAACTACCAATCATACCTCTATATTTGGTGTTGTCTACCGACTCACAATCATCATCTACGGTGAGTTTAGTATCCGAGGCCATTGGGGTCTTCATTGGTCTAGATTCTTCTAATCCAAATTTCTTTAGCATTTCTTTAGCATACTTAGATTGACTAAAGAAAATACCATCATCCATTTGTTTAATTTGGAGTCCTCAAAAGAAGTTAAGTTCTCCCATCATACTCATTTCAAACTCATCATGCATGATTTTGGCAAAGTCATCACACAATTCTTGACAAGTTGATCCAAATATAATGTCATCAACATATATTTGTACGATTATGAGGTGAGAACCTTTCTTCTTTGTAAAGAGCGTGTTGTCTACCATCCCCATGGTATACTCATGTTTAACAAGAAACGCTTTAAGTCTATCATACCAAGGTTTGGGTGCTTGTTTGAGTCCATAAAGTGCTTTCTTAAGCTTGTAAACATGATCCGGTTTCTCAAAATCAATGAAGCCGGGAGGTTGAGCCACATATACCTCCTCATTGATCAAACCGTTAAGAAATGCACTCTTTACTTCCATTTGTTGAAGCTTAAAATCTAAGGCACAAGCGTAGGCTAAGAGGATTCTAATGGATTCTAATCTAGCTACCGGTGCATATGTCTCATCATAATCAATCCCTTCTTGTTGATTATAGCCTTGAGCTACAAGTCTAGCCTTGTTACGAGACACAATGCCATTCTCATCTAACTTATTCCTAAATACCCATTTGGTTCCTATAATGGTAGAACTTCTAGGTGGAGGAACAAGTTCCCAAAATCATTGGCGACGAATTGATTCAATTCTTCTTGCATCGCAATGACCCAACTCTCATCCGTCAAAGCTTCTTTAACATTCTTTAGTTCAATCAAGGAGACAAAACAAAAGAAGTTGCTTTGGTTTTGGACTTGAGATCTTAGGGTCCTTTGATTTAAGTCACCAATTACATTATTGAGAGTATGATCCCTAGATTCCTTAATGTTTACTTCATTTTCAACACTAAGGTCTTCAACTCCTATTTTTCTAACCTCTTTGGCTTTAACTACTTCTAATTCATCCAATTCATCATCAACCAATGGTGGTGTCTTGGGTGAAGGAGGGGTTTCATCAAAGGTTACGTTGAGTGATTCTTCAATAACCCTCGTGGTTCTATTTAGGACTATGTAGGCTTTGCTAGTTTGGGAATAACCTAAAAGGATACCTTCGTAAGACTTTGGGTCAAACTTGGTAAGGTAGTCTTTGGTGTTGAGGATAAAGCACTTGCTAACAAACACCCTAAAGTATTCCAATGAGGGTTTCTTACCTTTAAGAATCTCATAGGGGGTCTTTCCTAGGAAAGGTCGAATAAGATTTCGGTTGAGAATATAAGTCGATGTGTCCACGGCATTGCACCAAAACTTTTGAGGCAAAGATTGCTCGTTTAACATCGTCCTACTCATCTATTGGAGAGTCCTATTCTTCCTTTCAACTACCCCATTTGATTGTGGAGTGCGAGGAGCCGAGAAGTTATGGGTAATACCATGAGCTTCACAAAAGGCACCAAATTGCACTTCATTATCAAATTCCCTACCATGATCCGTCCTAATAGAGACAATTGAACATCCTAGTTGATTTTGAATTCTTCGACTAAAGATTTCAAAGTGATCGAAAGCTTCATTCTTAGATGCCAAAAATCTAGTCCAAGTGAATCTAGAATAGTCATCAACTATAACTAGGGTATAAAGGTTACCTCCATAACTCCGTATGGCCGAAGGTCCAAAAAGATCCATATGTAGGAGCTCTAAGCACCGAGAGGTCGATACCAAATTCTTGGCTTTGTGACTTGAGTGAACTTGCTTTCCAACTTTGCAAGCATCACAAAAGTGACTATCAAACTTAATCTTGGGGAGGTGTCTTACCAACTCCTTCGAGACTAAAGATTGAATTAAACGCATATTAGCGTGACCTAATCTCCTATGCCAAAGAGTAGAACTATCATCTATAGTCGCAAGACATATGTTGTCTTTTGACTTCTTATTGACCTTCATAACATAAAGCCCATGCTTTCTAATACCTTTTCCAATGACCTTTCCATCTTTTACGATTTCACTGTCATGTTCCAAAAAGATGACCTTACACTTATTATCACAAATTTGACCTATACTTAAAAGGTTAAAGCCTAAGTTATCTACGTGCTCAACATTATCAATGGTCATAGAGTCAAGAGAAACCGTACCTTTGCCAATGATATTACCACGTAGACTACTAGCGAATGTGACGTTACATCCATCATATGCTTTGTAATGCGAGAAAAAACTTCGATTACCCGTCATGTGTTTAGAACATCCACTATCCTTAATCCACTCATCGGGCTCCAAATTAATTCCCAAGCATATCTAGGTAACAACACACAAGATCAAACATTTGGTCCCCAATATCTCATGGGTCCAAAACTGTTAGTTCCAAACATGTCTTGCATTTGGATGGGATGCATGAATGAAGGAGGGGTTCCCCATGGAGAACAAAATAGAGGAGGGTAGTAATTCATGTAACCATTTTGTTGTTTATTATTTCTCCTAGGTGTACTTGATCTAGGTTTAGAGTTATGATTATTCCTTCTAGGTGTTGGAGTTTTACTTCTAGGTCGTGAATTGTTTTGATTATCTTTTCTAGGATTTGTTGTTCTACTTCTAGGCTTAGACACATTTCGTACTCTAGGTGGAGTAGAAGATGTTCTTGATAAACTTCTATTTCCCATGAGAGGTTTACTTAATGGCTTGTAGAACTTATCAACGATATTGTTGTCAAGTATGGGTAATTTTACTTTATTAACAATAAGATGCTTTGGTTTTTCATCTAACTTAGACTTTTCAGAAAGTTCAGGATTTTCACCAAAATCACCCTCTGGCCGCGGTACCTTATCTATGGCGGCGGTTCCATAGTGATAAGGAACCGCCCCATACAATTTGGGACCGCGTACAGCAGACGTTTTTTATGAAAACCTGACTTGTTTTGGTTCACTAGTTGAGGCTTCATTTGAGTTAAAACCTATACCAACTCTTTCCTTTGAATGAACTTGTTTGTTTAACATGTCATCAAGAGCACTAGTGCCTTTCATGAATTTTTCCAATTTAATGGAGGTGTTCTTGAGGTCTTCATTTTCTAATCTAAGTTTCTCACAACTTAAGCAACTTAAATCAACCTCTTTATTTTTCTCAAGTTTAGCTAATTTCTCCCTAAGTTCATTGATCTCATTTTCGAGCTTAGTTTTGGTTGATTTTAAGGTTTTGTTCTTTTCTATGAATTTGAGACTAAGTTTGTGTAAACTATCATAATTGCCTTCAAATTCAATATCATCAAAGGTGGAGCTATCATAACTATAATATTCGGTTTCGGAATGTACCTCTTTAGAAGTGTGAGCCATAAGACATTTCTCCTCTTTGGGGTTGTCATCATCATCTTCACCGCTATCGCTCCAAGCACCACTAACGAACGCCGTGTGGTTCTTATCGCGAGCGGGCTTTGGACAATCACCAATGAAGTGATTTGGATCACCACATCTAAAGCAATTCCTATCACCTTTTTCGTTCTTGGCAAACCGATTCTTTGAGAATGGTTTCTTGTCATTGTTGGGTTGCCTAACGTGTTGACCTCGTCTCTTGAAGAACTTCTTGAAATCTCTCACCGCCAATGCATACTCCTCGTCATCGCTTTCCGAGGAACTATCATGGTCACTTTGTGCCTTCTTGGATTTAAGTGCAAGAGATTTCCTTTCACTCTTGGTTTTCACTAATTCCGGGTCCTTAAAAATTATCATCTCATGAACCTTCAAGTTGCCTGTGAGTTCATCGAGTGATAAAGTTGAGAGATCTTTCGATTCTTCAATCGCCGTGACTTTTGCTCTCCACTTTGAATGTAAAGCCCTTAGAAACTTCCTAACATTGTTCTTGCTAGAAAAACCTTCATCAAGTGCTTTTATACTAGTAATAATGGTGTTAAACCTAGCAAATGCACTATCAATAGTTTCATCTTCTAAGATGACAAATTGTTCATATTGTTGGACAAGAAAATCAATTTTGCTTTCTTTGACTTGGCTATTACCTTGGTGGGTTACTAAAAGAGTGTTCCAAATATCTTTAGCGGTTTCGCACATAAAAATTCTTTCATACTCTTTGTAAAACCCGTATTTAAATCTAGTAATGTAAATACGCGATTTACGTACCTAAGCTAATTACAAAAAAAATTATTGACGAAAACAAACGCAAGAAAATTATACAAGTATTATTATATACAAGTTTAAAAAAAAATAATAAATAAATGAAGGGGGCCGGTTTTTGTTAAAAAAAAAAGGGATTATGGGCTTTAGCCCATTTTGGTTATACATAAATCAAACGGGGGTTTTGTTTTCCCCAAAACAGTCGTACAAAAAAAATAAGGGAATTAGGGTTCTTTGTGTTGGCCGCCGGAAGAAAAAAAAAAGAAAAGAAAAGAGGTCCGATTGTTTGATCTAGTAATCCTCCTACGGTATTTATCCTCTTCTTATGTCAGTTTATATAAAATCACGAAGTAGGTTTTGATGAATCAAAGAGGGAACGTTTTTTTTATAAATAAGTCACGAACATCACATAAAATAACAGATTAGGGTTTCTTGAGAGGGTACCACAACTGCCTGATTTTGGGGGTGTCGGGTTTGGGTTGGTGATCAAAACCGAGACCACAGTGGGTCTCGGTGTGGCCTACTGTTGGACGACGAGGGTCAAAAGACCCAAGCAAAGGGGTGTTTGTTTAGCTTATGATGATCGGGTGTGTTGGTTCATGTGAACCGAGAGCCATAAGGCTTCGGTGACTCCAGCTTGGCCCAGCCGTGACCCACACAGGGGCGGCTAGGGCCAGTTTCGACCAAAGGGGTGCGTTTGGGGGCTGCGGGTTTAATAAGGGTGTGTTTGGCTATATTGAAAACAGTGGAAACGTGGCTAAAACGGTGGGAACTACATGTAAAACCAGTGGGAAAAAAATGGGACTTTAAAATGGTTATGTTGAATAATTTTAGCGACAGTTTTAGCGACAGTTTTCTGTCGCAAAACTGTTATATATATGCAGCTTTTAAAAGGGACAATTTTAGCGATAGTTTTAGTGACACGGAATTCTGTCACTAATTCTTGTTGACAGATTTTGTATCATATGTTGATTTGTTAGTGCGACCGAGATGGGCTCGGTAGGCTCGGGAGATTATTATAAATAATAAAAAAATATTTTTATATTATACCTTTTTAAATTAAATTGTTTATCAACGTTTAAAATATATTTTAAATGTATTAATTTAATATAGTTCCTTAGTATTTAAAAGGGTATAATTTTATTAAATAAATTAAATTATTTTGGGAACTTCTAAATTAAGAAACTTTTATTTTAGCGGGATACTTAAGGTAGTATTACTATAGCGTCAGAAATACGTTGTACCATAATTAATAGTAGAAAATAATACCTTAAAATGAATTAATATAAGTTCAGATTTATCAGTTGGTATACGTACAGATTTTCAGAATCAAAATAAAATGAATAAATAAGAAGCCAATAAGATCAATAAAATTCCATAAACGAATATCAGTTAACTTATTCGCGTCCTTTATTCATGTAGCACGCGTGAAGCCCGAGTAGTATTCGTTCAGTCTTCCATTCAGTCAGTTACTGGACACGAGGTACGGATTTTCCGTCCTTTCAGTAAGGACTTCCTTTCTATGCATGATTAGGATTTCCCGTCTTCAGCCAAATGTTTTTCCCCAGTATATGTTTAAGTTTTTCAGTAATCATATTAATAACTAAATAAATTGCCTGAGCATTATATACAAGCACGACCAGTTTATGTACTAGTTACGGAGGTACCGTAACCACGGCACTAGAGGCACCGGTGTCGTGACTCACATGCAGGAGAGTGATATCCTGCATCGTCCCACTCAGCTCAGCTTGGCCATTTTATCAGTATTTTTTAGTGGGGCGTATGGATGCATCCTAGGCTTATATGTGTTACAAGTTATCAGGGTGAATGTGGTGTGTGCTCTACATCCTTCACATTGGAGCTGATCCCTCCACCCAGCACAATTATTTAGAGGTCACCCCTCTACAGCATGACGAGGTCACCCCTCCAGTTATTCATGAACGGTTGTTACAGCACGTGACCTATATAAGCTCTGGCAAATAAAATACAGTAAATGCATGTTTCAGAATTTATAGTTATATTTCAGTATCAGTATATATGAATCAGGTTTTTCAGAGTTTATGCAGAGTTCTACCACATGTTCATATCAGTCTTATAGCTTCATTGTTGTTTTCTAATTCATTACTTTCTGTACATTCTTATCATGCTATATTCATCCACTGAGGGTTATGCTCAGCCGTAGTTTCCTTTCATGTTTCCAAACGGCAGGTTCACAGGGACGATCTTAGGACTTCTAAGAGAGTACGTGCATTTGGATGGGAGCTATCCAGACTCCTTTATTTTTATGCACACATACGTTACTTTACTTTGGTTGTTTGGACACTGTTTCGTCCTTTTTCTTTCAGTACTTAATCTTTATATTTTGGGCTTATGTTGTACTACCGATGTTTTATTCCGATACTTCCGTTTGGTCAGTTAATGTTTAATACATTGCCTTGCATGCTTTGATGACACGCCATAAATACACGTAACGGTCCATTTATCCAAGTGGGGTGTTACAATTATGGTATCAGAGAGCAAGGTTCGACCTGTAGGCTCTAAAACTTGACCTGTGGCTAGTGGGTAGTCACCAAGAACTTCTTGTATTTTTGGCGTCGTTATTTTCCATGCTACTCATGAATTTTATCAGTCGGATTTTCAAAATTTTGATTAAGTAAACGGTTGGTACAGGACTGGCCATTCTTAATCGCATGTGCTTTTCAGCGAACATTTCGTTTTGGTGAACTGACCATAGGCGTTCACCCTTGCAGTTTAAGTTTTGTATGGATGAACTGACCATAGGCGTTCATCCTTACTCATGTCGGATTTATGTTTCAGTAATTGTCATTTTGTGAACTGACCCTAGGCGTTCACCAGTTTTCATGTCATATTTTATTGACTATACCTTCATGAATTACACTATGCATATTCCGATTTATTAACCCATATTTTGGCAGTTTTATCAACTTATCCTCTTTTATTTCAGATGCCACCCAGACGCGAAACCGAGAATGACCCTAACGCAGCTGCCATTGCTGCTGCTGTTCAGGATGCTATACAGGCCATGTTACCCCAAATTCGTGATGAGATCCGAGCTGAATATCAAAATGGACCTCAGCAGAATAACAACCCTCCTGCTCCACCACCTGCCACTTTACCCGCTTGGCTGGATCTGTTTAACAAGTAGAAACCCCGACTGTTTGAGCAGACTGTAGCTCCAACTAACGCGGAAGACTGGATCTACCATATAGAGAAATTTTTTGGAGCTATGGGTTGTGGTGATGTTTTCAAAGTTAGGCTTGCAGTTTACAAGCTGGAGGGTCCTGCTCTGCATTGGTGGAGGTCTCAGAAACTGTCCAATGGGGGAGATGCTTGGGAGCTTACATTGACCTGGGCACGTTTCAAGACGATGTTCTATGACCAGTTTTTCCCGCATGCGGAGCAAGCTAAGATGAAGAGGGACTTCCACGTTATTCGTCAGAATCATGGCGAGAACAGTATAGAGTTCATGCACCGATACCTCAGGATGGCTGGATTCTTAGGGGAGGCTGCGGGTACCGTAGAGGAGCAAGCGAAGCAATTTCGCTGGGCTCTTCACTCTAGGACTGCAGATAGACTGATGAGTGCCACATTCACTAATGTGTCACAAGTAGCTAATGCAGCTCGGGATGTTGAGATGCTTTTCGAGAGGGATGAGCTCGAGAATGTAGAGCGTCCGGAGAAAAGGTACATCTCACCCAACAGACTTAAACAATTTAGCCCCATTATTGCTTGTCAACTTATATGTTATGACTTATCCAATTATAATCTTACAGACATAGAGGAGGAGACCGATCCCAATCGGCTACTCCGCATCAGAACTACAGGAACCACGGTCAGTCATATGACCGTAATCGGTCAGATAAGAGGAGCGGCGGTGATAATTACCGCGGCAGCTCCAACTCATCTGGCAGCTACAGGTGAGTCTTTAAGCTCCAGAAATACTAAACTATCGTGTAAAACAGATCTTAAATTTTTGTAAATTCCAACAGAGATGCTGGACAGGGGCGTGACCAAAACAACAGGGGTCAGCAGGTTGCCCGACCGGCAAATTCTGGTAATTTTAATTTCAGTCAGACAGCCTTATTTCAGGTTAAGATATCAGAATCGTGACACGTGTTTTTCATCGTAAATCAGGTTCTCTGCAAACCAGAGCTGCTTCTACCGTGTATACTTATCCCACTTGCATCACATGTGGAAAGAAACACACGGGACCGTGCCGTCGTGGTACAAGTGGTTGTTTCCAGTGTGGCCAGCCGGGCCATCTGAAGAGAGATTGTAAGAGCGGGAATACTGCTGGTACATCAGGCCAGATTCCTCAGATTTTACCTCCACCACCACCGATACCACCAACCACTGGTCGTGTCTACACTACTACCCGTGGACAAGCAAATAAGACCACAGGTACCATTACTGGCATTTTGTTTATACACGGACATGCTGCTTGCGTACTTTTCGATACAGGCGCCACCCACTCAGTTATATCTACTTCATATGCTGTTAAAATAAACATGACCTCTACGTCACTAGACGGTTTACTTAGTATATCTACCCCCATGCGAGACTCTGTACTCATTACCCAAGTATATAAGGATCTCCCTCTTGAGTTTGATGATAAAATCCGTCCAGTCAGTGCACTTCCTTTAGATATGTGCGAATTCGATGTTATTCTGGGTATGGATTGGTTGTCGGTTCATCGTGCCACTATAGACTGTCATGCTCACCGGGTTATCTTTGGTGATGTCCAGACACCAGAGTTTATTCACCACGGTTTCCTACCAGGAAAACATGTTCAGATCATTTCGGCTTTACAGGCGCGTACCTTACTATACCATGGTTGTGAGGGTTTTCTAGCTACAGTTCATGACATGACTTCAGAGGCACCTTCAATTCATGATCAGCCAGTGGTGTCAGATTTTCCAGATGTCTTTCCAGAGGAACTTCCAGGTTTACCTCCCATGCGAGAGGTAGAATTTGGTATCGATCTCATTCCAGGTGCAGAACCAGTATCTAAAGCTCCTTACCATATGGCTCCTGTAGAGCTTAAGGAACTGAAAGATCAGCTTCAGGAACTGCTAGAAAGGGGTTTCATTCGTCCAAGCGTGTCACCTTGGGGCGCTCCACTTTTGTTTGTCAAGAAGAAGGATGGTAGTATGCGATTGTGTATTGACTACCGTGAGTTGAATAAGCTCACTATTCGTAATCGTTATCCACTTCCTCGTATTGACGACTTATTCGATCAGCTTCAGGGTGCCAAGCACTTCTCAAAAATCGATCTACGATCAGGTTACCATCAGCTGCGTGTAAAAGAGCAGGATATAACCAAAACTGCTTTTCGCATGAGGTACGGTCATTACGAGTTTGTTGTTATGCCATTCGGTCTCACGAATGCGCCTGCAGTATTTATGGACTTGATGAACAGAGTCTTCCACGAATTCTTAGACAAGTTTGTGATTGTATTCATCGATGATATCCTTATTTTCTCCAAATCCAAAGAGGAACATGAGAATCATCTCCGTACAGTTTTGCAGATTCTCAGACGAGAAAAACTATATGCTAAATTTTTGAAGTGCGAATTTTGGCTGAATTCAGTGGCGTTTCTAGGTCATATTGTTTCTGCGGAAGGAATCACTATGGATCCTGCGAAGGTGGAGGCTATCACCAAATTTCCAAGACCGACGTATGTCACTGAGATACGTAGTTTTCTTGGGTTGGCGGGTTATTACCGCAGGTTTGTGGAAAACTTCTCACGTTTGGCGTTACCATTGACCCAACTTATGCGGAAAGGTGAGAAGTTTATATGGACCGAGGAGAGAGAAAAGAGTCTTGAGGAACTCAAGCATCGATTGATCTCAGCACCGATACTCACTCTTCCAGCCGGTACAGGTGGTTATCAGATTTACAGCGACGCATCAGGAAAGGGCTTAGGTTGTGTTCTTATGCAGCATGGGAAAGTCATTGCTTATGCTTCGCGTCAACTGAAGCCGTATGAAAAAAATTACCCTACTCATGATCTAGAGCTCGCAGCAGTCGTTTTCGCCCTTAAAATCTGGAGGCATTATTTATACGGTGAGTCGTGTGATATCTTCACCGATCACAAAAGTCTCAAGTATATATTTACGCAGCGAGAGCTGAACATGAGACAGAGGCGATGGTTAGAACTGCTAAAAGACTATGACACTAATATCCAGTATCACCCAGGCAAAGCAAATGTAGTAGCAGATGCCCTTAGCAGAAAGTCAGGTATGATAAATGGCATCAAAGTTCAGGAAGAAATTATTCGGGATTTAGAGCGGTATGATATTGAGCTCTTAGTACGCGGACAGAGGGGATACTGGGCTAGTTTGAGGGTAGAACCAGATTTACTCTCTAGGATTAAAGCCGCCCAAAAGGATGATGGTGAAATCTGGGCGATTATCCAGAACATTGACCAGCAGACCTAATTTCGCATCGATGACGATGGTATCGTATGGCAGGGTACCAAACTCTGCGTTCCAGAAGACCCTACTCTCAGAGAAGCCTTAATGACTGAGGCTCACAGCTCTCCGTTCTCTATCCATCCGGGTTCCACCAAAATGTATCACGATCTTAAGCAGCATTTCTGGTGGAGCGGCATGAAACAGGATGTCGCAACATTTGTGTCTAAATGCTTAACCTGTCAGCAGGTTAAGATAGAGCACCAGCGTTCCAGTGGTCTTCTCCAGCCATTAGATATTCCAATGTGGAAATGGGACAAGATCTCTATGGATTTTGTCACCGGACTACCACAGACTCAGCGGATACATGATGCAATCTGGGTTGTTGTCGATCGTTTGACCAAGTCGGCACATTTCATTCCTATTCGCAAAGATTTCGCAGTCAGTAAATTAGCGAAACTGTTCACCGAGGAGATCGTACGATTACACGGTCCACCTTCTGAAATTATATCAGATAGGGGTCCCCGTTTCACTTCTCACTTCTGGCAAGGTTTGCATAAAGCTTGGGGAACTAGGCTCAAGCTCAGCACAACTTTCCATCCACAGACGGACGGTCAGTCAGAGCGTACCATCCAGACCTTAGAGGACATGCTACGCGCCTGTGCATTAGAATGGACAGGACACTGGGATGACTATATTTGCTTGGTTGAGTTTGCCTACAACAACAGTTGGCATGCTAGTATCAAGCGTGCTCCATTCGAGATGTTATACGGCAGGAAATGCCGTGCTCCTATTTGTTGGGATCAGGTTGGAGAATGTTTGATTGAAGGACCAGAATTGATAGAACTGACCAATGAAAAGGTCGCCATTGCTAGGGCAAAACTGCAAGAAGCGCGTACTCGCCAGAAGAGTTACGCAGACAAGCATAGCAGAGATCTATCTTTTCAGACTGGGGATCGTGTGTTCCTCAAAGTATCACACGCACGCGGTGTCAGACGTTTTGGCCTCAAAGGAAAGCTCAGCCCTCGTTACATCGGACCGTTCGAAATCCTTGAACGTATCGGTGAAGTGTCATACCGATTGGCGTTACCACCTCAGCTTTCACACGTCCATAACGTGTTTCATGTATCATTACTCAGGGGGTACAACCATCATGAGCTTCACAAAGTAAATTATCCACTCGATCAGATTCGGGAGGATCTATCTTAAATTGAGGAACCCGAAGCAGTTTTAGATCGCCAGGATCGAGTCATGAGAAGGAAGACCATTCCTTTCGTCAAAATCCTGTGGAGGGACCATACCGAGCGGGAGGCCACTTGGGAAACAGAGGAGTCTATACGGACTTCTTATCCTCACTTTCAGTTTTGATTCTGGTATGTCTTTTCAGCTTTTATGTCATCCAGCTTATTAGCATTTCAGCTTTTACTCCAGTCAGCTTAAATATCTTACAATTCGGGGACGAATTCTTCTTTTTAGAGGGGAAGAATTGTAAAACCCAGTATGGTCGTATCCTTAATTCGGGGACGAATTGTTCTTTTAGAGGGGAAGAATTGTAAAACCCGTATTTAAATCGAGTAATGTAAATACGCGGTTTACGTACCTAAGCTAATTACAAAAAAAATTATTGACGAAAACAAACGCAAGAAAATTATACAAGTATTATTATATACAAGTTTTTTTTTTAAAAAAAAAATATAAATGAAGGGGGCCGGTTTTTGTTTTAAAAAAAAGGGATTATGGGCTTTAGCCCATTTTGGTTATACATAAATCAAACGGGGGTTTTGTTTTCCCCAAAACAGTCGTACAAAAAAAAAGGGAATTAGGGTTCTTTGTGTTGGCCGCCGGAAGAAAAAAAAAAGAAAAGAAAAGAAAAGAGGTCGGATTGTTTGATCTAGTAATCCTCCTACGGTATTTATCCTCTTCTTATGTCAGTTTATATAAAATCACGAAGTAGGTTTTGATGAATCAAAGAGGGAACGTTTTTTTTTATAAATAAGTCAAGAACATCACATAAAATACCAGATTAGGGTTTCTTGAGAGGGTTCGAATCACCACAACTGCCTGATTTTGGGGGTGTCGGGTTTGGGTTGGTGATCAAAACCGAGACCACAGTGGGTCTCGGTGTGGCCTACTGTTGGACGACGAGGGTCAAAAGACCCAAGCAAAGGGGTGTTTGTTTAGCTTATGATGATCGGGTGTGTTGGTTCATGTGAACCGAGAGCCATAAGGCTTCGGTGACTCCAGCTTGGCCCAGCCGTGACCCACACAGGGGCGGCTAGGGCCAGTTTCGACCAAAGGGGTGCGTTTGGGGGCTGCGGGTATAATAAGGGTGTGTTTGGCTATATTGAAAACAGTGGAAACGTGGCTAAAACGGTGGGAACTACATGTAAAACCAAAAAAATGGGACTTTAAAATGGTTATGTTGAATAATTTTAGCGACAGTTTTAGCGACAGTTTTCTGTCGCAAAACTGTTATATATATGCAGTTTTTAAAAGGGACAGTTTTAGCGACAGTTTTAGTGACACATAATTCTTTCACTAATTCTTGTTGACAGATTTTGTATCATATGTTGATTTGTTAGTGCGACCGAGATGGGCTCGGTAGGCTCGGGACATTATTATAAATAATAAAAAAAATATTTTTATATTATACCTTTTTAAATTAAATTGTTTATCAACGTTTAAAATATATTTTAAATGTATTAATTTAATATAGTTCTTTAATATTTAAAAGGGTATATATTTATTAAATAAATTAAATTATTTTGGGAACTTCTAAATTAAGAAACTTTTATTTTAGCGGGATACTTAAGGTAGTATTACTATAGTGTCAGAAATACGTTGTACCATAATTAATAGTAGAAAATAATACATTAAAATGAATTAATATAAGTTCAGATTTATCAGTTGGTATACGTACAGAATTTCAGAATCAAAATAAAATGAATAAATAAGAAGCCAATAAGATCAGTAAAATTCCATAAACGAATATCAGTTAACTTATTCGCGTCCTTTATTCATGTAGCACGCGTGAAGCCCGAGTAGTATTCGTTCAGTCTTCCATTAAGTCAGTTACTGGACACGAGGTACGGATTTTCCGTCCTTTCAGTAAGGACTTCCTTTCTATGCATGATTAGGATTTCCCGTCTTCAGCCAAATGTTTTTCCCCAGTATATGTTTAAGTTTTTCAGTAATCATATTAATAACTAAATAAATTGCCTGAGCATTATATACAAGCACGACCAGTTTATGTACTAGTTACGGAGGTACCGTAACCACGGCACTAGAGGCACCGGTGTCGTGACTCACATGCAGGAGAGTGATATCCTGCATCGTCCCACTCAGCTCAGCTTGGCCATTTTATTAGTATTTTTTAGTGGGGCGTATGGATGCATCCTAGGCTTATATGTGTTACAAGTTATCAGGGTGAATGTGATGTGTGCTCTACATCCTTCACATTGGAGCTGATCCCTCCACCCAGCACAGTTATTTAGAGGTCACCCCTCTACAGCATGACGAGGTCACCCCTCCAGTTATTCATGCACGGTTGTTACAGCACGTGACCTATATAAGCTCTGGCAAATAAAATACAGTAAATGCATGTTTCAGAATTTATAGTTATATTTCAGTATCAGTATATATGAATCAGATTTTTCAGAGTTTATGCAGAGTTCTACCACATGTTCATATCAGTCTTATAGCTTCATTGTTGTTTTCTAATTCATTACTTTATGTACATTCTTATCATGCTATATCCGTCCACTGAGCGTTATGCTCAGCCGTAGTTTCCTTTCATGTTTCCAAACGGCAGGTTCATAGGGACGATCTTAGGACTTCTAAGAGAGTACGTGCATTTGGATGGGAGCTATCCAGACTCTTTTATTTTTATGCACACATACGTTACTTTACTTTGGTTGTTTGGACACTGTTTCGTCCTTTTTCTTTCAGTACTTAATCTTTATATTTTGGGCTTATGTTGGACTACCGATGTTTGATTCCGGTACTTCCGTTTGGTCAGTTAATGTTTAATACATTGCCTTGCATGCTTTGATGACACGCCATAAATACACGTAACGGTCCATTTATCCAAGTGGGGTGTTACACTCTTTCTTAGGTAAAGCATTATAAATCACCATTTTAGCCTCATTATTTTTTGAAAGTTTCTTTTTAGTATCGTCATTAGCTTTGTCAAAAGTGACCAATTCTTTTGTTTTAGAAACTTCATTAAATTGATAAGGTAAAAGATCACCATTAGTAATAACATGCCAAAGATCTAAATCTTTTGATTTCACATAAGTTTCAAATCTATTTTTCCAGTAGATAAAACTATCGGTTTCAAAAAGTGGTGGTCTTTGCATAGATTGCCCTTCTAGGTATGTGTTGGAATCCATTGATCGATTCAAGTTCTAAAATACAATATACTTTAAGAATTCTTGAGCAACCACGCTCTGATACCAATTGTAGAAACTAGAAGGGGGGGGGGTGGTTGAATAGTTTCTTATAATTTACTTGTTAAAAGGTGGTTTTCATAAATCCTTTTTCAAAAACTTAGACTTGAGGAAATGTGTGAAATCTTCTTATGCACAATATGAACAATGATAGTGTAACTAAGCTAATACTAACAAATATATATGCACAAAGAATAAATAATGTAAAGAGTTAAGGGTAAAGAAAGATCAAACCGAACACCAAGGATTTATAGTGGTTTGGCAACGAAGCTCACTCCTCGTTCCTACTCCACTCATCGAGTACTCCTTACTCGAGAGTTCACTACACAATAAGCTCCTTATGGTGGAGAAAACCGTACACGTCGCTTAACCAATTTCCGACTCTAAGCTAAAAGTCGAGCCCTAATCGTAGCTAGGACCAATCTACACAACTATACTTAGTACATACACAACTTCCAAATAGACACAACTACTTGGATCTTCTCAACTAAGACAAAACAACAAATGTATAAAAGTAGATCTTCAATGGATCTTTGGTGGTGGACTCAACACTTCACAAGGATAGTGTTCTTCTCTTTGAACTTGGAGAGGAAGGGATGGAAGAACAAGATTCACTTCTTAAACAAGTAGTAATCAAACAAATGATCAAATATTTGAGTGATTAAAGAAGAGAGTTTGAATCTGGAAATAGATGTGCAAAAGAGGTGATTTGAAAAGCTGAGAATGGTCCACTATTTATAGGACAAAGGCCCAACGGATATATCTGGCCGCGGTTCCTTAGCTCAGCCGGTGGTTCCTTATCGATAAGGAACCGCCTAGGCACTAGAGACTCCGCTCCATTTTTTTTCCTTTAGTGGTGGAGGTCTTATCTGGATATAAAAAATATCCTGAAAGGATATTCTTAACCAAATAAGAATATGCCATTTTCAAATTTCAAATAATTAATTTAATAAAACATTTTCTTAAAAAGTAAGTTTAATAAAAACTTGTCACACTTAATAAAAAGTGAGTTTTAAGAAAGTTTAAATCACTTGATCACTTGATTAAGGTTAGTACTTGTTTATTCATACCTTAAGTGAAAATGAGTAAAATGAAAAAAATACTTGAACTCAAGAATTCGTTTTTCGTTGTTTTCGTAAATGCTTGTTTTTACATATTGTCGTAATCAAAACAAAGCGAGACCGAAAAATGCAAGTAACGTTTTTAGGCATTATTGCATTAACACATTTATTGAAGACATAAATTTAAATAAACTACTACATGCGTTTTAGACATAATGTATTGTTTTCATCACGATTAAGTGACTTTTGGGATCATAGAACAAGAACACGTGAATGCTTCGTTTGAAATAATTTCGTCGTCCTTGATTTTCACCCAATTCCATGCTAAGCGTGTAACGAGATCATTGTTATTATAAGTTAGCAACACAATCATATCTCATGAGTGTTAATTACACACCTAAACTCCCTTATTCCTACTTGGTATCTCTTATATTTTATTTTTGTCTTAATGATCATGAGGATACGTCATTGACTTATGCGTAAATAGAGATTAAGTCTAAAAATAGAGTATTAACTGTGTAACCAAAATCATTAAATTAATAATTCATCCTAATAGACAACGATGTCAAAAAATTAAGTCAACAAGAAGGATCGATAAACACGATTTTAGAATGGTTTTGAACATGAGACTTATTACCAAGACTTTTATACGCCCCCTAACGGAAGGGCCTTATTATCATAGGTTTACCTCCATCTTTTATTCAACTCCGCCATGGAGCTTTTATTATGACTTCGGTCTTGCCTTGCCTTTTATTATCCGCCATCATCGGTGGTTTTATTATGGCCAAAGACGTATATCCTCACGCTAAAGCGAATTTTGGATCTTTAAAGCTTCAAAGATTAAGGCTTGATTCACTTTCAATTTGGGCATAGATTTTTCGGCCTTGTGAGCTTCAAATTTTTGCTTAATTTAGGTGAGCACTTTAAATCTTATTATTAGGTGAAGCTTTCGATTATTCGGGTGCCAATACTTCAAAACCGTGACGCTGGTGATACCTTAATGTTTTCCCAATTTGGTTACATGGAGGCTACTAAAACAAATTAGAAACCAACAATAGTGACTAAACCGCTAAATCAATATTTATTAACAATTTATTATCAAAAGCGTGGGGAGAATAAGCTAATAATTACTACACATGAGATCGTGAACGATTACGAGACTTATAAATAACTCTATCATTTCTCGTCCTCATTTAAGAGACTTAGCCTATAAAGTTAAGGAATCGAAGCTAAGTGCTCAACGCGCACGGTCGAGTCAAAAATTACTCTCATTCTCACCATCGGAAAACCTACATTCGTGTCTTAAACACTTATGAAAAATACGAAAAAATTTAAAATTTGGCCATTTTTAGCCTTATTTTGCATAAAACGATAACAAAAAGATGAAATTTTGGATTGCGTGGTGACGTAAGCAAGGTGAAGTATCTACTCACCCCCCATACTAAAACTAAACATTGTCCTCAATGTTTCGAGTTTAGGGGTGAAAACACCCCCATACTAGAGACGAAGTCGAATGCTTAATCTCGAGCATGGAAAGGGTAAAACGAATAACCTAAAAGCCGTTTATGAATTATGCTAATAAGATAAATGATGTAGTGAGGAATGTATATGTTAATTAAGATACGTTATAGGGTAAATTAGAAAATTAATTTTAGGAAAAAGTAATAGACTAAAATTACCAAAGACGGATTTAATTGAACACGTTGATGAACCAAGTTCGTTGTATACGAAGATCGAGTGAATTTGAGACGTTTTGATTCAAGTTGGACAATGGATCGTAATTCTACCAATTTTAATCCTAAAGTGCATGAATCGTACCCCAATAAAATCTAAAAGACAATATATATATAAATATTTAAAATCTAAACTATTTAAAATTAATCTATTTAATTAAAAGCACTCTTAAATCTATTTAAAATCTAATTAAACAATTTTAAAAACTATTTAAAATTATAAACTAATTTTTATCCATTTAAAATTTTACTATTACTTTTAATAAACCAAATCTATATAAAACTATTTTTATTTAAAACTAAATCAATTAAAACTAATTTATTTAAAAATTAATTTTAATAACAATTTAAATTTCTAAATAAAATATTTTTTTTATTTGTTTTTTTAATTTATTTTTCAAACTTTATAAAAGAAAATTAAATGATGAAAATATAACTAATTAAAACTATGTATTAAAACAAATTAATAGGCTGACAGCTAGAAAAAACAAACTATATTAATTAAAGGAGCTATATTAAAACACAAATGAGAAGCTAGATGTGATGGTTAAGTAGATTGGCCCATGACCAGGAGGTCATGGGTTCGAGTCCCATTGTGGACAACTTTTTGGTTAATTATTTATTTTGACAGATAAAGTTAAATGTCACAGGAGGTGACTTTGTGTGGTTGAATATTTTGGACTGATAGAATCAGTTTAAGCTACGCAGATCAAATGAATCTGCTAGCCTAAGCACATCAGCAAGACAAACAATAAAAACTCAACAATACGAATATTAGCAGATTAAGCAATATAGATTAGCAATCCTATAATATACCAGCAAAACAGACTATAGCAGCAAGCAAACACAATTACCAAATTAAACCAGTTATCCAGCAGACATTACTATAACTCAAACTAGCAAAACTCAGCAAAATCTAAAAAAACTTGATGATAATAGAATGCAGGCATCAAAGTAAACAGAACTTACGCAAGTAGCTGAAAGTTACCACAGACTTTTATCAACTCAGCTAAGGTTATTACAATAATCATGCTTATGACTGAAATCAGATCAGTATCACCTTAAGACGTCCAAACATAAAATCTCAAGTAATCAGATTATTCAAAGTCCCTTTTAATCAGATTAAACGTTAACTTTAATAATCACCTCACAGTTATAACCAAGTCCTTTTTAAGAAAACTCTCTTAACAGATTAATCCAAAACTCCTTTAAAACAAATAACTCACTCAATAGATTTATCCAAAACTCCTCTATAAAACAGATTACTCTAAACAGTTTTAAACATAATCAGACTACTTTAAAATCTAAACAAACATCTAAATCTTAAATACATCTAAACATACAGAATACACTTTATTATAATCCAAACAAACATCTATGTCATAGAATCATCTAAAACATATAAATCTAGAGATATAAAAAAAATGAAATGAGTTGAACCTTTTGATGTAAACCTTTGGGACGAAGATGCGGCGCTGAGCCGTCTTAATATACCGAATCAACACCACCAATTTATCACCAATCGAACCAACACCATCAATGTTCGAACCATAAAACCTTCTCTCGAACAAGATTCATCACACGAATCAACATACAGTGATTCGAAACTCCTTATTTTTTATTAAACTTTCCAGTGGGGAAAGCTCTACCCCAAATTTACTTTTAATTATTTTAATCAAATTATTGAGTTAATCTGACCAAATAATTTCTTAAATTATTACTGAATAGATTTAGACAGAAGACAATATTGTAAATAACTTTTTAAACAGAAATTAAATCAAGACAGTTGAACTTCAAATTAAATTTTATTAATATCCGAAAGATAACAATACTCTTAAAAGTGAAAAAAATTACAATAATTCCTAACTCTATTTCTACATAATAACAGTAAAAATAAAAATGGGATGATTAAAATTACAGAAATTGGGGGTTTTTATAGGCTAACCCCAAACCCTCTTGGGTGAGTTTGTTGAGCAGAGACTCGCATCTTGGCCATTCAGTTGGTATCTTTCATCTTCTATCTCTTCTCAAAACTGATCTACGGTGGAAATAACACCCCTTGCACAGGGATTGCCAACGTGGCAACGAAGTGTGTTTGTTGTGCTAGTTTCAGGCTGAGGTGTCCTATCTTGATTGGTAGATTGGTGAGTGATGTGTTGTTTCACCCAATCAGGGAAGAGAGAGAAAGCCACGTCACCCATCTTGCACTATCTTCAATCTCCGATTTCCATGGGAATTAATTAAGCAAACATGTGAATCACACGCTTGAAAAAGCCCCAAAAGTTATTATTTTATTTTTTTATTGGGTGAATTCGGGTTTGGGAGGAAAAGTTAACTGGTTATTTTTCTTGTTTCTATCGAAAGAGAGAAAGAAGTGGGTGTTTGGTGGGTGTTTGGTGCGTGAATGGTTTGACTCAAATGAAAAGTGAATAAAACTTTAAATAAACTTAACACGTCTGATTTGGTGATGGGCTTGATATGGATTTTGAATTTAATAAACTCCCACCGTCTACTTTGTTATTTGGGCTTTGAGTCCATGATTACTCCCCTTCGTTTATTATTATTATAATGTTGGGCCATGATGGGCTTTCATTCATAACTTATCAATAATGGGCCTTGGTTTTGAACAAGTTAAGTTACAAATGGGCTTTCAGGCCCATTTAACTCAAGTGGGACCCATATGACAAAAATCCTTCAAAAACTTAAATTCGCGAATAATATCGAACTTGATATTGGCTTTGTTGATCTTTTCTTCATTCTTGTGTCGTTTTCGCCGGTTTTTGCGAACTTCGGTACCTACACATCAAACGAAAAACAAACGAATAGAAGGCAATATTTATACATTTAATGCATATATTCATTGTTTTTGGATATAAATGATATGAGTAAAATCACTCATATCAAACTCCCCCTTGCTAAGCAATTGCCGTGTCCTCACGCAATGATAGAATAAAACATTAACTACACTTTTATTCAACTTTTGAAACTTTATTTTGCAAAGACATAATGCATTGCTTTCATTATTGAAAAATAAATTTTTGGATCATAAAACTCAAATAGATTCATCGTCCTCGACTTTTCACTTTTCCATGCCAAGTGTAAAAACAAGATCATTGTCAATCATAAGCCCCAAAATTAAAACAACTCATACAAGTAATTTGTGTTAAACTCAATCTCCTATTATTCCTAGTTGTATCTCTAGATTTTAAATGTCATTCACCCAAAGGCTCATTTGACTTATTATGATATTTATTAATCCAAAAATGAAGGCAAGAACGGTGTAAACTCAACACTCAAAATCTAACCTCGACTTCAAAAACCGTTGTCACTAAAGAAAGCCCACATCAAGGATAACTTAACACGATTTGAGGGATAAATCCCCGGACCCGAAATTTGGCTAATAGGTCTACTTAAAAGCAACAATAAAACCTCCAATGTCAATTATGACCTTATTAATGGAGTTAGAAACAACTACATCATATCACCTTGTGGCTCTTTAAGATGCAATTGTGCTCCTTATTTAAAATCCACACCCGAAGGCTCCTTGGACAAAAAAAAGGGAATTGACATTCACCATCCCACCTTATGGCTCATGATGATGAAGCAATTTTTAGTAAACACGTCCCCTTGCCATACACCCTAAGGCTCTAATGACAAGGTTAGTGCTACATGACTCCCACCCGAAGGCTCCTACAGAACATGTTTTAGTTTATTCTTCTTAATTAATATGACATTTATAGTAAGCCAAATTTCCGCAATTCCATGATCAAAAGTCCATGACGCTGACACCCTTAATGTGTTCTCACTTTAATTACAAGGGAAGAAAAAGAAGGAGTTGCGAGTTAAGATATCAAGCCTAAACCGCTAAAAACTTCATTTATTAAGAAATTATTATTCAAGCGTGAAAATAAATACGAGGAGATTAAATCAAACACAAAAATACTAACACAATGAAGAATTAATTTTAGAAACTTATGATTAAACTATATCAACTCTTGTTTTCCATATTGTAAAATTCCAAAAATGTGAAATCAATGGATACTTAGCCTATTAAATCAAAGTTTTGGGTTTTCAAGTCATCTATGGGATCTTGCATCTTCTTAGACTTTTTCAAGTTTTAGAATTTGCGTTTAAAAGTTCCGTTGATAAACGAATTTCTAGGATCAATTATAGGAACTTGCGAAAAGTTCTTGTTCTTAACCCGTATGAGTTAAGACTTTCGCGTTTTAAAGTTCCCTATATAAAAGCCTAGCAAAACTTAATTCAAACACGTTAAGGAAAAGCTAAGGTAAAAACCGAGTCGAGTCAAAAACTATTTTTATTTTCACCAACGGAAAGCCTACATTTGTGTCAAAAGCACTTATTTCCTTTATTAAAACTTAAAATAACACTAAAAATTTAAATTTTTATTGAAAAATGAGAAAACGATTACCTTTAGACACGACAAAAGCAATTGCAAGCGATTATATCGATTAACTCCCCCATGCTAAAACCAAACATTGTCCTCAATGTTTCTTAGCTCAAGAGTAACACCCCCTTGCTAAAACACGAAGAGTCTAATGCAAAATCTTAACATGGAAAGAGCACGCAAATCTATAAGCCGTTTATTAATTATGCCTCAAGATAAAACGTTAGTCGATAAAAATCAAAGGATAGAGAGTGTGACCCTTTTGGCAATCAAAGATTGGAAGATCAAGTGGACCGGCAAAAACCAAACACGAGAGTCTTCAATGATTAGGGTCATACCTAAGATTCACAACACAACAAAACACGAGCACGAGCTTGAAAGATCAAGCCTTATTAGTGTTAGAAAATAGAGAGATGATAGAATGTATGGGACTCCCCCACAAGGCACCTCGTTTTTGTTAACCGAGTCATGAGCTCGACTCGATCCCCGCATTCATTGGTCCTTAGGGAAAATGGTAAAAATCAGCATATAGGAATTAAATCCATAATAAAGCACGATGCCGGGGTCAAAGATCTCATCCTCGTTGTCAGATGACAAAAGAAAGGATAAAACTCCAACATAAATCTCCAAAAAGAGATGGTGGTAACAAATCATGAAATGGATATAGCATGCTCTCCGAGATAAACTCGCACCAAGATGATCAAAAAGTCTTTCAATTATTGCATCGGTGAAAGGCCGAGATTTTCCTAAATCAACGATTCCGGGGTCGAATACCTCGTCCTCGGGAGAGAAAGGAATAGACAACACGGTGTCGTCCTCCCATGCTAATCCATGATCATAGAAAGCAAATGGTAATGGTGGGATAAATGTCTCATCCATAGTGGAATCAACATTCTTAGCTTTAATAACCATTTCACCCTTAGAAATGTGATCAATCGGGTCATGGTACTCAATATGAGTCATATGAAAAACCCTCACATTAAGGTCAAAGTGGGTGGGAGGAGGACTTGGGACGAAATCATCATCAAGTAAATTCTCTAAAAAGAGAGCGTCCCCCTCCGGGTCAAGATCATCAATACCCGGTGGTATCGAATCATGAGAAGCAAGAAAAGTGTCAATCTCCTCCATAAGCGAATCACTATCCTCAACGGGAATAGGAGATGGAGAGAAAGACTTGTCATTAGGCTTAGAATTCAAAGTCTCGATCTTAGAAATGAGAAGATAGACATTTGATAACTTCTCACGAAGAATCACGTCTTCCACATCTAAATGAGTAAGTTCATCGGTGAACTTCTCAAGGATCGGAATTGTCAAATCAACCTCATTTCTCGGTGGAAATGGGTCTAAAGGAGCAAGTTCAAAGGTGAACCTCTCAAAAATCGGATCACTATCATCCTCATTTCCTGGTGGAAATGGGTGAAGAAGAGTAGGTTCATCGGTAAACCCCTCAAAATCCGAGTCGTGAATATCATCTTTATAAGAAATTTCATCGGAGAACTCCTCATCAGAAAATTCACTAGAAGTTGAATCATTCTCAAAATCTTCATTTGCATCACAATTTTCATCATTAGAATTGGAGAAAATCTCAAAGTGAATGGAAGAAGTAGAGTCATCACAATGTGGCAAATTAGACGTTTCATTAGAAATACCATCGAACTCTCTTGGGTTTTGGACAAGAATCTCAACACTAGACTTTATTATTTCGTCCGATTCCGTGTCCCGAATAGTGCTAAAATGCTCGTCCCCCTTGCTTAGAGAATTTTCGGGTTCCACGGTGGAAGAATCATGAATATGAGTGAGATCAAAAATATCCTCATTATCTACAATGGGAGAATTCTCATGCTCCATGGTCGGAAATATATGAAAAGGAAGCACGATTGCACTAGACGACGGATGTAGAGCAATAAGATCTCGCAAAGAAATAGTACTATCCTCGTCATCATCAATAAGAAGATAATGCTCGAGTTCACGAGTGGCAAGATATTTTGCTTCCTCTTGAGCTTGTTCTTTCTTTCGAATTTCAATGCTTAATCCATTATAATCTTGCAAAAGTTGTCAAATCTTAAGTTCACAATCTCTTTTAAATCTCTCCTCAATTATTTCTCCATGAAATCTACGACTTCCCAATTCATTAGTTATATCATTACTCTCTTGATTAATTTGTCTCTTTTCAAGCAACATATCTTCAATGCTCTTTTCAACAACTTCAACATTTATTTGATTCATTATTTGTTGGAACATTGTTTCAAGTCGTTTAAAATTTTCACTCACGCGAGAAAAGGGCTCATAAAAATTTGATCTCTCGGCTGACAACAAAAACTCTCGTGAGGACCTCCACAATACTCACAACAAAGATGTTGTGATAAACTCGTCAAATCTTGTGAATAACAATTATCATTAAAGTTTTGATTGTAGCCCGGTTCTTGCTCATAATTAAGTGAGAATCGATGCGAACAATTAATTCCAAAATGAGAATTATTTCCACAAAACTCACACGAGGATGTCTGGTATGTGGGGTGTGGAGGTGGATTGAAATCGAGAGAATTATTCGAAAAATTCGGATTTCCACATGAAGTAATTTCATTACATGAAGGACAAAATCCAACTCGTATATCGTGTTGTAAATCATTTCCACAACGCTCACACGTACACCACCGACATGGTAAAAGACCATATAACGGTTCTCCACACCCTACACAATTGACGAAGGAATTCATGGAAGAATTGGATGGTGGGGAGAAAAAGAATTAAACATGATAGAGGATTAAGAAGATTATTTTTTGTATTTTTTATAAATCAATCAAAGATTGACAAAACCAAGGAATAAGGATAATTACAATGGAAGTAAATTACCCTCGGTCGACTTTGAAACGAAAGGTGAAAACCTAAACGTCTCGAGGTTCAATAAGTAAACAACAAAAATAAGATCTAATACTACTTGAGTTGGAAAACCAATAATCGGTCGTCCCTCTCAATATACGCACAAGCAAGCGGGAAAACGAGGTGGCACAAAGCACTTAAAACCTTTTTCCTTAGACGGCATTTTATAGCTCGTCGCCTTATAACCCACCTTATAGTTTGTATAAATCGAGTTCAAACTTTTTATTAGTATTTATCTATTTTGCCTCTTTTTTTTGTTTTTGATTCGAATACAATAGCTAGGTGATGAAATCCCAACTAAGGTCTTATTTGAAAGTAGGTAAATTTATTGTTCTACGTAATACAATATAATATACACAAAAAAACACGAAAACCGATACATACTATATAATAGAAAAATAACAAAACTTTCCGAGGACGGAAAGGGTCTTCAAATCAATGATCAACAAATCTCCACGAAACGAATCGTACACAAGATCCCCGGCAGCGGCGCCAAAATTTTTAATGTAGTGAGGAATGTATATGTTAATTAAGATACGTTATAGGGTAAATTAGAAAATTACTTTTAGGAAAAAGTAATAGACTAAAATCACCAAAGACGGATTTAATTAAACACGTTGATGAACCAAGTTCGTTGTACACGAAGATCGAGTGAATTTGAGACGTTTTGATTGAATTTGGACAATTGATTTGAATTTGGTTGCGGTTTTTATCTAAATTAATTCTACCAATTCTAATCCTAAAGTGCATGAATCGTACCCCAATAAAATCTAAAAGACAATATATATAAAAATATTTAAAATCTAAACTATTTAAAATAAATCTATTTAATTAAAAGCACTCTTAAATCTATTTAAATTCTAATTAAACAATTTTAAAAACTATTTAAAATTATAAACTAATTTTAATCCATTTAAAATTTTACTATTACTTTTAATAAACCAAATCTATATAAAACTATTTTTATTTAAAACTAAATCAATTAAAACTAATTTATTTAAAAACTAATTTTAATAACAATTTAAATTTCTAAATAAATTTTTTTTTTATTTGTTTTTTTATTTATTAATTTTTCAAACTTTATAAAAGAAAATTAAATGATTAAAATATAACTAATTAAAACTATGTATTAAAACAAATTAATAGGCTCACAGCTAGAAAAAACAAACTATATTAATTAAAGGAGCTATATTAAAACACAAATGAGAAGCTAGATGAGATGGTTAAGTAGATTGGCCCATGACCAGGAGGTCATGGGTTCGAGTCCCATTGTGGACAACTTTTTGGTTAATTATTTATTTTGACAGATAAAGTTAAATGTCACAGGAGGTGACTTTGTGTGGTTGAATATTTCGGACTGATAGAATCAGTTTAAGCTACGCAGATCAAATGAATCTGCTAGCCTTAGCACATCAGCAAGACAAACAATAAAAACTCAGCAATACGAATATTAGCAGATTAAGCAATATAGATTAGCAATCCTATAATATACCAGCAAAACAGACTATAGCAGCAAGCAAACACAATTACCAAATTAAACCAATTATCCAGCAGACATTACTATAACTCAAACTAGCAAAAGTCAGCAAAATCTAAAAAAATTGATGATAATAGAATGCAGGCATCAAAGTAAACAGAACTTACGCAAGTAGCTGAAAGTTACCACAGACGTTTATCAACTCAGCTAAGGTTATTACAATAATCATGCTTATGACTGAAATCAGATTAATATCATCTTAAGACGTCCAAATAGAAAATCTCAAGTAATCAGATTATTCAAAGTCCCTTTTAATTAGATTAAACATTAACTTTAATAATCACCTCACAGTTATAACCAAATCCTTTTTAGCAAAACTCTCTTAACAGATTAATCCAAAACTCCTTTAAAACAAATAACTCACTCAATAGATTTATCCAAAACTCCTCTATAAAACAGATTACTCTAAACAGTTTTAAACATAATCATACTACTTTAAAATCTAAACAAACATCTATATCTTAAATACATCTAAACATACAGAATACACTTTATTATAATCCAAACAAACATCTAAGTCATAGAAGCATCTAAAACATATAAATCTAGAGATATAAAAAAATGAAATGAGTTGAACCTTTTGATGTAAACCTTTGGGACGAAGATGCGGCGTTGAGCCATCTTAATATACCGAATCAACACCACCAATTTATCACCAATCGAACCAACACCATCAATGTTCGAACCATAAAACCTTCTCTCGAACAAGATTCATCACACGAATCAACATACAGTGATTCGAAACTCCTTATTTTTTATTAAACTTTCCAGTGGGGAAAGCTCTACCCCAAATTTACTTTTAATTATTTTAATCAAATTATTGAGTTAATATGACCAAATAATTTCTCAAATTATTACTGAATAGATTTAGACAGAAGAAAATATTGTAAATAACTTTTTAAACATAAATTAAATCAAGACAGTTGAACTTCAAATTAAATTTTTTTAATATCCGAAGGATTACAATACTCTTAAAGTGAAAAAAATTACAATAATTCCTAACTCTATTTCTACATAATAAAAGTAAAAGTAAAAATGGGATGATTAAAATTACAGAAATTGGGGGTTTTTATAGGCTAACCCCAAACCCTCTTGGGTGAGTTTGTTGAGCAGAGACTCGCATCTTGGCCATCCAATTGGTATCTTTCATCTTCTCTCTCTTCTCAAAATTGATCTACGGTGGAAATAACACTCCTTGCACACGGATTGCCAACATGGCAAGGGAGTATGTTTGTTGTGCTAGTTTCAGGCTAAGGTGTCCTATCTTGATTGGTAGATTGGTGAGTGATGCGTTGTTTCACCCAATCAGGGAAGAGAGAGAAAGCTATGTCACCCATCTTGCACCATCTTCAATATCCGATTTCTATGGGAATTAACTAAGCAAACATGTGAATCACACGCTTGAAAAAGCCCCAAAAGTTATTATTTTATTTTTTTTATTGGGTGAATTAGGGTTTGGGAGGAAAAGTTAACTGGTTATTTTTCTTGTTTCTATCGAAAGAGAGAAAGAAGTGGGTGTTTGGTGCGTGAATGGTTTGGCCAAATGAAAAGTGAATAAGTTAAACTTTAAATAAACTTAACACGTCTGATTTGGTGATGGGCTTGATATGGATTTTAAAGTTAATTAACTCCCACCGTCTACTTTGTTATTTGGGCTTTGAGTCCATGATTACTCCCATCCGTTTATTATTATTGTAATGTTGGGCCATGATGGGCTTTCATTCATAACTTATCAATAGTGGGCCTTGGTTTTGAACAAGTTAAGTTACAAATGGGCTTTCAGGCCCATCTAAATCAAGTGGGACCCACATGACAAAAATCCTTCAAAAACTTAAATCCGCGAATAAAATCGAACTTGATATTGGCTTTGTTGATCTTTTCTTCATTCTAGTGTCGTTTTCGCTGGTTTTTGCGAATTTCGGTACCTACACACATCAAACGACAAACAAACGAATACAAAGCAATATTTATACATTTAATGCATATATTCATTGTTTTTGGATATAAATGATATGAGTAAAATCACTGATATCAATAAACGTTAGAACAAAAAAGGATATCATCGGATATCAGAATCTCCAAAGGCAACGATCGAAGCTCGAGTGATCCGTAAAACGAACACGTGAGGCTTCAATGATGACGATGAACCTAATGAATCACAATCACAAACAACCACGGAACAAAGGTTAGAAGAGCACAAGTCCCCTCGTTACACTATTAGAAAGCAATAATATTTACAAGGATAAGCATGAGAATTCCCCACGAGGCACCTTGTTTTTTATAACCGAGTCAAAAGCTCGACTCGAATCCTCATAAATGTGATCATTTAGGGATAATCATGGTATGGTCATTTTTGGTGGGGCTTATATGATAAACAATGCCCAAAAGCAACCGGTACTAAGGACTAAGTCTTTATATGATGCAAAATACCGGGATCGTAGATGGCGTCCTCGTTTTCGGATGAAAGACGAAACAACGCCACTTCAACCGAAGCCGAAACCCCAAAGGGGTTAAAGAAAAGATATGAGAAGTAGAAAGGTGGGGCAATGGGTAAGGCAACATAATGAGCTACTCGAGGTAGACTCACACCAAGCAAACAAAAATATTTTCCATTTATTGCATCGGTGGAAGACCGAGATTTCCCTTTACAAGCAATTCCGGGATCGTAAATCTCGTCCTCGGTGGAGAAATGTGAAGGAACATAAGGGGCTTCCCCCACACTATATCCACACCAACCGTCGTCAAAAGGAGTAGACGAGGTGGTAGCACTCATAAAACGCGGTGATGACGGAGTTAAACTTGCAGAAAAATATTTTAAAACATTTTTAAAATACTTTCCTTTTTCATCGTTTAAAAACTCTTTAAGAAAACCCGATTTTATAATGTTGAAAATATTTGGCGTGTCAAATTCAAAATTAGTCGCGCTAAAATCCTCATATTTAAGTCATTGGTGGGAGGGGGTGGCAGATATATAAGTTCTCAAAATGTTTATCAATAAAGAACACCGCCCCCTCTGGGTCTACATACTCGTCATTCGCATGAACGTCGATCTCATCGATTTCTTCAACAAAGATAGGCTTGTCAAACCAAGGTTTGTCATTCCCCTCCTTGAGTATCTTAGAAACTCTCTCGAAAAGATCACGATCAAGCACGAAACCATCATTCTTTTGTGGGGATTGTTGATAAGTTAAATCCTCACGAATGTGGTAAACGTAATTCTCATTTGAGGAGTGTTGATTAGGTAACTCCTCGAGAATTGGATTTTTGGTGGTCACATGAGTTAGTTCGTCATCGAAAATAAGACGTTCCAACTCATTTAGTTCATCCTCGATTTTGGAAAGATCGACCTCACTTGTAGGTGGAAGTGGAGGCAAAAGAGCTAGCTCTCGTTCAATAATTTCCTCAATCTCGGGATCAAACTCGTAATCATCGTCCTTCACATGAGAAGAGGTTTTTAGGAGAATCCTCAAAAATAGCATGTGGATTTCGAAGTACATTATCAATCTCGGCAAAATCGCCATCGTCATCGTCAAAGAAAGAGTCGATGTGAGCACTCACAACCATGGTCTTACAAGTCGAATGACTATGCTTAGGCGACTTTTCTAAAACGAGAAGATCGATGTTGATGAAACCTTTAGCCTCAACGGGTGTTGGGCTAGGCAAAGGAGGCACTTCGATGGAGTTAGAAGTTGAAGCCTCAAAGACGTGGTCCTTCGAAGGTGGTGAAGACGAGCCCATTTTGGTCATTGTCGTGATGGCACTAACGTCGCCCTTCGGAATTGGTATTTCACTTGTTTCATCGAATGCATCCCAAAGTGATTTTTTCATTCATAAATTTACACATACCCTTTTGAATTAGGTACACGTATTCTTTATCATTAAAATCATCATCTTTAAAACCGTTCTTCTTAATTTTTTCAAAACATGCATTAAGCCTCATTCTTTCCGCTAAAGTGAACATTTTGAAATCATTAGGTTTAGAAACATTAGGTTTTGAAACCTCGGTTTTTTCATTATCATAAGACACTTGGGATTTACTCGTGAAAAAGTCCATTTTATCCTCCCCATATCTCATAGTAAGTCTCCCCTCGTGAACGTCGATTACGGTTCGAGCCGTCAATAAAAATGGTCGGCCTAAAATAATGGGACATTTAGGGTCACACTCGTAATTGGATATAACGAAATCCGCGGGAAAAACGAACTTTCCAACTTTGACATAGACATCCTCGGCTATTCCAATTGGTATATGTGGTGTACAATTTGCAAGCTAGATAGTCATGTTCGTGGGGGTAAGTTTAGGAAATCTCATCAATTTACAAAGAGAATGAGGCATAAGATTGATGCTAGCACCTAAATCGGCAAGGGCTAAACATCCCTCAATCTCGGAAAAATCACAAGGTAGTAGAAATTGGCCCGGATCCTCTTCCTTTCTTGGCATATGCCTTTTGGGTTTTTTAAGAAGGATCGAAGCACAAGTTTTGGTTAGATCGATAAAGCTCTCTTTTTGAACCGTGGATGGAATTTGAGGTACACGAGGGTGTGAACTCTTTTTCTTGGTCGCCACGTTCACCCCATCGACTTTATAACAATAAGACGTCTTAGAAGTCGAGGGTTGAGAAGAAGGAACAACTCGAAATCCATCAAGGTTAGGGGTAATCACACGACCTTTCTCACGAGACGAGGCGGATTTACATTGTTCCTTCGGATTTGCAACGGTGTCACTAGGTAACGAACTCGACGAAGCACCCGAGGACTTGTTCATAATGGCCGAAAACATCTTTTTAATATCAATTTTTCCTTGCTCAATCTTCGTGTTTTGAAGTTTCAAAGTATTAGTGAAGTCGTTTTTCAAAGTACCAATTTCTCCCTCTAATCGTCTCATATTAGCCTCATTCGTTTTCATGTAATTTTGAAAATCGTTTGACGAACTATTTTGATTTGAATTAAAGTTCCCTTGGTTTTGATTACTTCTTTGAAAATTTCCTTGATTACCATTTGAAAAATTGTTACCTTGATTGTTGTTGTTTGAAAAATTCGAGTTTTGATTATTGTCTCGATTTTGCCAATTCAAATTACGACCTTGATTATAACCTTGATTTTGATTCGAAAAATTTCCTTGTTGATTATTTCCTTGAAAATTGTTTCGGTTTTGATTAAAGTTGTTGCCTTGGTTATAATTGCCTTGTTGTGATGGACCCGCGTTATATTGATTTTGATTAGAAAAATTGTTGTTTAACGCACTCACATTCGACGTTTGGCCATCCGTAGCCGCACACTCGTAATAATTATGAGGTCCACCACAAAATGTACACGAAACCTCAACCGCTTTCACCGTGGCGGGACCGTCCTTCTTTAGCATCTCAACAAGAAAAGACGTAAACACATTCGTTAACTTGTCGACTTTCACATAAACTCTCTCAATGTCGCGATTAGAATTACTAACATTGGCGACATTGGCAACACTCGGTGCGTTGCAGAGTTGGTAAACCTTGGATCGATTCTCGATAATCATTAATGCATCTTTCAGAGTCTTACACAAAAAGTTGCCACCGACGGCGGAATTCAACAAATCTTGTTCTTGAAAACTAAGACCGTTGTAAAACGTATCGATTTGGTGCAACTCGGAAAATCCATGGTGAGGACATTGCCTAAGCAATTCCTTAAAACGATCCCACGCGTCTCTAAATGATTCATTCGTTTTTTGCTCAAATCTAGTAATCTCGTTTTTGAAAAACGTCGTCTTAGACGGTGGGAAAAAATGATTAACGAACTTGGAGACGAGTTCCTTCCACGTAGTTATAGAATCAGGTGGCTCTTTCTCGTACCAATCCTTGGTGGCACCATCGAGCGAGTACGGAAAAAGCATAAGCTTGACGACATCGGTGTCGACGTTCTTAAACTTGCTCGTGGCTAAAAGACGATTAAAATTCCGAATACGGTCGTGAGGATTATCGGCTTCACGACCTCGAAACTTTGTAGCTTGGATTAATGAAAGCATTCTGCTCTTAATCTCAAAATTCTCCGCTTCGATAGTGGGAATTTCGATCGCGTCTCCATAACCCTCGGTGGGCGCTTGGAGCAAATCCATCATCGAACGATTGTCGGCCATCTCGTCTAAGGTCTCTTCAACAACGATATTAGGAACGTCGGTTTCTAAATCTCGTCTACGTCGTCGATTACTTCGATTACGATTGCGTCGATTCGAAGCGTCGCTAGAATTAGAATAATCCTTCGATCGAGTGCGCATGCACTAAGTGTACAATGGGGGTAGCAAAGAAGATTCTTTTTTGCGGTTTTTTTTATTTTTCAATTTTTTTGGTTTTTGATTGTTTTTTAATTTTTTTGGATTTTTGTTGTATTACGTAGACACAAATCTACAAATCTCCCCTCGAATCGATTTCTCGATTAAAGGAGCCTCAAAGAATGAAAACGATCACGTGGAGTGAACGTCCTCGATGACTTTAGAACGTTGGTGGAACACCAAAACGTTCAAGAGGGTTTAATCTTGAAAATAAGCAAATATAGTATACGTAGATAATACTTGGGTGCCAAACCCTCGATTAGCCCTCTTTCTCAAAACGCACTTAAGAGCCTTTTTCCCTTAGGTCGTGAAATACAACCGCCTTATACCCACCTTATAGTTTGTGTTAATTGAAATTAAGCCTCACAAAAGTATTTATCTATTTTGCCTTTAAACTTTTGCTTTAGATTCGAATACAATGATCGAGTGATGAAATCCCGAATCAAGGTTTCGTTTTCACGCTTTTGGAGTACTTGTATATTTATTGTGATACGTAGTACAATATATTAATAATATTCACAAGAAAAACGAAAATGATAATGGGATTTCTATAATATAGTAAAAAGATTGATTTGTGTTTAATTTAGGAAAACTAAACACGATTTATTTGCATACTATAATATATTAGAGAAAAATAACAAAAATGAGTATGTACGTTATATAGGCTTTCCAAAATTTGAAAAGCAAAAACGCACTACTCACACAAACACGATAATAATAATGGCAACACTAAAAACACCTCCCCGGCAGCGGCACCAAAAATTGATGTAAGTAAATTGTACACGTTTTAGGAAAAACGCATATAATGGGCAAGTATTAAACTCGACGATTTAGGAAAACAGACTAGTCAAATAAGTGCGGGTTCGTTCTCGAAGGAGGTGTGTGAGTTAAGTGTGCCAATATATAAAATCAAAGTTTGGATTAGTGACGTTTTTGGGTAAAGAGAGAATAATTAAAGACGAGCTATGATTACGATTACACTACGACGAATTAACGTAAAACGCGAACGTAAATACGTAAAACGTGACAAAAATAAAAATTAAACCTAAAAATTAATTAAAAATTAAAACTAAGTCTAAAATAATATAAATAAGAATAAAAATCCAATAAATAAATTTTATAACCTTTTGTAATTAAATATTTAATTTTAAATGCTAATTAAAGCCCTAAAATTAAATATACGTAAGAAAAAGCCCAAAATATTTTTTTATTGAACTCAAAACTCACTTATATTATTTAAAGACTAAAAAGTATTTTTCCTAAATTTTTAAAACTATTTTTCTATTTTTAAAACACTAAAAACAATTTTTAAACTAAAATAATGATTAAAAATATTAAAATAATGCTAAAACTAAACTTACTTTTTCAAAAATCCTAATTTATATTACTGAATAGTAGAAAATTTAAAAAAGTTGAAAACAAGACTTTTTTACTCTAAAAGACAAAACAGAAAATAATTTAAAACTAACTAAACTTAAATTAAATCTAAACATTACTTTAAAAAGTGAACAGTAAAATCTTTTTAAACTAAAAATCTTAAAATCTTTTTCTTAAACTAGGAAAATTTTTAAAACTGAAAAATATTAAATTTTTGCACTAAAAGACAAAAAACAGTAATTATAAAACTAATTAAAAATGCAATTTAATCTAGAAAATAGAAAATGAACAGTAAAATAAAATTAAACTAATTGGAAAATTCAAAAATTAAATAACAAAAATTTGAAAATTAAGATCAACTAAAAATACTTAGAAAAGTTCACTAAAGACAGAAAATTACAAATCTGAAAGTGATAGCTAGGGTTTGTTTGTCCAGTAGTGAAGCAGTGGGAACTTGAGGCCTAGCAGTGGGAACTTTTTCCCACTGCTCCTTTACAGAAAACGTTTAAGCTTGATTTGAGGGCTTGTTTGATGATGATTTTTGGTAACAAGGGCACCCCCACACTCATGGAAGTGTGGGAAGTCAGTTTAAGGCAAAACACAAACAATATCAACACAATTTGCACACTAATCAAGGCCAAACCAGTTACTGTACAACAAGAATGGGGTTGATGGTTCGTTTACTGATATACTTGGCCTAAGAGTGGGATTCAAACAGGCAAGATTTGCATATAACACACCCAATCTACTAGTAACGAACACACACTCGTAGATAATCATGAAATCTAACAGTGAACAAAATTTTTGAAGCTCAAATCACAAAAATCACCCTAGTTTACCCTACTATATGTTCTGAACATATTTTTACCAATATCCTAACATGCAAACTCTATTTCTATGTTATCCATCATTTAACCAAACCTAAAACACTCCTAATGAAACCTACTAAACATGTTTAGGCTATTTCTATCATGCTGACCAAACTCCTAGTGCACCAAACAACTAGAACCAAACACCCTCTTAAAAACTGTTAACAGAAATTCAAATGAAATAACTTGCATTTAAACTGAAAACCATTCAAAGTATCATTGTTAAACTAAAAGCATCATTCAAGTAACATTTATCCTGAAAACTACACATCACAACACAAACACAATTCCACCTAAGTTACTGACAATTTTGTTAAATGGGAAGGGAGTTCAAAGCTTACCAGCCTTGGACTTGTTCATTCCAAGGTCACTAGCTTGATTCCACCTGCTTGACCCAAGCACAAAAGGACAGAGATAAGGGGGTTTGAGGTTGCTGATGTAGAGAGAGTGAAATATATCTTCAACTGGATCACCTCCAACACTTGTTCTTCCTCCTTGTGTATTCCTGCACAAAACAACCAACATAGAAAGCTAACTCAAGTACCAAACAGCTTCCTAAAAGCTTGTTGTCAGCAAGCTGTTGGAAAGCTTTTGGTACAGTGAGAGTTAATCCAAAAGAGTATAAAAAAAGGTTTTCAAACCCAAAATCTTTTGGAAGAAATTTTTAAAGGGACCTAATAAACAGAAAGTAACACTATTTGAAAGTCAATTTTACAAACTTATGTGTCAAGTAAGCTTATCCAACAGCTTATCAATAATGGTTCTTCAAAAAAACAAGATTTTTGATTTTTGAATAGACTAAATTTTAAAAAGCAGTAAAATGAATTAACAAGTAAATAAATGGAACACAACCAATCTTTGCAAAGGATTTAACCAAACTATAACTATTTTTTCATTAAAAGTTTTACAAAGAAAAGCTGGAACAAAATTATAACAAGGCCCTATTATGCTTTATATAGCAGCTACAATATCTTCTAGAATGAAAAAGAACAACAAAACCCTAACTAAGCTTTTCCTCTTTTGCCCTTGGTCGAATCTGGAATATGCCAAGTTTGATGCTATGTTTGAATATGAAGTCCTGGTCCAATCTTGCCATGTGATGAATTTTTGGTAGTTTGATGGTGTGACAGCTAAAGGAGATCAATCATGTCCATCCAAGGAAAAGTAGTGAGCAAGAAAACACTCCAAAACCGTTGATCCTTTGTGCTCTTTTGTTTTCTTCTTCTATGTGGGGCAGGGGAGCCTTGGTGATGCCAGCTAGCCATGGGGGGGGGGGACCAAGTTTGGGGATGGGGTTATGGTGAGAACATGCTTAATTATTGATCTGCATGCAATTGAAGATTACCCCCTTGTTTTTGACGAGTTTATATAATTAGGGTTTATAGGATTTTTAAGGGGATTTGATCTGGTGAGGGAGAGAGAGTTATGTTAACCGCGTTTTATTATTTAATCTTTGTTTAAATTGTGAGATTAATAATAATAAAACGGGTAGTAAAGCTGAGTGGGTAGTGACGTATGAAATTGGGGTAATATGATTGGGTGAGAGGGGGTGGTGGATGACGTGTAGAGAGGGGAGTGGTGGGTTTAAGTTTCATTGTCTGGTCAACATTAGTCCCCTGCTTTCTTTGATGTTGTCATTTCTCTTTAACAGCTCCACAACTTAAATCCCCTTTTTAATAAACTTTAAAGTTTCACACTTTTGCCACAAAACTTTTATCAAAAGAGTTCCAAGGGTATAATGTGTATTTATCCAAATTACAAGGACCAATCTTGTATATAATCAACATTTTAGGGACCCAAATGCAATTATGAGTTTTGAAAGGGTATAAAATGTCAAGTCTTCAAAAGTAGAGGGACCAATCTTGCCAATTCTTCAAACTTCAAGGACTTTAATGGAAAATCATGATTCGGGTCCGGTTCTTTGTGCGGCTTCGTTTCCCGTGTTGGTTTTTGCTTGATTCTTGTGATCTTTTGTTGATTTCACGATATCCGTACCTAAAATACACAATGAACAAACACAAGCATATATTTGGGTATTTTGATGATATTTTAAGCGTTTTAAGCCCGATTTGAACGATGAGACTATGTATAAATGCAGTCTCATCAGATACCACTTTATGTTTCTAAAGGTATTTACATTGTATTTATACTAAAGTTTTTAGAAATATAGTTGTCTACTTGTGGTAATTGCTACATGTACATATCATCACAGACAAAAGAGCAAGTCATTTTTGTGGATGGGAAGGACACACTACTCACAAAAATAAAGTGAACGTTGTCTACATTGAGCTCAATGCTCCTGTCTATGACCTTTATCAATTGGTGAGCACCAAATTTTAACTTTAGTAAAATGAATGTAGGCAGTAGCGTTAACTGAGACTGTATATTTAATATATGTCTTAATCAGGCATTGCCAGCTGATTTTTGCACAACACATATGATGCATACATACACCAGAGCACTTCTTGTTCATGATGATGTGAGGTTCCTTATGAAACTGAGAATGATTCCGGACCGCCTTCGTCCAGAAACATTGTGCCACGTCAAAATGGCTGGGAAGTGGAGGGTATTTGGAGAAACTTGCGGTTTTAAGACACCAAAAATGATGAGGATGAAGTACATGGATGTTTTTCAAGAGGCGGTGGAAGGGGTAAATATGCAGGTTCCCTTATTCCAAGTATGTTAAATGACTCTTGTGATTGTTGATCACATTTTATGTCTTTTGCTGCTGAAAATATTTACTGATTACTTGTTCATGAACCTTATATGTGATGCTTGTGTTTAGACTTTGTTTGAATGTCTGTTTTTAGGTTTGGGTCAAAACTTTGGTTGTTATGTTTATTGCTAGCATGGTGCTTTTGGTAACTTTGAATACTTATGATGTGGATGCTTGTGATTAATTCCAATATTTTGGTTTTAATGTATGGAATTATCAAATTGTGTCATAATGTGTTGGCAGATTGTATGTTGGATTAATTACCTAATTTGTGTCTAAATATATGGAATTGTCAAAGTTGAGCCCGTATACATATATTGGTTAAGTCTATTGCTAAAGTCATAATGACTAATATTGGGCTTTCCATTATTAAACTGCTACATAAATTAAGCAGAGCTTGACATTATTGGCTTTAATACTGGACTTTCATATATATGTAATTGGGGCTTTAATATACATAACATTTGGGCCATCTAAAATAAATATCTTTCAAAAACTTTGAAACAAAATTAAACTGATTTGATTGGGTTGGATTCATATGGTTGTATACATTTTTTTGTAAACGAATGTTTACACACAAAGAATAACAAAACACTGGTACATGTATTTACATTATTACTTTAATGATAAAAACGCGCCATTGTCTTGATAAAAAAGTTTATGATGAACATGCGCTCTTTCAAACATCATTGTATTGAACAACCTCTGCTTAAAACCTGTTGATCCAGTCCAAGCTATAGAATAATCTAATGACTTATTTATTAGTCCAAACAAATATTCCAAAGGAGAAAATGTCTATGTTGGGACTCACCAACAAATATTCCAAAGGAAATATTATGTTGTATTCATCAAAAAATTAAGATTGGGACTCCCCAATCATAAAAAACCACTCAAACGGTGTCAAAATAGTGTTTTTATATAATATGACATTATTCATAATAGCCATTCCTTGTTGAAGGTTGTAAATCATAGAGAACTTAAGGATTCTTTTTCTATCTTAATTTCAAGAGCCTTCTTTTTTGCATTTCAATTTGCACTTCTCAAGTCGTCTTCAACAGCATGTTTGTCACTAGGACTTAGAGAACCAACTTTTTTAGAAGACAATGGAGTGTGATTCTCATCCATATTTTTTATGTTAGTTTTACCATAAACCTACTGCATCCATGTACTAAGCACACGGACCCTAAGCAACACATTATCCTTAACACCAGAAAGATCGTTGATGTAGCCAGCCACATAGGTAGCCATTTTTAAAAGAAGTTTATTAAGAAAATTTAAGATAAGTAAGGTTTGGTGTGCATATATTGAAGAGTCTAGGTTGACTTATATAAGGATGAAATTGGTATGATTTTGTGTAATCCCAATATTTTCTAGTCTGATTTTGACATCTTATTATTTTACCAAATCATAACAACCTTCTCACAATTATAGAAACAACGTGTTTTGATACAAAATGACTTAAATGTGTTTATATAAATGTCACCATTGTACAAAAATAACTTTTGAAATATAAGTGTGTTTTCAAAGTTTAAATATTTTATAGAATCATCCCGAGATTATAGAAACATAATTTCATAAAGATTTTTAAATTTAAAATAATAGCATTTATCTAAACAACATTACATTTGTTTTTTGCACTTTTACAGTGTTGACAACTTATAGAAAACATAATACCATACCATGATCACTGATTTTACAAAATCAGACATTTGTATGTGACTTATTGTAGAGCATGGACAATTATTAGGTCCATTAATAAGTGTGAAAACACTTATCCTGTTACCACTTAAAATAAATAAAAACAATACAAAAACGTGTGTTTAATATCGTAAAAGTCAGAATTATGCGCGGTTTTTTGTTGTTTTTTAGGACCAAAAGATGAAAAAGGAAGAAAACACGGGCTTTCACGGGCTTTTATCGAAGAAAAAGACGAAAGACAAAGTCAAAAGATCAAAAGTGCAAAAATAACGGAAGTCAAAGGCCTATTCTTAAGAATTATTGAAGAAAAAGACCAAAGACGGAAGTTTAACAAAGTTGAAGAACCAAATCTAATAAAAGAAGAAATTAGAAGACGAGTTTAGTTTATTTATCGATGAATCCCGAGACAAAGTCGAGAATGACAAATTAACTAAAAAGACGAGAAGACAAAAGAAAGAAGAAAGCACCACACCAACCACTCCTCTACTATAAATAGATCTATTTCCTTCATTTGTAGATAGTTAGTTTTTTTCATTAGATTAGATTAGTTTAGGAGTAAGAATAGGTTTAATTTTAATCTTCCTTGTCTTTAATTTTCTTTAATCCTCCATTGTTGAATCTTGAATCTTTATATTTTAATTAAGCTTTTCAATTAATCTCATTCTTCCTTTCCTGTTTCAATTGTGTGTTGATTTGGTTAATCATCATATAGCTTATTTGATCTATTTGCTTATTTGATTGAAGTGCTTATTTCGTGTTTTTGTTATTTTTATTTGGTTTATTTTTATAGCTTATTGTGCTTATTGCTTATTTTGTGATTTACTTATTTTGATTAAGTGGGTTTTATAGTTTTAGTTATTAATTTAGATCTTATTGATTTGGTTGATTTGATGTTTGTTAAATTTTAATTTGTGTTTAGTTTGGCTTATTTTCTAGATTAATTTTGCTTATTTTGGCTTATTTTTGGTTCACTGTTTTTAGGATCGGATTTGTTTGAGTAGCTGTCATTTTCGGATAAGGGTTTATTTATCCGAAGATTATCAACTTTGTTTTATCCGAAAATAATTATCCTTCATTTTATCCGAACACAATTTTATTTAGATTTTATCCGAAAACCTTTTGGTTTCATTTATCCGAAAAGGTAAGTTTAAATTTATCCGAAGCTTTTAGTTTCCTTTTATCCAAAAAATTTATCAGTTAGTTTATCCGAAAAAGTTTAGTTTCTCCGAAAAAGTTTTTAGTCATTTATCCGAAGATAATTTATCCGAAAATATGTATTTTATTTTATCCGAAGATAATTTATCTGAAAATTCTTAGTTTTCCCGCCATTAATCAATTATCCGAAAGTGGTATTAAACCACTTTTATCCGAAGAAATGAAATTTTCCGAATATGGTTTAGCTAGCAACTTTTTTTCCCTCCTTTTTTTTGGTTTCCCCGTTTCCAGCATGTTTCATTTTTCCAAACATTTTTGTTATTTACTTCGAAAGTCGATTTAATTTTTATCCAAAAGTCGGTTTAATTTTTATTCTAAAAGTCAGTCATTTTTATTTTTATTTTTCCGCAAATTTTAGTTTTAGTATTTTATCCAAAAGTTTTAATTTTAATTTTTATTAAGTGTCTGTTTTAATATTTGTCTCGTTCCTTTATTGTTTGTCATTTATCTTTAGTTCATTTTTAATAGCTTTCGTATTTTACTTTCTAAGTAGAAATAGATAACCAAACCCAAATTTATTTTATCCACCAAGAACGACTGAGTCACACTTAAACCGGATCAATTCGATTAGACACCGAGAACGATTAGACATATCAAGAACATTTTTCTTATTAAAATTCAGTTATTAAAATAACGTTGCTGCCGGCTCTTTTCGTAAAGATTAACGGTTTTTTGTGAGAGACACGTTGGATTTTGGGATCCGTTCACTCGTGAACGTTATTTTTCTTGCTAAAAATTTCAAAAATTTCAAAAACCCAAAAGCATTTAAAAAATTCACAAAAAACAATTCTTTCCTAAGTTTTGCAACGAAAAAAATTAAAAAACCACAAAAGTGACGCTTTCCTAAGTGTTGCACCAAAAAATATTCCTCTTAATCCTCTATTGTGTTTAATTCTTTTTCTCACCCACTCTTATTTTTAATTCTTAATGGATTCGTATGTCGATTGTGTAGGGTATGGGAGACCATCGTCTGGAAGTCAATCATGTCAATGGTGTTCAGGCGAACGGTGCGGAAGAGATCTCCCCAATTACGAATTTGGACGTTTTATAGCGTGTAATTCGATCAATTCGTCCTTCACCTCTAATGACACTGTCTCACCCTCTTCCATAAATGGGGATCCGTATTTACAAAATGCACCGGGTTTTTCTCAATACCCATGTTACAACAATTGTGGAGGCCCTCACGATACTTTTTCATGTTAACCGTTGAATTATTACAAGCCCGATCCGTGCTATAATTTTGATTTTGATCATTATGAGCCCCGACATTATTCCCTCGATCATCAACCTTCTTTTGCAATGAGTGAAGAACAACGAGCCACTATTTTGAATGAACTTCTAAAAGTTCAAGACGAATTAGATCGACTAAAAGATAAATTGCAAGAAGAAAGGCGACAAGAGCAAGTATCTAATCTTAGTGCTTATACCTCTATGCCTCTTGTGCGTCCCTTTTATTATTATGATGATGAGGATTATATCTTTGATCTCAACCCATCTTCTGAGATTACTACTCCTACTCTTGATATCCCAAATGCGTCTAAGGATAGTGATACATCGAGTGAGATTAGTGAATTTGGTCTCGACAAATTCTTTGATGAGGTTTGTGATGTACCGAATTTTGCGGAGCTTACGGACGAGGTCGCTCTTAATGATGACATTTCAACATGTTATGAGAATTTCACGTTTGAAATGTCTCCTTTTTCCCCATTTCCTCCGGGAGATGAGGGCGATGTCGATTTATTCTCTCCAGCTTACGAGAAGTTCACCGATGAACTTGCTCTTTTAGATGAGGTGGAAGACGTTATTCTTCGCGACAAATTATTGAAAGTTCATCTTTTTATTGCTGAAATTGAAGCGTTGAATTCTACTCCTATTACTGAGTCTTTACTCCCGTCTCTTACTCTCGTTGAGAATACTGACACATTTATGGAAGAAATTTACATTCTCTCAATACCTCCAGGTATTGATGTGATGATACAGAGGGGGCATTCTTTTTGATAATTTGATGCATGAAGATATTGTCCCAAGTTCCCCTCCCGAGCACCTTTCATCCCATATTTCAGAGCCCATTACTGAGGATGAGTGCTTTGACCCGGGAGGTGACATTCACTATTCTATGATTGATACCCTTACGGCTTTGCCGCTTAGTGATAATCATATGTCTTTTGGGGATGACATTTTGATTCCGTTACCCACCCCACCTCCCGTGGATGATAACTTCACATACTTCTCGTATATTGTGAGGACCTTTTTACCTTTCATGACCTATCCCCCGTCCTCTCACTTATTAATGTCCTCCGGGAACGAGGACAAGATTATTGATCCCGGTATCGATAATAGAGGTTTCTTTGAATGCTTAATTTGGATTCGAGTCAGGCTCGTGACTCGGTTAACAAAAACAAGCGCTTCTCGGGAGGCAACCCGAGGATCTATCCTTCTTTATCCGTTTTCCTTAATAAGTGTAGGGGGCAAGTAGGTGTTTGTTGTTTTGTTTCTTATGATGTGTAGGGATTGGAGCTTTCAAAGATCCACTTTTGATGATATTTGACGACCCGTGATTTCGTGTACCCATCTTCCCAGTTCTATCCTAAACTTTTGTGATTCAATATTTCATATCATATATGTTGACATTGAAATCACCTTAGTTGTCTCTTCCTTTGCAAGATTTAAACAACGTGCACAATGTCCTAAGTGCAGGGGAGTTTATTTCCACATGCTTAAACATTGAGGACAATGTTTATATCAAGTGTAGGAGAGACTTCTATCGAAGTTAAGTGGGCTTTTCATGAATTTGGCCTCATTTTAACTAGAAAAATGATTTTTCGACATTCTTCAAAATTTTTGATCTATTTTGGCCTAGTAGTATTTTCTTTTGTTATCGTTATTTTCTTTCATCGTATGTATTTATTTCATTTCTAGAACAAAGTCAAAATAAATTATTAAATAAATTGGTTTTAACAAGTTTAGATGTCTTTGATATATTAGGCCCGTCGTGAATAGCCTGAGTTTACTTATTTGAGTTTACTCTATCTAGTATCCTTAACCATATGGACCTTAATTGGTTTATTAGGCTAAGCATCCACGAGTCTCATTCTTTGAGATTTTAATTTGTGGAGAACGAGAGATGATAGAGTCAATTATAAGTTTTGTATTCTTTCATGAACTTATATGAGTTAATTATGAGCTTTTTCTCCCATCACTTGTCAATAAAGAAATGCAATAAATAAGGTCGTACGATTTTAAAAATTACTTTAAAAGTTGCTCGGGATTAATTAGAGTTCATAGCCAAGGCATAACTTATTGAAGCGGGATGCGAAGATTGGCGAGTCCAAAAAGGCCCTAACAAGGCGTGAGGGCTACATTTTGTTGCTAAAGATCCAAGATGATGTGAAGAATCATTTATCAAAAATCAATATGAAGGATCGAGACACACGACGAGAAGCAATTACTCCCATAAAGATCATGGAGAAGTCTATCCAAAAAGACTCTAACAAGGTATAAGGATAAATAGATCCAAGTCCAAAAGGAGGCGGATCGTTTTATATCAAAATCCCAAATAAAGATTGAAGAAAAATGAAAAAGTCGTGGTCTAAGTTTGAAGAATCTCTCGGAAACTTCAAGTGAACAAGTTCCAATTATTAAGAGAAGGCCATTATTTCAAGAACGTCTCTCAAGATTATAAGTATGAAGTAAATGCCAAATATCGACCCGAGAAAGGTCTCAAATCGTGAAAAGAGTTATGCCAAGATATGAACTTTATGAGGTTTCGAGAAGTAGTTTTAAAAGATTTTGTCCTTTAGCTAACTATTGATTAAATCGTCCTACTTTATTTTCGGCCTTAATAAATTATCAGAATAAGTAAAAAATGCATCCTCGTGATCATTCAAGACATAAATAAAATATAAGAGATACACCGTAGGAATAAGGGGGTTTAAGTGAATAATTAAACCACATGAGTAAGTGTTAGCTGTACTAACTTGTAATAACAATGATCTCGTTTCTATGCTTGGTATGAGGAACGCGAAACTTGAGGGTGATTAATTTTCATGACACCAAAGCCCTAATTTAAGTCTTAGATTTGTTTACGAGTTTCTTCCATCAAACAATTTTAAATAAATAAATAAAGTGGAAATTGTTATATCTTTTGTTTCCTTCAATAAAGTTTTTAACTTTTTATCATTTTTAGTTTCTTTTTATTCTAGTAGAAGTAGTATACCTAATAAAGGCCAAGGTGGGTTGATTATGATGAAGAATGTTAGTTTTGCTTTAAAATTAACGCATTGCATGAGGTCATTGCAATGGTCAAGTGTAGGGGATTTAATAAGTGTGAAAACACTTATCCTTTTACCACTTAAAACAAATAAAAACAAGACAAAAACGTGTGTTTAATGTCGTAAAAGTCGGAATTATGCGAGGTTTGAGTTTTTGTTGTGTTTTAGGACCAAAAGATGAAAAAGGAAGAAAACACGGGCTTTCACGGGCTTTTATCGAAGAAAAAGACGAAAGACAAAGTCAAAAGATCAAAAGTGCAAAAAAAGGGAAGTCAAAGGCCTATTCTGAAGAATTGTTGAAGAAAAAGACCAAAGACGGAAGTTTAACAAAGTCGAAAAACCAAATCTAATAAAAGAAGAAATTAGAAGACAAGTTTAGTTTATTTATCGACGAATCCCGAGACAAAGTCGAGAATGACAAATTAATTAAAAAGACATGAAGACAAAAGAAAGAAGAAAGCAACACACCAACCACTCCTCTACTATAAATAGATCTATTTCCTTCATTCTAGATAGTTAGTTTTTTTTCATTAGATTAGATTAGTTTAGGAGTAGGAGTAGGTGTAATTTTAATCTTCCTTGTCTTTAATTTCCTTTAATCCTCCATTGTTGAATCTTGAATCTTTATATTTTAATTAAGCTTTTCAATTAATCTCATTATTCCTTTATTGTTTTAATTGTGTGTTGATTTGGTTAATCATCATATAGCTTATTTGATCTATTTGCTTATTTGATTGAAGTGCTTATTTCATGTTTTTTTATTATTTTTATGTGGTTTATTTTTATAGCTTGTTGTACTTATTGCTTATTTTGTGATTTACTTATTTAGATTAAGTGGGTTTTATAGTTTTAATTATTAATTAGATCTTATTGATTTGGTTGATTTGGTGTTTGTTAGATATTAATTTGTGTTTAGTTTGGCTTATTTTCTAGATTAATTTTGCTTATTTTGGCTTATTTTTGGTTCCCTGTTTTTAGGATCGGATTTGTTTGAGTAGCTTTCATTTTCGGATAAGGGTTTATTTATCCGAAGATCATCAACTTTGTTTTATCCGAAAATAATTTTCCTTCATTTTATCCGAAAACAATTTTAGTTAGATTTTATCCGAAAACCTTTTTGTTTCATTTATCCGAAAATGATAGTTTAAATTTATCCGAAGCTTTTAGTTTCCTTTTATCCGAAAATTTTATCAGTTAGTTTATCCGAAAAAGTTTAGTTTATCCGAAAACGTCTAAGTCATTTATCCGAAGATAATTTATCTGAAAATATGTATTTTATTTTATCCGAAGATAATTTATCCAAAAATTCTTAGTTTTCCCGCCATTTATCAATTATCCGAAAGTGGTATTAAACCACTTTTATCCGAAGAAATGAAATATTCCAAATATGGGTTAGCTAGCAACTTTTTTTCCCTCCTTTCTTTTGGTTTCCCCATTTGCATCATGTTTCATTTTTCCAAACATTTTTGTTATTTACTCCGAAAGTCGATTAAATTTTTATCCGAAAGTCGGTTTAATTTTTATTCTGAAAGTCAGTCATTTTTAGTTTTATTTTTCCGCAAATTTTAGTTTTAGTATTGTATCCAAAAGTTTTAATTTTAATATTTATTAAGTGACCGTTTTAATATTTGTCTCGTTTCTTTATTGTTTGTCATTTATCTTTACTTCATTTTTAATAACTTTCTTATTTTACCTTTTGAGTAGAACAAATTTATTTTATCCACCAAGAATGACCGAGTCACACTTAAACCGGATCAATTCGTATAGACACCGAGAACGATTAGACATATCAAGAACATTTTTTTATTAAAATTCAGTTATTAAAATGCATACATGACACAATCAAACAAAATGCATATAAAGGTTGATATCATTCTCATCACAAAGGTTCTTTTAATCATCAACATTATAAAAAGCTCTTTGACAGTACTCATAATGGTACTGTCAAGTCCTGCAATTTCTGAACAAATGCCTCCTTCTCAGTAATTCTTGAGCTTTGTATCGTTGATTGTCGTTTCTATCGGACTCAATTTTTTTGTCCTTCTTTTGGACATCTTTGAGGAGTTTAATTGATTTTTTTAACAGCAATATATTTCTAGCAATTTCTAATTCCTGGATAAACAGTTGTCTTTATTCAACAACAACATCTAAATCCCCATGTAAACTATCAAGTTTCATACCAAATCTCTGATCCTCTTCAACAGATCGTTGAAAATATAATACCATACGATCAGTCCAATTATCTGATCCAACAGATTCTTTCAATTCTTCACATCTAAAATACTCAACCACAGGAAATGCAAAAACAACCTAAAAAACATCAATGGCTGCCAAAAAATCCCCTCTTCTCATAACCTAATTTTCTTATTCCTTTAATCCGAATACCTTATAATGATGCTGTTTTCTCGAATAATCACTGATTATTCTTGAGTTAACAAAGTCTTTATTTGGTTGATTGATTTTAAGGTAAATTAAATTGGTTTTTAATTTTCGTTTTTTTTCGTCATTGTCTTGTGCGATTGTAATGTTCTCGTTGGTGGTTACTTGTCTATTTTAGATCGTCACGTGTTACCTGGGCAAGTGGTTCCGTTTTGTTTTTGTTTAAACAATGATTAGCATTAATTGTTTTTTAGGGTTTCGGTGTGTTTGGGTTTCGTTATTGAGCGGGTAGCTTTAAATCATCATTCAGAATTATTGCTGCATTAAATCGTCATTGTTTTTATTCGTCGGCTGAACCTAGTTTGTGGCGGCTGACATTATTGGTCGGCTGACCATTCATAACTGTTGCAGCATTTAATAGCCCTTGTTTTTATCTTGTCGGCTGACCATAGTTTTTGGCGGCTGACATATTGGTCAGCTGACTCTATTATTTGGTCGGCTGACGTTATATTATATTAAGTGGTGCATTTGTGCTGTAATTGATTTGTAGGGTTCTCGTGGTTGGCTGAATTAAAGTGGTCGGCTGTAATTGGTTTATTATTTTTTGGTTCGAGTGTTTCTGTGTGGTAGTTTTAAGCTATGGTGGATTCGAGCAATGAAAGTGATAAGCCACTGTTTACAGGTTGGAATGATGTGGTTAAGGTGTCTACTCTTGAGGTTTTAGTAACGTTAGAGGAGATATCTAATTTGTTTTCTATTCCTTTGAATACTATGCGTGACATTGAAGTGTTTGCAAATGGTGTTAAGGCAAACAAATTTCCTAAATGGTCTACTTTACCTAAGGAGACCACTATGCTTTATTATAAAGTTTTGTGTGAACGCCATAAGAATCTAACTAGCAGCATTTCTTCACTCAGTTCAGGTGGTTCGAGTGTGCACTCTGCACATATGGCTAAGGAAACAGATGACCCTATTACTAATGTTTCCTCTTCTGGTGATGTATTTTTGGACCTTGCAGCTAAGGCTGCAACCATTAATGGGTTGCAACCGTGTAATCTACATGAGGTTTTGAAATTATTTGGTGTAGCGATTCGCACGGTTGGTGATGCGGGTGAATTTATGCATGAGTTAAGAATGAAGAAACATCCTTTGTGGGAATTGATCTCACACGACCGTGCTAAGGAAATTCTGGAGTTACTATGCAAATTTGAAGCTGATATGGTTACGTCTACTAATGGAGGTATTAATGCAGTCTCTTCTTCGTTTAATTCTGAAAATGTTTGTGAAGGGGTTAATATCTCTATTCCTAGGAAGGTCGTTGAAAAAGTAAATACTCGTTACCACAACACTTTATATGGTTACTTTCTTGGTAAAAGGATTGCATTTCCTGTGGTTGAGTATTTTGCTAAGAATCACTGGGCAAAACATGGTCTTAAGCGTATCATGATGAATGAGAAAGGTTTTTTCTTTTTTCAATTCGGGTCTAGTGAGGGTCTTAATGCGGTTCTGGAAGGTGATCCATGGATGGTTCGTAATTCACCATTTTTTCTTAAGAAATGGACTATGAAAACGAATCTTCTAAAGGAGGAACTAACTCGTATTCCGGTATGGGTCAAGTTTCATGATGTCCCGCTACAGGTATTTGAAGAGGAAGGTATTAGTTTAATTGCTTCGTTTCTTGGTAAGCTTATTATGATGGATAATTATACTGATAATATGTGCAAAGAGTCTTGGGGTCGTTGTAGTTTTGCTCGTTGTCTTATTGAGATGAACGCCGATTCAGAGTTTATAGATAACGTTACTATTGGTGTCCCTGATCTTGAAGGCTCTGGTTGTACTAAGGAATTAATTCGTGTTGAATACGAATGGAAACCGCCTAGATGTCATACTTGTAATATTTTTGGTCATTCCTTTGATTCTTGTCCGAAAAATGTTAAACCTACAACGGTTGAAAAGGTGACAACTCATGTTGATAATGATGGATTCCAACAAGTGCAAAGCAAGAGGAGGAAGTACAAAGGTAATTTAGGGAATCAAGTTTCGAGAGGTGTTCCATTGAGTAAGGGTTCCCAATCAGGAAAGACGGTTGTTTTTCGTCCAAAAACTCGCTTGGATACTACAAGTACGAGTAGCGATAATAGTAGAAAGTTGAATACTAAATCTGGTCAGTCGCAGCAGTCTAGCAATCCTAATGGTCCGAACAAGGGTAAAGCTCACATGAGCAGTGTTTCTACATCTAATAAATTTTCATCTTTGTCCATGCCTGGTATTGACAAAGGGGTTCAAGTAAGCGAGGAAGATAATGAGGAGGAGGAGGGAGTCGAGGTCGTCTTTGATGAATCGGTGAATCTTCTCAACACTAATATTGGGGCAAGCACTCCAACTGGTTGATCCCATGTTGATATTTTATTGTTTTCCTGGTAACTTTATGTTATCGTCTTGGTTTTTGTCTAGTTTATATATTTTCAGTATTCTAGTCTAGTTAATGTTTATGGCCTGTCATAAACATTTTGTTTAACAAGCTGCCTGTAGCTTGCGGTTAATGTGGTATTTCAGCCACATTCCTTGTACTTCAACGCTTTTTTTGATTCTATTTACCGGGGTCATTGTTACCCTTTTACCAAAAAAAAATAAAAAAATTCAATTCTTCACATCTAGCTAACCACACCATTATTGGATGTTTTGTAACTTCTTTAGGTATTGTTGTGGATTTAGTATGTTTCATGTATTAACCATACCTTCGTTTAAATAGCATCAAAGACACTATACAACAAATCGTATAATTGTATGGATAAAATATTATAATGTCCACTGGATAACCAATATGGATGGCACACATACATCTATTATTCACTTCTATTCAGGATAATTCAGTGCTCTGAATAGTGGTACCCATACAATCCAATAAAGTTATTATGTATTTTAACACAAAACGTATATTTTGTATGCCATTCGCCTAATTCTGTGTATTATGGTTATGCTGCACAGTGTTGCGTTAGGTAAACATTATTTAAAAACGCATATTTTTAAACTGCGTTTATATATCACAAAAATGACTCCATAATGGTTGCATAACAGTTTACATTCAACTCCCACTTTATGATGAGTTATTTAACAATGTGTATCAACAATATGATTATAAATTGTTAATATAAAACCATGTTTGTCATTATAAAAAACATAATAATACAACAAATATCATTACAATGTGTTAATCAAACATAATAATTACAATCCAAATGTGCTGATACACAATCTCTTAGATAAACCTAGATCCTACAATTAACAAAAACATATAAATAGGTAGTCATTTGCAGCACAAAAATTGAATGACATCATTCCACCTTCATATTACACAGAATGAATCGATTATAACTTTCCCTGCAAATAATTATTGACATCAGTCCACCTGCATATTATTACTCTTCTTCTTTTTAATCATTCATGATCATTCAATATTAGATCAATGTTGTTGCATGAATGGATTTAGGTCCATTTAATTCTTGGCAGCATTATTGTAGGATGTCGATCCTGCTACATATTTATATTTATGCTTAAAAGACATCGTTTTAGAGGGCTTAGATCATATAATGAAGATCAAGAAGAAAAAAAAATTAAAGAATTGATCAAAAAAATTTCATTGAACGAAGATCAAAAAGAAAGATTTGTTTGTGGGCATCGTGAACAAAATGATGTTGCAGGAATAGACCTAAATTCATTCCATTCTATGGCAGCATTACAACAAATGCCCGTTAAACCTGATTAATCTTCATTCAATTATATTTTTTTCATTGAATGAAGATAAAAAAAGAGAGATTTGTTTCTGCTGTGCCAACCATTAAGGTTCACCTCAAGGGCAGCACTTAGATCATGTACTGTTGCAAGAATGGTATGTGCAATCCATTCTATTCTAATGCAGCACAAAAAAGAAGTAGAGTAAGGAAGTTAAAGTTTGGATCTAAGCACTTGCACAAACATGGATGTCGATCGTGCTGCAAATGTTTTGTAGGATGGATTTATATAGGGTTTAGTTTTAGGGATACATTACTATATTTTAGGATAGGATCGTCCTGGTCCTTAATCAAAATACGTTTCAATTAACTGCCATAAAAACATTACCCAAAATAAAACGTGCGTTTTGAATTTTAAATTTTTTGAATTTATGAACATTGAAGCGTATGTGGAAGATTAATTCGTTCCTGATATTAAAAGTATTTATCAGTTTACAAAAATAGATCCAAACTTTGTACAGTATTGATTTTGGCCTAAAATTGGTTTATTTTTAGAATAGTTTTTAATGCTCCTTCATTTTTATGCTTTAAAGTTATTGTACATTGGCGTTATTTCAGAAATTGTTTTAATGTTTGAAGCTTTAAGGACTTGTAATTTGTAGCATTTTATTAGATAAAATAGATTGGTTTGTAGTTTTACATAAAAGATTACATTAAACACTTAGTAGGTGTTTGGATGTGCTTATTGAAAACAAATTATTCATTTTAAAAACTCCATTTTGAAAAATCATCATTTTGAAAACTCCATTTTAAAAAATAGTGTTTGGATGTGAAATTCCAGTTTGAAATCGTAATAATCAAATAATCACTTTTTTAAGTGTTTGACAAATTTGATTATTTGATAATAAACTCCATTTGGAAAGCTTACTTTTCCAAAACTCCATTTTGAAAATGAAATAAGTAGCTCCCTAATAACTTTTTCAAAACTCCATTTTGGAGCTTCTAAACGCAAATAATCACTTATCTCCATTTATTACCCAAACACTTTTTTTTAACTTATCTCCATTTTGGAACTAAAATTTGGAGATAATCTCCTCCTAACCCACATCCAAACACCCCCTTAGAGGACATTAAATTTCTTTCGTATATAAATTTGAGAATATATCACTTTAAAAAATAATAAAACATTCTAACAATAACATAAAAATATGTGATACAACAAAACACACATAATCCAATAAAAGTTTGATTAGAAAATTTAATATTTTATATTAACACTTATAAAATGTCTAAGCGCATCAATATAAAATTAACCAAGTAAACCGCCATCAAAAGAAATCCGTGTTCTCATACTTATATCATCTATCCATCTATGACTCTATCTGTTTATGTAAGGTTCAATATCGCCCATCTTGTGTCATGGACTTGGATATGTCATCCCACAGAGAATGGTTATTCGATGACCACTTGGTTTTAAAAAAAACATATGACGTAAATATTTGTGAGAAATAATTGTTCACGTGACTACTACTAACCAATGCAAATTACCATTTAACTAGGAAGTCCATAAAAATGAAACGCAAGGCCCACATATGAGATGCAAAATTCCAATTTGATTTACTCCGTATATGGCACCTCCACTAGTCAAAGTGACATTGTCAGTCCAGTAGCATAGTTGACGAGAATTGTTGGTGAGATTTAGGAGTATAAAACTTTGAAACCTAATTTTACTCACAGATAACACAACACTAGTCGGGTACCCGCGCAATGCGGCGGTGGATACCCGGTAACTAATTTTGAGGAGAGCATATATTTATCGTTTATATATTTGTTTTTAACAATAAATTTACAAATGAAAGACAAATTTTAATTAAAATAAGTATTTAAAATAAATTTACGAATGAGAGACACATTACAGTATAGTTGCTAGTGTATTTTTGCTTTCCGGTATGTACATTCCTTTGGTTACCAACATTATTTGCATTTTCCTCACCACTTGTCATTGATTGCTAAAATATATGCAGACAGAAAAGTATTTAAAATAAATTTACGAATGAGAGACACATTGCAGTATAGTTGCTAGTGTATTTTTGTTTTCCGGTATGTACATTCCTTTGGCTACCAACATCATTTGCATTTTCCTCACCACTTGTCATTGATTGCTACAATATATGCAGACAGAAAAGCATAGAACTATAATTTAGCAGTTTGATAGATTATGAACACATAAAATTCAGAATGGTGTTATTAACGTTGTTGGTTTCTAATTTGTGTCATGTTATTAATATTTTAAAGAAGCACTTGCATCGAGTTGAAATATGAACTGGAAGAAGAGTATCAAAAAGTAGCAACTATGTATTTAGCTAAACAAAAGGTACATAGCTTTATTGTTATTAGTTTTATTGCATCGACTTGAAACAAGTAACCCGGTTATTGCCAAAAAAATCAAAGTTGGTTTTGTTCGTATGCGTTTGGCACTCCTAGCTGTGTAAGTCTCTAGCGGGGTTTCTTCTTCATCATTCAGGTTAATGACTTCATCCCATTTCCAATGCATCAAATTTTCGAACCTTTTACGTTTCTTTTGAAGCTGAAATATAAAACAAAATAATGCTAGTAATTTGTGATGTTATATTCAGCAGGTATGTTAAAATTTAAAGATTGCAAAGACCATGCTTAATCCAAAATTCGGTTGCTTTGAGCTTGATCTGAAAAAGGGATAGAGAGAGGTGCATGTGCTGAAAGAGGGGCAGGAGCAGCAAGCAACAACTGTTGTTGGAAGTTCAACATTGGGCCTTCAATTTATAGTTGCATTTTGCAATACCTACAACATGATTGTAGTTGGATAATTCATGTTTAGCCCTTTTTTTATTGTGCATATCAATTTTGGAAGATGAGGAGGCGGTTGTGTGGGTGATGCAGATTGTAAGGAAGCTATTATATACATTTAAATTGGGTTGTTATAACTTTTGAATAAAAAAACGTATGTAGACTATTAACAACACTTTTATTGCTCACTTTGACTAAGGGTTCGACTTTTATTAACATTTGAATTGGTTTGTAAATGATAGATGTTACAAGTTGACTGAATTAAAGGACTTAGGGGACGTTTTTTTATTTAAATAGTTGTAAAAGTTTGTTTTAAAAATCTCAGCAGTTACAAGTTTGCAATGTTTCACATGAATGATCTATATTGAAAAGATTTGTATATTATTTCCTATTTAAGAAATGTTTTAGGCTTAAAGTTTTAAGACTTCCATAATTAGAAAAAGGTATAAACCTTTTATAAAGTTTTAAGATTAACCCAAACCTCATGTTCTTTTCCTCCGCCTCTTTCTTCATCTAAATACCACCTATCTATAATCCTTATTAATCTCATCCATCACATCCTTCAACATATGCTTGTAATCTGTTAACCAATTCGAATCAAACCCAATCGAAGGTAATGTATTCAAGAGCAAGCAAATGGTCTCGGGTAGGTACTATTTATGGAATTAATATTCGTTTGTTTTGGTTTAATATATAACAAAAGCGAGACTAAGAACGAATCTAACAATCTTGTTAAGGTTCGTACTTAACCTTCGTAAATTGAACAGTGGTTTTACCCTTCACAGAGATTGATGATGAAGTTCATCTATGTGTTAGATCTATAAATATCTTGACATGCATGTGGAAGCACAAAGAGAATATGAGATCAGATTTGTTATGGTTTTGAGTCTTAATCTTGAGCGAATCCTTCACATTCGAGCTATGATGAGAGCAGTTCAAAGACAAAATCTGTAAAGATATTCTTATCTTGAGCGAATCTGGAACGAATCTGAGACAACGGTTTGAATGGTGGTCAAATAAGTTGAATACCAAAGATTTGTTTTCTGGTTCGATTCCAGATGGTTTGTTGTATGAGATAGTTTTGTTTGTTTTTTTTAGTCTAGTTAAGGTTTTCGAATGTTGAGGTGTTTAGAGTCGAGTCTAGGTTAGAGTCGAGGCTCAGTTGTGTCGAGTCGAGGCTGGTGTATGAGTGTTTAAAGGATGGGTTTTGGTTTTGAGGTTTTTATTCGTGGTGTTGGAGTCGAGGGTGTGGAGTTCGAGTCGAGGGTGTGGTTTTGTGTTCGAGGGTGTTCGAGGGTTATGTTGGTTTGCCAAGGTTGTTTTGATTATCGAGTGTGTGTGTTTGAGACGAGAGTTGAGGCAGATGAGTGTGGGTCTATGGTAATGTGTATGATGCCAAACTGACCCACAATCGCAACATTCAAAGTGGTTTTTGAGTTTTTTTTTAAAAATGTATCGCAATGTGAAAAATGACAAAAATGCGTCGCAATATAAGATCCCTTCGCAATATGACAAAACAAAATAACTATCGCAAAAATAGCAAAATTATTAAGATCTGTCGCAATAGCACCATTGTCGCAATATGCCAAAATCTGTCGCAATATGAGCAAAATCTGTCGCAATATCACAAAAATCTGTCGCAATATGAGCAAAACCTGTCGCAATGTCACAAAAAACTGTCGCAATGCTCAAAAACTGTCACAATATGCGTCACAATATGTAAACTCTAGGCCATTGCGGCGGAAAAAATGTCGCAATAGTACAAAATTATCCCAATTTCCACTTTTTTCCACTTTTTTCGGATAAAACCCAACCAATTCGAGATTTTAAACAAAAAATGATCCAAACACAAAATAATTTGTGTTTTTAACCAAAGTAACAATACCAAATCACTACCACAACTATGTAGATGATTTGTATCAAGATTAAACCATAAAAAAACACAATTTTTTTTTGGATCGAATGATTTTAGATCGAAACCCACCAAAATCAATGATGAACAAACACAAGAACAAACCAACCAACCATGGCTCTTGATACCAATTATAGGTCCACGTTTTCTTAGGATTGTTAAAGTGTTGTTAAGATCTAAATAGAGGGAGGAGGCTGAAGAACTAAAGAGAGAAAATAGTCAATATTCCTTAATAAGGTGTTCCATTAACAAAAAAAGTCCCTATAAGAACCTATTTCAATAAGATATCACAAAATACGTAGTAGTCCCTTTATTGGTGATAGTTTCAGTAAGTATTTAACAACCATAAAATCAATTAGCTTACTAATTCAAGTTGAATGTGGTTTACTTCCACCATTTTTTACACTGTATAAACATCGCCAAATTGTCCTTCACCGTGGCCTGCAATTGTAAATTCTCCATTATGAATTACTGATGCACTTGTGTGCGATAAACCATCCAGTAGAATGGGTCAGGAAACTGGATTTTATTAGAAATTCTAGCCTTGGATCCATTTCCAGGTTTTTTTTAACCTAGAAAAGTATTCCTAACTTTAGAGCCATTTTATAAGCTTGTTGACGGTCGAAATTCAAATCATAGGTTCAAAATCATTTTTTTTCTATTTAACAATATTACCAACATTTTTATAAATATATATTCCAAATTTTCCATGTGTTAAGTTAAAATATTGTAGTAAAAATTTTCTAGCTAAAAAATCATTTATGTTAGTTGCATCTAAAAATATAGAATGTTGAACAGACTTAGTTTTTCACCAAGGTTACAAGAAAAAAGAAAAACTTTATAAGAATAGTTTAAGGCTAGAAACTTACGCGATATTAGACGTTCTTGTAATTAATGAATAAACAGAGCATGTTCAGTAACATGTTGGAAATTAAGTTCAGAAAATAGACACAACCTGTAGCAACCACTCCGTATTTATAAGATTTGTGAGCATTTGCTATACCCTAATGCTTCCAAGTGGTAGTATATATGCACATACGGTTATCTAATGCTTCACGTATGAATAAAGAAAATAATACTGAGATAAAAGAACACATGCCTTTTTCTTTTATGAGAAGTATGTTTAGTCCAATCTAATCGCACCTTTTCGTTAGCTTTGGGTAGATCATTTCTCACATAAAGGTTCAATGAGCATATATTGATTCGTACATAACCAGCTACAACTGCATTACATCACCAATAGGAAATATATTAAAAATATCAACAACTCCATCTGCATAAAAACATGCATTTTTCCATATGAGAACTTTCAAAACCAATTTTTTTTCCTTATGAACTGTCAAAACAAATTTCTTGCAACAATTGTAACAAATTTACCTTAATTGAAAACAATATTTCTTCTAGTCATCTCCTGTTATATATGAGCAAAACCTGTGAAATAGAAAAACAAATAAATGTAAATTTCCACTTATTCTCGAATCCAAGAAAAGCATATGAGCTGACAAATGCAAACTCGGTTATATACATTCAGTGTGATGTAACAAACAACTAAGACACCTAATCAGCACAACACAACCACAAAATAAAAAACTAAAATCATTATACAAACATTGAAACAAATTAAAGATTTTCACACCCTAAAATTAAGAAAAAAAAACTTGATTTATAACAAAGTTAGCTTCACACACATTTCATCAAACATGCGGTGTGCATAGATGGCTCATACCTTTTACTTTGATCTTATTCAACTCTAAAACAAAAAATAAAGATTTCTCAATACCATTTAGTGATCGAGATTGGTTGACACTTGAGGAAGATAATTACCTTCGGGATTGTGGAGGTCGTTGATTGAAGATACACACTTTGTTTCCAGGAAAATGGTTTTTAACTCTAAAGTGAATGTGTAAAGTGGACCGAATTTGATGAGGTTTCTCTAGTAAGTTTCGATATTTCCTTAGTTATAGGTATCTCCTTAATTATTGAATGAACCCGAATATTACGTATCTTTTACAGTAAGCTTTATAAATTTTCAAATTAAGATTGTTTTGTTACATTTGATCCGAAATTTTTGAATCTTCTCATGTAAGATTCATACATATTAATTTTGTTTCTAAAAATAGGTTAAAACATGTGAAATGACAAACTTAGACATGACTAAGAATTAGATAATTTTTTTTAATTTTTTTTCAAGGGGTATGAAAAGTCTTTTTTAATCCTTATTTATTATAAGATATAGATTTAATGCTGGTGAGAAATCCTTTCTTCTTTTTGAGATATTTGGGGTTTTTTAAGTTTTTAACTATTTTGATTTAGATAATTATATATATATATATATATATATATATACTAGCTTCATAACCCGCCCAACGGGCGGGGTCGCTTTTTTTCTTGTTTTGGAGGGTTTTTTGTTGTGCGTTTTTAGTTTCTTTAATTTGCAATTTAATTATTAGTATATTTTTAGTTATAATTTACGCTTAAGTAACGCTTATTTGTGGTCAACGGGCGGGATTTTATTTTCTTAATATGAAGGAACCATTGACGATGAACCCCTGAACCGGTGACTCGACCGCGTTGACCCAATGATCGATCTCGTTACCTAGTAACTTGATCGGGTTAACCCGTGGTGAAACCGTAACTTGATATATTTCTATATTATGATTCTTAAATTTATATTAAAAATAGATAATTTTAAAATATTTTAAATTTAATTTGAATTTTTAAAAATTATATTTCGAAAATTAATAAAAAATTTTCATGTCTAAACCTCACAAACACGCATTAATGAAAAAAAAAAACCTTTAGACTCCGATAAACCTTAAAAAGAATACCAAATTTCACAAAATGGCGTTATGTTATTTTCCTATACTGGAATGACGCAATTTTAATAGTAGCAGTTGTTATTTTGGGTCTTTAAATATATTTTTATCCGACGCAAGTTTTTGTATTTAATTTTTGTTATTCCATGGCAATTTTTACATGTCTAAACCTTTATGCTCGGATAATTATTGAGCTGCGAAAATTAATACAAAATTTAGAAAATAAAAAAGTTTGAACTTAAAAAGAAATATAATATAAATATTTTGAGAATTAAAAACAAAAAATAAAGGGGCTCTTTACTGTGGAAAACTTTTCATAATTTTTTGCTTCTATATTTCTAGAGAAGGAAAAAGTTTTCTTTTCTAGAGTAGAGTTGAAAATATTTAACACCTGTTTAGATGGTATTTTTCATTTTCTAAAAAAATGAACAGTGTTTAGACGAAATCATTTTCAATCGTTTTTTTTCATGATCAATTTTTTTCACGTTTTTGCTAATTTTTTTACATTTCATTTGTTTTCTCCCGTGTTCTTTTTTCAAGTTTTCGTAAGTTCTTTTACGTTTTCATCAGCTTTTTTATGTTCTCATAAGTTTTCTTTATGTTTTCATCATTATTATTACGTTTCCTACGCTTTATTAGGGTTTCATCAAGTTTTTTACGTTTTAGCCCAACTTTTTACGTTTTCGGTCGATTTTTAGGGTTTCGTCAGCGTTTTTACGTTTTCGTCAGTGTTTTTACGTTTTCGCCAGCATTTTTATGTTTTCATCAGTGATATTAAGTTTTCGTCAGTAATTTTAAGTTTTTGTCAGTATTTTTACGTTTTCTCGGTATTTATACGTTTTCGTCAATATTTTTACGTTTTCGTCAGTATTTTTATATTTTTGTCTGTATTTTTACGTTTTCGTTCGTTTTTTTTTACGTTTTCATCAGCGTTTTTACGTTTTGCTCATATTCTTTTGCAAATTTTGGACGAAAAAGTAGAAATACTGATAAAAATGTAAAAACGCTGACGAAAACGTAAAAAATTAGACTAAAACGTAACGGACGAAAATGTAATAACCTTACTTAAACGTAAAAAATCGGACGAAGACATAAAAAAGCTGAATAAAACGTAAAAAAATCAGAAAAAACGTAAAAAAATCGGATAATAACGTAAAAAGATCAGACGAAAACGTAATAATTCAGACTAAAACGTAGATATTTTTGCGAAAACGTAAAATATTTGACGGAATTGTAAAAATACTGACGAAAACGTAAAATTATTGATGAAAAAGTAAAATACTGAGAAAAACTGACTAAATCGAAGAAAAAAATTTAAAATACAGAGGAAAACGTAAATATGCTGACGAAAACGTACACATATTGACGAAAACATAAACAACACATAAAAAACTGACAAAAACATTAAAAAATGGCAAAAACGTGAAAAATGAAGAAACGTAAAGAAAACTGACAAAAACATGAGAAACTGTCGAAACGTAAATTTTTTTGAAAAAAATAAAGAAGTGACGAAAACTTAAAATAGTGTTAGAAATCGATATGTGAACATCTTTTATTTTTATTTTGGAAAAAAAACAGAAAGGGTAATATGGGTTTTTCTAGTTTCTATTTAAAATTAGAATATGAAAATTTCATAATTTTTGGAAAATATTAAAAAAAGTTGAAATAAACATGTTTTTAATCCGAAATTTAGAAAGTAAAAAAAATTGAAACTTAAAAAGAAAACTAATAAAAATATTTCAAAAATTAAAAACAAAAAATAAAGGTATTTAATTTTAATGAATTTAAGTATTTGGGTTAGTAACATTTAAACAAAAACCTTATCATAGCAAGTTGGTAAGTTTGATTAACCCTAAACGAAAGGTCCCGTGTTCAATTCTTGCAAATGGCATATTTTTTATAAAGAATACGGAAATAATCAAAATTGCGTTTCCAAAACGCAAATTTCAAAATTGCGTTTCTAATCAAAACTGCGTTTCGAAAACCCAATTTTCAGAACTGCGTTTCGAAAACGCATGTTTCAAAACTGGGTTGTTTCGAAAACGCAATTTCTGAAACAGCGTTTCCAAAACGCACTTTCAGAAAATTTCCAAAACAGCGTTTCCAAAACGCAGTTTCAAAAAAGTGCGATTTCAAATCACAAAAAACTTGGAAAATGGAGAATTTCTAGGAATTTCTCAAGTCCTATTGGTTTAAAGATGTGACTGGGATATGACTGGATTAAAAAGTGTGGTTTCAAATCATAATTATACCTATATATAATATATATATATATATATATATATATATATATATATATATATATATATATATATATATATATATATATATATATATATATATATATATATATATATATATATATATATATATATATATATATATATATATATATATATATATATATATATATATATATATATATATATATATATATATATATATATATATATATATATATATATGGTGGCAAATTTTAATAATTATTAAAAATATATTCATTATTTTTGATAAATGAGCGTACTTGTAAGAAATAAATGGCTTAATGACGTACTTGTTGTGACAACTCTGGTTTTGAGGATCGTCACTTAGTCTTATTTTTTGGGTATTTTGTGTGACTATGTGTTTTACGTGTTTATGTGATTATTTGGGGCGATTGAGAGTGGTTTGGACATCGCTCATGAGTACGGGGTGTTCTTAAGTAAATCGATGAATGGTTATTTCATGATCATGAGCTCACAATATAGTGACTATGAAATGAAATGGAGTTATTTTAATGTTTTATGTATACGTATATGTATTATAGTAAATCATATTTTTACGATTTAGGGTTTAGCATTTAGAGGTCTCGGATGAGGTATTGAGTCACGGGAATAATTTACGGGATGGTTTTAAGTCATTTAGGACTTAGTTATTTAGTTTATTTCATATTCCATGAGTTTTCATAAAACTGTATATTTTTACGTCTTCTACGGTATACGCGTAAAATTGACTAGTTTTACGGTTTTAAGGTTTTGGAGGTTTTAGGAGCTGACATAAATTAAGGTAATTTAATGTATTATTAATAAAGTATTAATAAATAATAAAAATAAAAAAATAAAAAAAGGGGTGTGGGCCGGTTTTGGTCGACGGAACAAAAAGAAAAGGAAAAGGAATAGGAAAGTGGGCTTATGTTGGACTAGGACTCTAGCACACACTATATAAGGTTTTCTACTAAATCAAAAACACATATATTTTTTTCTCTTGGATTTCTTTAAGTCGCGTCCAAGAGAGAAAAGTTAGGGTTCTTTATAAAAATCTTGACTTCCATTATTTTTAAGGTAAAACCTTCAAATCTCTTTTTAATTAATTTGTTTTGATACTTTCATAATCAATATATGATGGATATAGGGTTAGGTCTAAATTAAAATCTGAGTTTTTATGATATAATCATGATTAGACTAATTAGGGTTTATAAATAAATAAGTTATGGGTAATTAATTAGGTTAATTGTATTAATGTCGTCATTAAAAACTGGACAGAATTTTAAGTCAATTGTTTTGATCATATTTAGAGTTTTACAAAGTTTCATAAATCTAATCTTATACCCCTGGAAAGGTATTTGAGTTTTCTTTTGAATGCAAGAAACGAAAACTAAATTGGAGGTGGAGAAGTGGATCAAAAACAGGTTACATCAGTCGGAGGTCAAAATAGTTTTTGGATCAGTCGGTTTTCATTTAATATTTTAAGATGGTTAGGGTACTTAGGACTACAATTTTTGACCTTCAAATTAACATTAGAATTAGTTCATATGTTAAATAAGAGTTCTGGTGGAGGGATAATCAAATGGGATAGTGGAAGACTCTCTGACCATAACAAACTTTTCATATGCTCAAAATCAGTAAAATTTGGATAGGTAAACGTATATATATGTAACAGTAGCTTTAAGGTTTGGCCCAAAGGTGAGAGTTAGCTAAAACATGTAAAGGCATAGGGTTTCCTTTACAGAAAGTATGGTTTTGGTTAAGTGGGCGTTCGACTCATAGTTTGGGGTATAAAAATGGGACTGTTTTGGGTAAAATGTAAACGGGATTGGTTATGAACTTAACTAAGTTAAGGGGTTTATAGAGGGGTGTAATGGGATGTTTATAGCATATTAATGAGGTTAATATGAGGAAGAGGGATTAGATATCCATCATAGATTGATGAGACATTTTAGTATTTGGTTCATGTCTTACAGATATTTGGAGAAGCTCGATCAGGTAAGTTTCATAGTCCCATATTTATAAATGATTTACTTCCATATGGTATGGAAGAGACACTTACTTGTTTTTATAAATGATTTGCTGTGCATGTTTTAAGTGTGTTGACTTAGACATTATGTGTAACACCCCACTTTGACAAGTGGACTGTTACATGATAATTATGGCGTGTCATAAAAGCATACAAGATCATATGTCCTAAAACATACATGACCAAAAGGAAAAACGGTATCAAAAATCAGTTCCCAAACATAAGCCCAAAACATGCATAAAGTAAATGATGTGCAAAAGGAAAAGAAGTATAAGGTAGCTCCCATCCTATGCATGTCCTTTAAATGCTCAAGTCTGACCTTAGGTACCTGTCGTATGGGACATGGAAAGAAAATACGACTGAACAATACCCTCAGTGAACAGATATAATGATATTGTTAATGCAAGTAATTCCTAAAAATATTATTAGTGTTAACTATTCTTTCTTAGTTTGATCACAACAAACTATACAAGACATTTATAGTCAAACACAATCGTAAAACGAATTATCTAACAAACACTACATAAGGGTAATAATCATCCCACTAACATATGTTAATCGTGTTTAGTGATCATAAAAGTGATTAGCCTTAAAACTCATTTTTGTCAAATGTGACAAAAGATTTTTAATAAACTTTCTTTTTAAAAAAATGTTTTATTAAAATAGAAAATGTAAATTTAAATATGGCATATTCCAAATGCCATAAGAATATCATTTAAAGGACTCAAACTGCCTCAGATATTTCTAACCCACTAAAAGACAAAAAGGAGAGGAGTCTACATCCGCGGTTAGTACCTATGCAGTTCTTTATTGATAAGGAACCGCCTAGGGCAATAAGGAACTGCGTGCAGGTAGCCATTGGTTATTGTCTTCTATAAACAGTGGATCAAATCTGCATTTTACACAACCCTTTTTAGACATTTCTTTCAGCCTTCTTTCTACTTTCTTAATCCTAATCATTTGTAAATAATCACTTAGTGTGTTAAGTATGTTTACTTATGATTATCCTCTTGATCTCCTTCTTTACCTTGTCCAAAGAAAAGATCACTCACACACTTGTGTTGTGATTAAAGATGAAGCCTTGATGAAGATCATCCTCTCCTTAAGATCTAGTCATGTTCATCATTTATTTATTTGTGCTTTTGTGTAGATCCAATGTATTTGTGAATATTTGGACCAGTTGTGTTCATCCAAGCTATTTGTGAATAATTGGATTAGTGTTGTGTAAATCTATTGCATATGTGTATGCTTGGATTTGTATTGTGTACATCCAAGTTACATGTGTGTACTTGGATATGTTTAGTTGAGTTGTAATGAGTTGTGTGAGTTCTCACTAAACTATAAAGTGATGTAGTTATGTCTTGTTAGTTCTCACTAAACTATAAAGTGATTTGTGTGTGAGTTGTGTAAGTTCTCACTTAGCTTCAAAGTGAGGAGTCATGAAGATTGGTTCTATCTTTCGATTAGAACTCGACATTTAGCCTTGTGCGTAGAATGGTGAAGTAGGCGACGTTGTGTAGATTGGTCCTATCTAAGATTAGGTCTCAACATTTAGCTTAGTATCGAAAAATAATGTAAGCGACGTTGTAAGGTTTTCTCCGCCAATGAGGGAGCTTGTGGACATAGTGGAAATCTCGAGTAGGTGTACTCGAGGAGTGGAGTAGGAACGAGTATAGAGCTTCGTTGCCGAACCACTATAAATCTTGGTGTCTTCCTATTTGGTTGTTTCCTTCCTTACTCTTTATTTACTTCCATTATCATTACACCTACTACCTGTTATTGTTAATGCATTAGAATTGAACCTAATCATTATGTAACTAGCTTTCAAGTAAAAGATATTTTTGGTACTCACCTAATTGAAAGGAATTTTAATTAGGAGACAAACCGAAGAGAAACTATTTAACCCCCCACCCTTCTAGTTTCTACAATTGGTATCAGAGCGATGGTCACTCAAGAACTTTGAAGTATATTGTACTTTAAAACTTGGATCGATCCATTGTCTCCTCAAATTAGAAGGTTAAGTTGTACTAAAGTTTCTCTTTGGTCAAAACTATTTTTTCTTTGAAAATAGGCCTTTTAATTGGTAATATAGCATCTCACTTAGATTAGTAGTATTTATGCATTTTAGATTTACTCTTGAAATGTATCTACTAGTTTTCATCTTGTTATGTGTAGTTACTCATGAAGATCAATCATTCAATTGATTGTGGATTGAGTTACTTACATTTGTAGAAGACTCATCTTCTTTGATTTCCAACATCATTGAATGATGATATCAAGATGGATGGGAGTGATACTATTCCTTGAAGACTTAGTAGTCACTTTAGTCATGGTTGGGCTTTGCATTGATTCTTTGATTGTTTGGAATGCACTTTGTGGCCAAGGTACGTTTTCGTTCTTCCACACGCCCTTCTGATCACTCTTTTGATCATTAATTGAATGTGTTCTTGTTCTTGGCATCCTTGCCTTGACATTTGTTTGTGGTTTATGATTCTTTTCTTTTACCCTCTCAAACCTTCATTGCTTGGATACTTGACTCACTATGGGGATGCAGAGTGAGTTAGTAGTAGCTTAAAGTATCAAGCATGATTTCCATGGTTTGCACCCTCACGATTAGTAGGCCCTATATCATGTGTAACTTGTGCAATTAAGCTCATCTCTAGGATGATTGGTTAATCCCTTGAGATACCAAACTACTTCATAAGTTGTAGTTGGATTTTACACATTTGGAATTGAAATATTCCAAGGATATCGTTATTGTAAATCCTTGCAATAATTTTTGTCCGATCATGTGGGAGAGAAAGTGAATTTATACCTTGCTCACATTTGAAGTAGAGTCAGACTAATCTTAAAAGTGATCTTATTCTATATATCAAAATTACTTGGTATAGTTCATTACCAAAGCCGTTTAGACTTTCGCCGAAAAGGCACGTCTTAAACCACTATATATGACACAAGCTCTTCGTCTCCTAGACTTGAAGATTGTCATTTGTCTCTTGAGCATTTTACTTGGTCTTGATTCACTCCTCTTGACTTTTCTTCTATTTGCTTCTTCGCTACGAGTAGTCGTTTGTCCGTTTCGGTCTTTTCCTATCTCGATCCAACTCGTAATCCATCATTATGGCATTATTACCTAGTGTTAAAGTGGTCCAATGATTTCCTAAAGGCTTAAGATATATTATAAGGATTTTAGAAAAATTTGGTTTTGAAAAATTCTTTGATTTTCTTTGATAAAAACTCGCCAATGTAGGCGGTTCTTTATCTGTCGCGGCTCAAAGGCGCGGTTTTGAGGATCGTCACTTAGTCTTATTTTTTGGGTATTTTGTGTGACTATGTGTTTTACGTGTTTATGTGATTATTTGGGGCGATTGAGAGTGGTTTGGACATCGCTCATGAGTACGGGGTGTTCTTAAGTAAATCGATGAATGGTTATTTCATGATCATGAGCTCACAATATAGTGACTATGAAATGAAATGGAGTTATTTTAATGTTTTATGTATACGTATATGTATTATAGTAAATCATATTTTTACGATTTAGGGTTTAGCATTTAGAGGTCTCGGATGAGGTATTGAGTCACGGGAATAATTTACGGGATGGTTTTAAGTCATTTAGGACTTAGTTATTTAGTTTATTTCATATTCCATGAGTTTTCATAAAACTGTATATTTTTACGTCTTCTACGGTATACGCGTAAAATTGACTAGTTTTACGGTTTTAAGGTTTTGGAGGTTTTAGGAGCTGACATAAATTAAGGTAATTTAATGTATTATTAATAAAGTATTAATAAATAATAAAAATAAAAAAATAAAAAAAGGGGTGTGGGCCGGTTTTGGTCGACGGAACAAAAAGAAAAGGAAAAGGAATAGGAAAGTGGGCTTATGTTGGACTAGGACTCTAGCACACACTATATAAGGTTTTCTACTAAATCAAAAACACATATATTTTTTTCTCTTGGATTTCTTTAAGTCGCGTCCAAGAGAGAAAAGTTAGGGTTCTTTATAAAAATCTTGACTTCCATTATTTTTAAGGTAAAACCTTCAAATCTCTTTTTAATTAATTTGTTTTGATACTTTCATAATCAATATATGATGGATATAGGGTTAGGTCTAAATTAAAATCTGAGTTTTTATGATATAATCATGATTAGACTAATTAGGGTTTATAAATAAATAAGTTATGGGTAATTAATTAGGTTAATTGTATTAATGTCGTCATTAAAAACTGGACAGAATTTTAAGTCAATTGTTTTGATCATATTTAGAGTTTTACAAAGTTTCATAAATCTAATCTTATACCCCTGGAAAGGTATTTGAGTTTTCTTTTGAATGCAAGAAACGAAAACTAAATTGGAGGTGGAGAAGTGGATCAAAAACAGGTTACATCAGTCGGAGGTCAAAATAGTTTTTGGATCAGTCGGTTTTCATTTAATATTTTAAGATGGTTAGGGTACTTAGGACTACAATTTTTGACCTTCAAATTAACATTAGAATTAGTTCATATGTTAAATAAGAGTTCTGGTGGAGGGATAATCAAATGGGATAGTGGAAGACTCTCTGACCATAACAAACTTTTCATATGCTCAAAATCAGTAAAATTTGGATAGGTAAACGTATATATATGTAACAGTAGCTTTAAGGTTTGGCCCAAAGGTGAGAGTTAGCTAAAACATGTAAAGGCATAGGGTTTCCTTTACAGAAAGTATGGTTTTGGTTAAGTGGGCGTTCGACTCATAGTTTGGGGTATAAAAATGGGACTGTTTTGGGTAAAATGTAAACGGGATTGGTTATGAACTTAACTAAGTTAAGGGGTTTATAGAGGGGTGTAATGGGATGTTTATAGCATATTAATGAGGTTAATATGAGGAAGAGGGATTAGATATCCATCATAGATTGATGAGACATTTTAGTATTTGGTTCATGTCTTGATTGTATGTATTTGTGTGTTTAGCTTTTTGCTAGTACACAGATATTTGGAGAAGCTCGATCAGGTAAGTTTCATAGTCCCATATTTGTAAATGATTTACTTCCATATGGTATGGAAGAGACACTTACTTGTTTTTATAAATGATTTGCTGTGCATGTTTTAAGTGTGTTGACTTAGACATTATGTGTAACACCCCACTTTGACAAGTGGACTGTTACATGATAATTATGGCGTGTCATAAAAGCATACAAGATCATATGTCCTAAAACATACATGACCAAAAGGAAAAACGGTATCAAAAATCAGTTCCCAAACATAAGCCCAAAACATGCATAAAGTAAATGATGTGCAAAAGGAAAAGAAGTATAAGGTAGCTCCCATCCTATGCATGTCCTTTAAATGCTCAAGTCTGACCTTAGGTACCTGTCGTATGGGACATGGAAAGAAAATACGACTGAACAATACCCTCAGTGAACAGATATAATGATATTGTTAATGCAAGTAATTCCTAAAAATATTATTAGTGTTAACTATTCTTTCTTAGTTTGATCACAACAAACTATACAAGACATTTATAGTCAAACACAATCGTAAAACGAATTATCTAACAAACACTACATAAGGGTAATAATCATCACACTAACATATGTTAATCGTGTTTAGTGATCATAAAAGTGATTAGCCTTAAAACTCATTTTTGTCAAATGTGACAAAATATTTTTAATAAACTTTCTTTTTAAAAAAATGTTTTATTAAAATAGAAAATGTAAATTTAAATATGGCATATTCCAAATGCCATAAGAATATCATTTAAAGGACTCAAACTGCCTCAGATATTTCTAACCCACTAAAAGACAAAAAGGAGAGGAGTCTACATCCGCGGTTAGTACCTATGCAGTTCTTTATTGATAAGGAACCGCCTAGGGCAATAAGGAACTGCGTGCAGGTAGCCATTGGTTATTGTCTTCTATAAACAGTGGATCAAATCTGCATTTTACACAACCCTTTTTAGACATTTCTTTCAGCCTTCTTTCTACTTTCTTAATCCTAATCATTTGTAAATAATCACTTAGTGTGTTAAGTATGTTTACTTATGATTATCCTCTTGATCTCCTTCTTTACCTTGTCCAAAGAAAAGATCACTCACACACTTGTGTTGTGATTAAAGATGAAGCCTTGATGAAGATCATCCTCTCCTTAAGATCTAGTCATGTTCATCATTTATTTATTTGTGCTTTTGTGTAGATCCAATGTATTTGTGAATATTTGGACCAGTTGTGTTCATCCAAGCTATTTGTGAATAATTGGATTAGTGTTGTGTAAATCTATTGCATATGTGTATGCTTGGATTTGTATTGTGTACATCCAAGTTACATGTGTGTACTTGGATATGTTTAGTTGAGTTGTAATGAGTTGTGTGAGTTCTCACTAAACTATAAAGTGATGTAGTTATGTCTTGTTAGTTCTCACTAAACTATAAAGTGATTTGTGTGTGAGTTGTGTAAGTTCTCACTTAGCTTCAAAGTGAGGAGTCATGAAGATTGGTTCTATCTTTCGATTAGAACTCGACATTTAGCCTTGTGCGTAGAATGGTGAAGTAGGTGACGTTGTGTAGATTGGTCCTATCTAAGATTAGGTCTCAACATTTAGCTTAGTATCGAAAAATAATGTAAGCGACGTTGTAAGGTTTTCTCCGCCAATGAGGGAGCTTGTGGACATAGTGGAAATCTCGAGTAGGTGTACTCGAGGAGTGGAGTAGGAACGAGTATAGAGCTTCGTTGCCGAACCACTATAAATCTTGGTGTCTTCCTATTTGGTTGTTTCCTTCCTTACTCTTTATTTACTTCCATTATCATTACACCTACTACCTGTTATTGTTAATGCATTAGAATTGAACCTAATCATTATGTAACTAGCTTTCAAGTAAAAGATATTTTTGGTACTCACCTAATTGAAAGGAATTTTAATTAGGAGACAAACCGAAGAGAAACTATTTAACCCCCCCCCACCCTTCTAGTTTCTACAATTGGTATCAGAGCGATGGTCACTCAAGAACTTTGAAGTATATTGTACTTTAAAACTTAGATCGATCCATTGTCTCCTCAAATTAGAAGGTTAAGTTGTACTAAAGTTTCTCTTTGGTCAAAACTATTTTTTCTTTGAAAATAGGCCTTTTAATTGGTAATATAGCATCTCACTTAGATTAGTAGTATTTATGCATTTTAGATCTACTCTTGAAATGTATCTACTAGTTTTCATCTTGTTATGTGTAGTTACTCATGAAGATCAATCATTCAATTGATTGTGGATTGAGTTACTTACATTTGTAGAAGACTCATCTTCTTTGATTTCCAACATCATTGAATGATGATATCAAGATGGATGGGAGTGATACTATTCCTTGAAGACTTAGTAGTCACTTTAGTCATGGTTGGGCTTTGCATTGATTCTTTGATTGTTTGGAATGCACTTTGTGGCCAAGGTACGTTTTCGTTCTTCCACACGCCCTTCTGATCACTCTTTTGATCATTAATTGAATGTGTTCTTGTTCTTGGCATCCTTGCCTTGACATTTGTTTGTGGTTTATGATTCTTTTCTTTTACCCTCTCAAACCTTCATTGCTTGGATACTTGACTCACTATGGGGATGCAGAGTGAGTTAGTAGTAGCTTAAAGTATCAAGCATGATTTCCATGGTTTGCACCCTCACGATTAGTAGGCCCTATATCATGTGTAACTTGTGCAATTAAGCTCATCTCTAGGATGATTGGTTAATCCCTTGAGATACCAAACTACTTCATAAGTTGTAGTTGGATTTTACACATTTGGAATTGAAATATTCCAAGGATATCGTTATTGTAAATCCTTGCAATAATTTTTGTCCGATCATGTGGGAGAGAAAGTGAATTTATACCTTGCTCACATTTTGAAGTAGAGTCAGACTAATCTTAAAAGTGATCTTATTCTATATATCAAAATTACTTGGTATAGTTCATTACCAAAGCCGTTTAGACTTTCGCCGAAAAGGCACGTCTTAAACCACTATATATGACACAAGCTCTTCGTCTCCTAGACTTGAAGATTGTCATTTGTCTCTTGAGCATTTTACTTGGTCTTGATTCACTCCTCTTGACTTTTCTTCTATTTGCTTCTTCGCTACGAGTAGTCGTTTGTCCGTTTCGGTCTTTTCCTATCTCGATCCAACTCGTAATCCATCATTATGGCATTATTACCTAGTGTTAAAGTGGTCCAATGATTTCCTAAAGGCTTAAGATATATTATAAGGATTTTAGAAAAATTTGGTTTTGAAAAATTCTTTGATTTTCTTTGATAAAAACTCGCCAATGTAGGCGGTTCTTTATCTGTCGCGGCTCAAAGGCGCGGTTCTCTATCGATAAGGATACGCGGCCAGAGCTTGAGACTAAAGCGCCAGGTTTTATAAAATATCACTTTTTCAAATAAACCTTCTCTCTCTTCTCCAATAGAGCTGACGGTTTTCCTCTTTTCCTCCATTGTTTCACCTTTAATACCTTCAATCACTCAAGTTTAATTGATTCCAATTTATGGGTTTCACTCATCCTTTATCCATGATCAATTATCTGTAAGTCATTTCATTCAATTTCATCTAATTTGTTCTAGGGTTCATACTTTAATAATTGGGGATTTTTAAAATTGAAATTGAATTAGAACCTTATTAGGATGTGATTTGACATAGTTATTGTACTATGATTCCTTAGGTTCATATTCATTGAGATTTCACTAAAACCCACTTGTAGAAAAATCTAATTTTGACTAAATACTTTTGATTAATTGATGGAATTGATATGAACCCATGAACAAGCTGGTAATTGCATTGTTAATACTTACCTAAAAACTTTGTTTTAAAAAAACCCAATGTTCAAGCTCATTGTTGATTTTACATAGTTAATATGTTATTGTCAATGATGAACTAGGTACATTGTGAACATGAGAATGATAAGGATTAATCCTTTGTTTGCCAAGAAATTGATGAAACACATTCTCATATTTTTTATTTTTGGCTTATATTTAACATATGAGTGATTGGGGAAATATTTTTGTGTTTATTTAGGTACTAATAATGCCTTCGGAATATCAACAAGATCACCAATACACTAAACAATACATGCCAAACCTATCGATCTTTGTCCTTCCCTTCAACTTGCCAACACCTATCATTCACTTCAAATGCATTGTTTTCACCAGGGGAGAGTTGTCCAAAATGATATTGAGGGCTATATACATACTCAGTCGATGTTCGAACAAATCGAGTTTTATTGCTTGTTGTACATCAAGGAAGATACATATCCCGAGTTTCTTTTGGAGTTATTTAGCACATATTCTCTCGTGCTTGATAATGATAGAATATTTGTTAAGTTCATCATTGATGGTCGACTCATTCAATACTCTCTCGAGATTTCGGTCAAGCTCTTCATGTTCCATTTAGAGGCACTTGCCGATTTACGGATAAATGGAAGCTTGATGCTCTCCTTGATCCCTTCGATTGTGCTCCAAATGACAACGAAGAGATTGACCTTGACTTCGTCCTTGATGTCATTTCTAAAGCGCGTAGTGGAAACGTTGTAAGAAGCCTCCACTCAAACAAGCGTTTGGTGGAACGTTTTGAGGTTCTCTTAAGCGACCTTAATTATTGTATGGTCCGATGGGTCGACTCCTTAGGGAAAATGTGTTTTGTCTTGGTGGAAACCGGGATCATATTCCGGCGTGTATGGCGCATATGTGATTTTTCATCTCTACCAACACCAAGTACAATCTTGCATTTTATATCGTTTGACGGATAAACTATGCTCTTTCCAAACCCAAAACAAATCTTCCCTATGCCATGCTCCTTACTCGCCTTCTTAAGAAGGTTGGTGAAGACTTTCCCGACCTTAATCTTTCTCGCTTTCGTCCGGTTCATCGAGTCATGCTACCTATTCAAGAGGTACAACCACGAAAGCCTAGAAGTGATCGAGGTTCGAGAAAGAACGAGCCACAAGAGTCCGACGATGAGGACATTAATATGTCACCAAGTGATGATGGTGGCGTAGGCACTAGTGCTCATGTTGGCTCTTCGAGTGACTTCTACCCAACCATGAAATATTTCATGGACGGGTTAGACGAATTTATCCCTCCTCCTCACCATGCTACTAGTAGAATTACGGATAACTTCGGACTTGAGGATGTCTATCGTTTGAATCTTAAAACCCAAGGTGAGTTGTATGATCATCGAGTGGAGTCAAGAGGTTCGTTCAAAAACATAAGTAAATTGATCAAGGGACTTGGCAAAAAGAAGAAGTGAAGCTTTGGTAATTCATGGTTAACATGTTTGTGAACATGTTTTGGATTGTTGAACTATTTCCTTTATCTTTCTTTATTTTTAGGATATTGTGTGTATTAACTAATACTTTGTGTTTGGATTATTTACTCTTTTAATCCTAGGTGTTTATGTGATCGATCTTTCGATTTACATAACTTTGTGCATCTTATATGTTAATTAGCTTCCTAGATTTTGATTAATACTTCACTTTGGCTTGATAAACCCTTGTGTAAAATCTGGGCTAGCAAAAGTTTCTGGAAGTGCATTTTCTTGAACCCACTGGTGGCAGTTCTTTACCTTCCCAGTGGTTCCATAGCAATAAAAGACTGCGCCCATACATAAGGAACCGCCGTCACCTGTTCTGAGAGAATCTTTGCTTTACACTGTTTTCCCTTAATCTGTGTAAACATTGGTAAATTTTTTGCAAAAACCTGCACTTTCCTAAACTAGGCTACCTAATTTCATTATTCACCTAAAATGATTTTAACCCATTACTAGTTTGGATCATCCCTTCATCTTCTTAAACCCTTCCTTTTTGATCTTGTTCTTCATCCCTTAAACTTCTTTCTAAACCTCTTCACAACCATGGTGTCCACTAGAACATCAAATTCTTCCAAACAAGCCTCATCTAAAAGAAACCTTAAGATGAAATTCAAGTTTCCTAAACTTTGTTCTCCATCTTCTCACAAACCCAAGAGTGAAACTTCTCCCATTTTCATCTCTTCATCACTCTCACCACCTCTTGCTACATGCAATACTTGTTCTACTCATGGTACTAACCTCTCATATGGTTCTACTTCTTCATTCCAATCTAGGATGAATGTAATGTTGCCACCTTTCACTCCACCAAATTCACCCATATCACCCATATCACCTTTGGACACTATGCCTCCACCACCTCTTCCTCCCTCAAACACTCCACTTTTGGGTGTTCCCATTTCCCGCTTCTTGGGTGATCTAAACTTGTTTGACTTTTTCATGCACAATGGAACCAATTGTCCTTGTTGCTTAAACAACTTCCACCTCATTGGTATCCTTAGGTTGGAGATGATTGGGGCTCACATCAGGTTGCAAAGCTTTTTGTTGAACCTTTTTTGTTGATACAAAAGTTGGATGATCCTAGCTTGACCCGAATTAGGCTTAATTCGGGTGCTTGGGTTCCAGCTCCTGCACCAAGTGAACTTCTTGTAGAGATCCTGCATACTAAAACAACACGCGTTAAGCTTACTGTGGGAATATATCCCATGATTAGACTCCAGCGTGAGAGTAAGTAATCGGTTTAGGGTTATGAATCAGTTGTATGTTGAGAGTATGAAGAATGTGATACCTTTATAGAACCCTTGGGGGTTGTTTATATTGGCGGTGAAACCCTAATGGGCTGTCACCGATGCTTCGGCCCCAAGCAAAGGATAAGTACCATAATTAGTTTGATTGTTATCTTCTATTTATGGTTAGTGTATATCATCTACTTTAGGGTAAATCCCAATCCTAATAATATTGTGATTCTGTCTAACCCTGCACCGGTCGTGCCGTGCCGTGGGCCGCACACATCTATGCGGCCACTGTTCATTCGAAGCTCATAAGCTTAAATGAAATTAATCCAACCCATCAGTGACGGGCCGGTTGCGGGTAGTACCCGTGGGCCGGGTCCATAACCCAGTTGGGGACTATACGTCATCATGTCCCCCAAGTCTAGTTGTTACAGCCGTAGGCGTAACTTCTAGACTAACTAATGTCCCTAATATCACCTTTGTAAATAAATCCGCACCACAAAAAAGGTCGACCAGGACAATATTAATGAGTGTATTAATGATAGTCATGGTTCGTAGGTTTGACTACCAAAGTGCACCCTATGGGCCCAACCTCGAGCTTCACAAAAAACTGCTGAAAAAGTGACCCGTGGGTCCCTCTGACGTTTCAACTGTGTCAGAAACCCCATCCGTTAAATCTGTGTAGTGGATTACACGTGGCAATCATCCAGGCCACCTTGTAAATCGAGGCAACCCTATAAAAGGCCTGTGCGTGTGACTGTGGACACACACAGTTAACACCTTCTTCCACCATTGTTACATTTACTTTCACTCCTTTATTCCTTCTTCTTACTTTCCGTGGAAATCCACCGTACCAGGTTAGATCACCGCGCCCTTCTTCTCATATTTATAAATCATGGTGAAGGACAACCCCACCATCACGACTGTACTTAATGTGATGTCACCGGAGAAATTTATGGAATTCCTTTCCGATTATTATATTCCCGAGAGCGTACACCCCACCTATCCGGGTGATGGTGAAGCCATTACTGATGCTCCAGAGGGAAAATAGGTGTATATACACGCCTATTTGACTCGGCCAATCCCCCTTTCTAGGTTCCTTGTAGACGTTCTAACCTACTTTGAATTTCAAATATCCCAACTACATTGCATAGGAGCGTATAAGATAAACCAATTTGAGATCTCATGCCACGCATGTAGTGTAACCCCAACCGTAAGCTTGTTTAGGGTATTCTACGCCCCCCAAATGGTAAATGGGTGGTTGTCTTTCAAAAAATGATCCGTAAACGCCCCAATATGTTATAGGAAGGCCTTAGTTTCGCATAAGAATTGGTATGACCATTACTTCTTTGTAGATGCCAAAGTCTTCCCCACGCCCTTTCTTCTGAAAAACAGGGTGCGACATGTTGGGTCCACTAGATGTGGATCTTGCAGCCTGTCAGGAACGGTGAACGACTTTTGTAATCACAAGTCTATTCACAGAGAGACTCTATACACAATATCAGTACATAATACAAATACTGTAAAGAAGAACAGAATAACTATAATGACTTGATCCTTTTCTAAGGATTTCTAATATTAATGATAATTATGTTTGATGAAGGTGTGTGAAACCCTTCTGCCTAAGGTTCCTTTTATACTACAAGGAGAGCCTAATACATCATTAAACAAAACGTGTAAAACTGATATGCATATCCTTTCCTAACATATCTCATGCATATCCTAACAGAATAATAACTAAATAATAAAGTTTGACTTTAACTAAGACCAGGAGCACGACTTGCTCCTACTACTACTATGACCAGGAGGAACTACATACCTCCTAGTCTACCTATTACAAATAACTATTCCAATGGTCCTAACAATCCTCCCCTAAACTTGAATTTGACCTGTTGAGTTCAAGTTTCCTGGTAAATCGTGCAACACAGCTTGAGGATTGAAACATCAAAAGAAAAAGTAGCATCAGCAATATAAGGAACATAAGAACCGCTGCAACAAGGAACACTAGAAGCTTCTCCAAAGCTTGAAACAAATCAGCATCGTGTTGAATCTTCACAGCAACATGAGCAGATTTGATGAGCCTTTACCAAGTAGCTGCTCGCTCTTGGGCTAGCCAGTCTTTATGGTGGAACAAGCATCACCTTGGGAGACCAGAACCCAACCCAACTCTTAGATCGTGAATCAATGGTGAGTGGGGGTACCCTGATGATTTTATGCAAACCATCACAGCCGTCAACGGATTTGATATGTCTTTACCAGAAGCCGTACCCTTCTGGAATCGCCAACTCTTAGCAATGAAGCATCAGTGAGTTGAAAACCCTATAGCTTTGAGCAAGCTATTATAGCTATCAACGGATTTGATAAAATCTTTACCAAGAGCCGTACCCCCTTGGATTAGCCACGTTTCAGTCTAGGACCATGGCACGTGAAAACCATCCAGTTTTGGGTAACCTGGCAACCATCAACGGATTTGAGAATCACACCAGGAGCCGTACCCTCAAGGTGAATCAACTCTTTCTTATCTGTAAGACATGGTGAGTTGAGGACCATTTGTTGTGTGGACCAAGTCCAACACCAAATGAAACACCAAACCAGCACAAGTGTGAAACCGTTGATAGGTGTGTAAACACCCATCTTTTCTACCACTTAATTACAATAATAACCGGACCAAAACGTGTATTTTATGTCTTTTATGTCGGAATTATGCGTGGTTTGTGTTTTTGTTGTGATTTAGGACGAAATTGTGAAAAGTGGAGAAAACACGAGAATTCACGGGCATTCACGGCTTTTATTGAAAAAAAGATGAAAGACGGAATCGAGAAGTCAAAAGTGGAAAAAGAACGGAAGTCCAAGACCAATTCTAAAGATTTATCGAAGAAAAAGTCAAAAGGCTGAAGTTTATCAAAAGCCGAGAAACTCAAGTCTATTTTATTGAAGAAATTAAAAGACGAGTCCAAAGAAATCCTGAGACAAAAGTCATCAAAATCCAAGATTAACAAAAAGATTAAGAAGAAAGGACTTGATGGTGCAATTAACAAGAAAGGAAGGAGAGGAGGAAGCTTCCTCTAACCTCTCCCCTAATCAACTATAAATACTCTCATTTTCATTTCATTTAGTTTTGTTGGCTAGATTGACAAACTAGTTCTTCCACCTTTATTTTATGCACATTTAATTACTTGTCTTGCACCTTTAATTACCTTTAATTTTCAAGTAAGTGTTTCTTTAATTTCTTGCACCTTTACTTTATCTTGTTGATCTTAATCTTCTTCTACCTTTCTTTCATTCACACGTTTTTAATCTTGTTAAGTTGTTTAAAGATTTGATTTTTATGCTTTTGATTGTTTTAAATCTCTTATTTTCATAGCTTATTTGGTTTATTTTCAAGTTTATATAGTTTTTATAAAAGTTATTTTTATATAAAAAGTTGTTTTTATTAAAGTTTATCTTTTTCGTGTTTTAAAAGTTGTTCACTTTCAGTTTTATAGTTTATTTTTACACGGTTTTAGTTAAGTTTTTCGTCTAGTGCTTATTAGAACAATAGCTTATTTACTTAGCTTATTTTTAGTACTTTTCCCCGTTTTCCGATCGTGACAATCGGAAAAGGGTTTTGTATTCCGATCGGTACCAATCTGAAAAGGGTTTCATTATTCCGATTGGGGGAGACTTTGGTATTCCGATTGGAGGTTGGTTGGATATTCCGATTGGTGTGCAAGTGACAGTATTCCGATTGGTGTTCAGTACAACATTCCGATTGAGGTGCATGTTGGTATTCCGATAGGGGGGTGACACATATTCCGATTGGGTACTTAACATCATTCCGACCAAGGTCCTATCCATTATTCCGATCAAGGTAAGTAAACAACTTTCCGATCAAGGTAACGTGGGTATTCCGATCTGACAGGGTGACAACATTCCGATTGGGTACTCTAATTTACATTCCGATCAGGGGGTTGGTTATTCACTTTCCGATCTAAGGTAAGTCTATATCCCGATTGTGGTTGATCGGAATATATTCCGATTGGAGGTTGTTTTCTCTTATTTTGTCTTGTTAAATTTTTAGTTTATATTTTTAATACTTGTCTAATTTTAATTTACGTCACGCTTTTAATTTTTAGTCATTTAATTATTTTACTTCCGTCACGTTTTCAAATATCGCACCTTTCTTTTAATTAGACTTAGATTTATTTTCACGCTCTTTTAATACTTGCCCTTTACTTTAACGACATTTACTTTTAAGTCTTGCACATTTAAATTAAAAACCAACCAAAAATATTTGTTTCCACCAAAGATCAATAGAGTCACATAGAGAACCTAGATCAATTCGATTAGACCAAAACAACGAACTTTAATTTTTATACAGGGGGGTAAAAGCCTTGTATCAAATGGCGCCGCTGCCGGCTCTTTTCGTAAAGATTAACGGTTTTCTGTGAGAGACGCGTTGCTTTTTGGGATCCGTTCACTTGTGAACGTTACTTTTCTTGCATAAAAAATTCCAAAAACTCATAAAAATTCAAAATTGATAAAAAACCATAAAAATAAAAAATTTCAAAAATCCAAAAAGATTTTATCTTTATTGTGTATATATAATATTGTCTTTGTGTTTGGTTTTGTTTTCTTTTACATTTTCAGGTGTATGCGTACTAGATCTTCTAATTATCAAGAGCCCGAGCCTCAAGAAGATTTAAGTATGGCAGGTGTTAACAACAATAATCAACCACCGCACCTCAATAATAACAACAATGCTCTTCCACAGCCCGATCTTCGGACCATGGAGGAACTTTGTCAACCAACCATGTTTGGACGAGGAGGACCGATTGCGCCGATGCAAATCAACGCTCCTGAGTTTTCGTTGAAGCACCACATGATTCAGCAAGTGAAAACAAACCCATTTAGAGGATTGCCTGATGATGATGCTAACAAACACCTCGACAAGTTCATTACCATCACCCAGAGCATGAAGTTGGCCGGGGCCACAATGGATGAACTTCGCCTACAACTCTTTCCACACACCTTATTACATCATGCCGAGAAAGGGTTTGATCGTCTCCTGAAGAATTCTATTCACACTTGGGATGATATGACTCAACGCTTTTTGTCGCGCTACTTTCCACCATCCATGGTCACAAGCCTTCGCAATCAAATCAGCGGTTTCATGCAAGACCCTGATGAATCTCTTTTTGATGCTTGGGAGAGATATAATGTCTTGATCGATAGATGTCCAAACCACAACATGCTCCCTGTGACCTTAATAGACACTTTCTACAACGGTTTGACTTTTCGAGATCGTGATACGATCAATGCAGCCGCCGGTGGCACATTCATGAAAAGGAGACCCGAGGAGTGTAGAGAGCTAATTGAGAACATGACTACTCATCATAAGAACTGGGATTCCTCTGCTTCTTCTAGGAACAACCCGAGAGTCAATGTTTCTTCCACCTCAGCAAACCCTGATATGACCGAACTCACCCGTGTGCTGACTGAAATGAGCAGAAGTATGCAACTCTTGGCTTCAAACCAACAACAACAACAAGTTAAAGCGGTTGCTACTCTTTGTGAAACATGCGGCGGTCCTCACTCATACACCGATTGTCCTTCGACACAAGGAAATCCGGAAAATGTGTATGCAGCTTACGGTAATTATTCACCGGAAAATTACCAAGCTAGACAACAAGGGGATAGGAATCTGCTGAGTTACCGTTCCAACAACTACCTTTCACCCGGTTTTTCTCCTCAAAACCAAAACCCCGCCAACAACTACACTAGAAGCAACCAAATCCCACCAAGAGCTTCTAATCCTTATCACCCACCCACCCAACAACCACCACCCATTAATCCCGATGTTGAGGCCATCATGAGAACCCAAGGTGAGCAAATCAAGAACTTGCAGAGCCAAATTATCAATATGAAAGGAGATATCACAAAGCAAGGAAATGAGATAAGATCCGAGCTTCGAGATAACATTCAATCTTCCTTCAGCAGTCAAACCAATGATTTGAAGAATATGCTTGCTAGTTTCTTGCCCGCCGCTCAACCTTCTTCTTCAAGTTCCCTACCTTCAAACACCGTCACTAATCCGTGAGCCAATGTGAGTGCTATTACTACTCGTAGTGGAGTCACCATCGTAGGACCACCAATCCCACCACCATCATCTACACCTCCTCCACCACCATGTATCCCTACTCCTCCTACACCTAGTATTAGTGCACCATTACCGTCTCCGCCTCGACGTGATGAAGTTTCCACGAATGACCCTTCAACATCCCAACCTTTATCATCTACACCTGCACCTTCACCACCCAAACCCAATATCCCTTATCCTTCTCGCTTGGGCAAGAACAAAATGTTAACCAAAGAGGACTCCGACATGACACGCTATGTGAAGATCATCTCTCAGATGAACTTCAACATTAGCTTTCTTGAAGCACTTGTCCACATGCCCAAATTTGTTAAAGCATTTAGGGAATTGCTTAACAAGAAGGAGAAGCTGATTGAACTCGCCAACACTCGATTAAATGAAAACTGCTCTGCGGTTATTCTTAAAGAACTTCCGGAAAAGCTTGGAGATCCCGGTCGTTTCGTGTTGCCTTGCGTGTTCAACAAAACTGAAGAATTTACTGCCCTTGCTGACCTCGGGGCCAGTATTAATTTGATTCCATTGAGTGTTTGGAAAACACTATCATTGCCCGACCTTACTCCAACAAAGATGACTCTTGAGCTTGCTAATCGCACTCTCGCTTACCCCGTTGGTATAGCCGAAGACGTGTTCATTAAAGTTGGCGCATTTACTTTCCCGGTCGATTTTGTCGTAGTTGATTATGAAATGGACCCTCGTATTCCTTTAATACTTGGTCGGCCATTCTTGAGAACCGGACGAGCTTTAGTGGATGTTGCCGAAGGTGAGTTAATCTTAAGAGTCGGGGATGATGCACAAGTTTTCAAAATGGGGAAGCTTACTAGTACAACTTTTGGAGGTCGAGAATCTGTGAATATGATTAATGTGCTCGATGACTTTACCGTCTACGACAATCCTCTATTCGACTCTTGCATCGATAATCCACTTTTTAATGATGCTGTGGATGATTCTCTCCCTACTTTCGAAGCTTCTCCCATTTATGATTCTTCACCGGTCTTTGATGCTTATGATGATGATTCTAGCTCAGATTCGGCTGATTTTGATTGCACTTCTGAGTATCCCGAGCTGCCCACATATGATGATTTTGATGAGGCTGATACTCTATCGAGCGATTCTTCACATGATGAAGATCCTCCGCCATCACTTGATCCTACTTTGGACGATTATTCATTTGAGGAAGATTTCTCTGAATTTCTCAACACATACTTCCCTCATGAGAGTGATGCTCCTCCTTTGGACTTTGAAGATTATCGTCTTGATCCTACTTTGGATTTGAAGAGTATTTTGTCCAAGGAGAAGAAACTGGTCAACACCGAAATCCGTTGCACGTATGATTTGACACCTCTTTGTCCCCCTTCTGAGGACGAGGTTGTGCTTCTTTGCGGATCTTCTTCACACTCGGCTGAGCCTGAGTGCTATTTTCCCCTAAAGGAAAAGGTGTTCGACCCTGGTATTGAAGTCTTTAAGCCATCTCAGTATCCACCTGATGCAATAAAAGGAAAAATCTTTGGAAATCTTGAAGACAAGCTTGCACTTCACCCTTGCTTCTACTGTGCTCCATCACTGCTTAAGGGAACCTTGCCACTTCTCTTTTGGCTTGCCTTGTTCGCCTTAAGCTCGTGCTTATTGATGGATGAAAACTATGTCTTTGATCCTGGTGGATTTGTTTCATGCTACTTCTGTTGATGATCAAGGTCGAGTCAGGCTCACGACTCGGTAAACAAAAACCAAGCGCTTCTTGGGAGGCAACCCATGCATCTATCTTTCCGCTTTCTTTATCATAAGTGTAGGGGGGACCCCTTTGGATTGCTATTTCCTCTCCTCACTTCTTAATCAGGGATTCAAGCTTCAATGATCCACTCTTGATGATTCTTGACGACCCGTGATTCCGTGTTCTACTTCATCCCGGTTCTATCCTAAACTCTTTTCGATTCACTATTTTATATTTTCTCAATATTAAAATAGGAATCTCTTTAGTTGTCTTTTCCTTAGCGAGATTTAAACAACGTGCACAATGTCCTAAGTGTAGGGGAGTTTACTCCCACATGCTTAAACATTGAGGACAATGTTTATCTTAAGTGTAGGGGAGACTTCTATCGAAGTTAAGTGGTCTTTTCCTTGTATTTGTCCTCATTTTAACCGGAAAATCAATTTTTCGACATTTTTCAAAATTTTTGATCTATTTTGGCCTATTAGTTTTTCCCTTTTGTATAGTTATTTTCTTTCCTTATTAGAATAAATGTTTAATAAAGAGGTTTTAATTTTCAAGCGTTGTGAATCCTTTGACTCAACCCGAGTTTACTCTAGCTAGTATCCTTAACGTGTTTAAGTCAAGTTTTGCTAGGCTTTTATATAGGGAGCTATAAAACGCGGAAGTCTTAACTCTCACGGGTTAAGAACAAGAACTTTTCGCAAGTTCCTATAATTGATCCTAGAGAGTCGTTTATCAAGGGAACTTTAAAACGCTATTTCTAAACTTGAAAAAGTCTAAGAATTTGCAAGATCCTATAGGCGACTCGAAAATACAAAACTTTGATTTAATAGGCTAAGTATCCACGAGTCTCATTACTTGAGATTTTAAACTGTGGAGAACGAGAGATGATATAGCCAATTATAAGTCGGTATTCTTTCGTGAATTTATGTGAGTTAATTATGAGCCTATTCTCCTATTGCTTGCTAATAAATTTATCTGCTAATAAATAAGGTTGTACGATTTAAAAAGTTACTTAGCTTCTAGCCCCAGATCGTTTAAAAGTTGCTCGGTAATGACTAGAGTTCATAGCCAAGGCATAACTTATGAAGCGGGGCGCGAAGATTGGCGAGTCCGAAAAGGCCCTAACAAGGCATGAGGGCTATGTTTTGTTGCTAAAGATCCAAAAGTGATGTGAAGAATCATTTATCAAAAATCAATATGAAGGATCGAGACACACGACGAAAAGCAAAAACTCCCAAAAAGTCATGGAGAAGTGTATCCGAAAAGACCCTAACAAGGTATGAGGATAAATAGATCCAAGTCAATAAAGGAGGCGGATCGTTGTATATCAAAATCCAAAATAAAGATTGAGAAAAATGAAGAAGTCGTGGTCCATATATGAAGAATCTCTCAAAAATTCCAAGTGAAGAAATTCCAATTATGAAGAGAAGACCATTATTTCATGAACGTCTCTCAAGATTTGAAGTATGAAGTCGCTGCCAAATATCGGCCCGAGAAAGGTCTCAAATCGCGAACCAAGTTATGCCAAGATATGAACTTTTTGATATCCCGAGAAGCAGTTTTAAAAGATTTGGTCCTTTAGCTAACTATTGATTAAATCGTGCACTTTATTTTCAGACTAAATAATTATCGAAATAAGTCAAACAATGCATCTTCGTGATCATTCAAGACAAATAATAAAATACAAGAGATACCCATAGGAATAAGGGAGTCTAAGTAAATAATTGGCCCACATGAGTTCGTGTTAGTTTACTAACTTATAATAACAATGATCTCGTTTTTAAGCTTAGTTTGGAGAAAGTGAAAAGTTGAGGATGATGATTATTCATGACATTTTCAAAACCCAAGGTATGCTTTTAATTTCTTTGCTTTGCATTTTTTATAATTTTCTATCTCTTTAATAAAGGCCAATGTGGATTGATTATGATGAAAAGTGTAAACATGCTTTGTAACTAATGCATTGCATGAGGACATTGCAATGGTCAAGTGTAGGGGATTTGATAGGTGTGTAAACACCCATCTTTTCTACCACTTAATTACAATAATAACCGGACCAAAACGTGTATTTTATGTCTTTTATGTCGGAATTATGCGTGGTTTGTGTTTTTGTTGTGATTTAGGACGAAATTGTGAAAAGTGGAGAAAACACGAGAATTCACGGGCATTCACGGCTTTTATTGAAAAAAAAGATGAAAGACGGAATCGAGAAGTCAAAAGTGGAAAAAGAACGGAAGTCCAAGACCAATTCTAAAGATTTATCGAAGAAAAAGTCAAAAGGCTGAAGTTTATCAAAAGCCGAGAAACTCAAGTCTATTTTATTGAAGAAATTAAAAGACGAGTCCAAAGAAATCCCGAGACAAAAGTCATCAAAATCCAAGATTAACAAAAAGATTAAGAAGAAAGGACTTGATGGTGCAATTAACAAGAAAGGAAGGAGAGGAGGAAGCTTCCTCTAACCTCTCCCCTAATCACCTATAAATACTCTCATTTTCATTTCATTTAGTTTTGTTGGCTAGATTGACAAACTAGTTCTTCCACCTTTATTTTATGCACATTTAATTACTTGTCTTGCACCTTTAATTACCTTTAATTTTCAAGTAAGTGTTTCTTTAATTTCTTGCACCTTTACTTTATCTTGTTGATCTTAATCTTCTTCTACCTTTCTTTGATTCACACGTTTTTAATCTTGTTAAGTTGTTTAAAGATTTGATTTTTATGCTTTTGATTGTTTTAAATCTCTTATTTTCATAGCTTATTTGGTTTATTTTCAAGTTTATATAGTTTTTATAAAAGTTATTTTTATATAAAAAGTTGTTTTTATTAAAGTTTATCTTTTTCGTGTTTTAAAAGTTGTTCACTTTCAGTTTTATAGTTTATTTTTACACGGTTTTAGTTAAGTTTTTCGTCTAGTGCTTATTAGAACAATAGCTTATTTACTTAGCTTATTTTTAGTACTTTTCCCCGTTTTCCGATCGTGACAATCGGAAAAGGGTTTTGTATTCCGATCGGTACCAATCTGAAAAGGGTTTCATTATTCCGATTGGGGGAGACTTTGGTATTCCGATTGGAGGTTGGTTGGATATTCCGATTGGTGTGCAAGTGACAGTATTCCGATTGGTGTTCAGTACAACATTCCGATTAAGGTGCATGTTGGTATTCCGATAGGGGGGTGACACATATTCCGATTGGGTACTTAACATCATTCCGACCAAGGTCCTATCCATTATTCCGATCAAGGTAAGTAAACAACTTTCCGATCAAGGTAACGTGGGTATTACGATCTGACAGGGTGACAACATTCCGATTGGGTACTCTAATTTACATTCCGATCAGGGGGTTGGTTATTCACTTTCCGATCTAAGGTAAGTCTATATCCCGATTGTGGTTGATCGGAATATATTCCGATTGGAGGTTGTTTTCTCTTATTTTGTCTTGTTAAATTTTTAGTTTATGTTTTTAATACTTGTCTAATTTTAATTTTCGTCACGCTTTTAATTTTTAGTCATTTAATTATTTTACTTCCGTCACGTTTTCAAATATCGCACCTTTCTTTTAATTAGACTTAGATTTATTTTCACGCTCTTTTAATACTTGCCCTTTACTTTAACGACATTTACTTTTAAGTCTTGCACATTTAAATTAAAAACCAACCAAAAATATTTGTTTCCACCAAAGATCAATAGAGTCACATAGAGAACCTAGATCAATTCGATTAGACCAAAACAACGAACTTTAATTTTTATACAGGTGGGTAAAAGCCTTGTATCAACCGTCAAAAGGAACCCAATGTTTTCGAAAAAGTATAAGCAGATATTATATTATTCACAAGTGTAAAATCCATGATTTGGTTAAAGTATACGCAAATATTATATAAAAAGTTTTTTTGTTTTTTTGTTTTTTTTAACTATAACAAATGAAAGTCACCAATCACTGTACATATTGGTGAAAAGAATTGCAGTATAAACAGATGAACAAAAACACAAAATATAAAAACTTACAAACAAACCCATCACATACCAGACGCAGCCACCTTCTCAACTAGCAACCGAGCTTGTATCCCTTCCACCAGTGTAGTCGCCATAGAAGTCTCATTCCCGGAAGGGGCATTGGAAATCTGCAAGTGACAAGCAAGCATGGCCTCCATCAAAGCAATAGTCAACGGATAGTCCAGATCCGTAAGCATGAACACCATTGCACCAGACTCCAACTCCAAGACATGCACGCCACAGCCAACATATAAATTCCATCTCTTGATAATCCAGGTAGGCTGGTCCTTCTAGACACCAGAAAGTGGAGCATGTGGAGGGGAATCAAGCATCATCTTCAAATCAGCCCACATTGTAAGACCAGGCCAGGAGGGGACTTCACTAGGATGAGTAGGCATACCAGCATCCACAAACCCATACAACGACATAAGATCTCTACGATCTACCCAAGTCAACACACCTTGCAAACCCGAAGCATAACGAACATAACCATCACTAATGGAAATCCTATGGGTGAAAGTGCCAGGAATAGTGGTGGATGGCTTAACCGTCCAAGCTGTAATAAACCCCGTACCCATTGGCAATTCTGAGTCACTATCGGAAGCTGCATCAATAAGATTTTCGGGAGCACGCTTCTCATAAGGAACAGACTTGCCACGTCTAGCACGTCTAGCCAACTGCTTGCGGATGGAACGACGAGGAGTGGGAGTACCAGACAAGGGTTCAACCTTTACCTTCGCAGCAGGAGTAGGATCAGCAGAAGTAGAATCAATACCTTGTCCAATCAAAGGATCAATAGTATCTGCACCAGAAGAAGGAGTAGGTTGAGAGCCAGTCACGGGTGGTGAGGGTTGTGCCATAGCAGGAGTAGCAGTGGTGGTGGTAGTGGTAGCATAGGTGGTGGTGGTGGTGCCCGAAGATGAATCAGGAGGAGCAACCAAAGGTGTAGAGGTGGTACCAGCAGTAGAGACATCAACAACAGATGGAATACCAGTAGAACCAAGAGGAACATCAGATGAAGAACCAGGAGCAACAGCAGGTTGAGAAGTAGGAACCACTCTTGAAGGAGGACGATAGATGAAACGCTCCGGAACCGGTATGCTCTAACGCTTGATCATTCGTTCATATAGAGCCTTAAGCTCATCAAAAGACAATGCCCAAACTCGTTCCAATGTCCAACCAACAGTAAAATGAGCAGCCGACTGATACTTGACATACCTCTGCATTAACGTTTTCTCCTCGGTTCTCGTCAAAGGCCTGTTCTTACGCTTTTCACGCAGTTGAGCAGCAAGCGATAATTGTTGCTTACGCATTAACACCATAGCTCGAGGAATACACTTCTGCTCATTCACATCAGAACCCAAGAGATCAGTAAACTGCGAATAATCCGAGGTAAGAATAGTGAGCACCCGCATCTAATAGCTATCATCCCAATGCATAGCATCATGCTGCAACTGTTCACGTCTTTGCTTATGAAGAGCTTCCTACTCAGCCCTTACAGCTTGGTCAATTTCCGCTTGAATTCGTTGCGCAGCCTCCTCACCCAACCTATCCTCCTCAAGTTGTCTGCGAGTACGCTTGCGAGGGGGTGAGGGAGCAGCAGTCATAGGGGCTTTCCCCTTAGGATCATGAGATGGTCCAGCAGTTGGACCAACAGTAGTACCAGCAACATCTTCCTTTGGTGTAGGGGTAGCAATAGTATGAGGGATGCTTGATGAAGTAGGAGGAATCGGCAGATCATCATATGACTTATCAGCAAACGCAGCCTTCGCCAACAAATTCAAGCCATCCTCCACAAGATCTTCAACCTCCTCATCAGAATCAGACTGAACCACATGCTTCTTCCTTCTCCTCTGCTGTGTCTCCAAAGCTTTAATCCGGTCAGCCATGGGAAGAACAAATTCCCTGGTAAGCTTACGATGTTGATTCAAATCCGCCTCTAAAGAAAGAATCCTTTCATGGTACCTGTACATGAGATCAAGCAAAGAAGTAAGTGTAGTAGGCTCCTCCGCTTTCCCACCAAGAGGACTTGGGTCTGGGAAGGCTTCATTGGAACCAGAAGCAATAAAGGGGTCATCATTATGACCACGAGAACCAGAGGGCTTATCAGAAGAGTGAGGGACAGGACTAGGAGGGGGGGTATCCACAAATGGAGACGAATGTGGCATCGAAGAGGGGGCAGCCTTGGAAGTGGATGGCCTTTCAACCACCACTTCCTCAACCGACTCTTCCACAACCTCATTAGGTGCACCACCAGCAGGATGCTCCTCCTCTATTGGGTCATCACCTAATGGAGGTTCCTCCTTGGCTTGGACAGCCTGAGGAACAACATCAGGAGGACCTTGAGCAAGGCCCAGCATTGCATTAGTAAGGGGCCTTCAATCCCCTCTAAACCCATGTAAACCCATGAGCCATATTGTAGTAAACTTTAGCAGTAAGCTTGGGGGTCTCATATTCCTCCCTATCACGAGGTAAACACACAAGTATCTGCTGCAAAAACCTAGGATACATTAAAAATTTCTTCCTATAACCGGTACTAGACAGATTGCTAACCATCCCATCAAACAAATAGCGAGAGAAATTAAACACCCTACCCTGTGCTATGCAGATCAGGCCAGTAGCCAAAGGAGTGGGAAAAGCATCCCAACTCCCAGACTTGGGGCTTAAACAATGAATCAAAAAGTGCACTAGAAGTTTCCACTGGGGGAAAACCTATTCTTTTGAAAGTTAAACTTCCCCCCATGGTTATACCCAATTGCAGCCATCCCCTCCAAAACCTCAGCATTGGGGATGGAAACAACACCACCTTCATCTTGAAGATGAAGGGAACTCCTAATAGAAGCTTCAGTAACCACATAAGGACGTCCATCAATGGTAGCATGGAGTTCACGTGGACGACCAAACACAGCCACAAGAGTAGCATAATCCCAAAACTGTCGAATCACACTATCATAAACAATTGGGCAAACAGTAAAAGCATACATGAGGTTAGAAGCCTCAATAAACTCTAGTATGTCTGTGAATTCATCACGTTTAGGACCATCTCCCAGATATGCAACCTTATTGTGAGCGGGTTGGTAGACCAAAGCAGCCATTGATGTTGATTAGTAGTAATGGAAGTTGATTTGTTAGGGTTTGAGAGAGTAGGAGCGTGTGTGTGTGTTATGATTGTGATGAATGAGTCAAGGGGGGTAATTGTACATAATTAATGGTCTAGTAACTGTTCATTTACCCCTAATAATGTGGGTTGCCCTTTCAAATTAGGCAGTTAATGCAAAGTAACCACTTGCCCCTTATAACCTTATTTACAAATCCCAATTTACCAAAGTTAAATAAGAGGATATATACCAGAATTAGCGTGCGTTGACTAAAAGTCAAAACGCATAAGGGTCAACACTAGAAGCATAATGTGGTCAACAGAAGTCAACGAAGTGAACAGTGACCCAAACCAAGACTAGAAGCCAACCATCACTTGTCAAAGAAGGATTTTTATCCACTAGAAGCCAACCAAAAATGACTAGAAGTGAGCAAAATCCTCCACTAGGAGTAACACACACCACAAGAACCCATTCAATATGTTGTTAAAAGCTACCAATATGTTAATTTGTGAAAGTAAATATGTACACTAAGCCTCCCCTTAGGGTTAGCCTCCCCTCAATCCTAGATCTCAAGGATTGACCATCCCAATGTGAACCACCAAGTGGTTGAACCGAGGACCATCAAAGGCTTTTGTCAACAGATCAGCAACATTATCATCCGTATGAACCTTAAGAACCTGTATCAACTTCTTCTCATTGGCATCCCGGATAAAATGGTGCCGAATTTCAATATGTTTTGTACGTTGATGAAAAACCGAATTCTTCACAATGCAGATAGTGCTTTGGTTGTCAATGAAAATTTTGGTGTTCATAAATTTGAACCCATAATCCAGCATCTGATTTTGGATCCACAAAAGTTGTCCACAACAACTAGCAGCAGCAACGTATTCAGCTTCTGTTGAAGAAGTAGCTACTATCGTCTGTTTCTTGCATTGCCATGAAATAAGTCTTCTACCCAAAAACTGACAACCACCAGTAGTAGATTTTCTGTCATTATTAGCACATGCATAGTCACTATCACTATATGCTTCAAGAACAAAAGGTGATTCTCTAGGATACCACAAGCCTAGCTTGGGTTGAGCCTTGATGTACTTGAAAATCTTCTTAATTGCATTCAAGTTAGAAACCGTTGGAGCCACCTGATGTCTAGAACAAGCACTTACTGCAAACATAATATCCGGACGTGATGCAGTCAAATACATGAGTGAGCCAATCATGGACCTGTACATATGAACATTTACCGGAGGATCTGGCTCATTCTTGAGTTTGACTTTAGCAACTTCATAAGGTGTTGCTGCTGGTCTAAGAGGATCCATATCAAACTTCTGAAGGATCTCATGAACATACTTATCTTGACTTATGAAGATTCCATCCGACTGTTGCTTAACTTGAAGACCAAGGAAAAATGTAAGCTCTCCTATAGCACTCATCTGAAATTCGCCCTTGATCAGTTGTTCAAACTCATCACACCATTCCTTTTTAGTAGAACCAAAAATAATATCGTCCACATACACCTGAACAAGGATAATTTCCTTGGTATTCCTTTTAAGGAATAGTGTTTTGTCAATTGTGCCTCTTCTATAGCCATGTTTTAACAAGAAAGTTGAGAGACGCTCATACCAAGCTCTAGGAGCCTGATGAAGTCCATACAGAGCTTTGACCACCTTGTAAACTTTCTTGGGATGAAGTGGATCTACAAAGCCCTTAGGTTGAGTGACATAAACTTCCTCATCAATCTTGCCATAGAGAAATGCACTCTTGACATCCATCTGAAAAACTGTAAAGCCCACATAAGAAGCAAAAGCCAAAAACAGACGAATGGCCTCAATCCTAGCAACAAGAGCAAAAACTTCAGTGTAGTCAATGCCTTCAAGTTGTGTATGACCCTGTGAAACCAACCTCGCCTTATTTCTCACAACAATACCCCTTGCATCTTTCTTGTTTTTGAGAATCCATTTGGTACCAATTGCTGTCTTTCCATCCGGCAAGTCAACTAGGATCCAAACATTCTGAAACAAGAATTGCTGCATTTCCTCCTGCATAGCCTCCACCCAACTTTGATCCTCAAGAGCATGAGAGACTGATCTAGGTTCCACCTGTGAAAGAAAACAAGCAAACAAACAATGTTGAAAGTCCGTATGATTATTACGCTTTTGATCCTCAATATAGCTCACAAGAGCATGATGATCAGACGTGGCCTTCTTATGCATTCTGCGAGTCTTGACAGTAGAACCAGGATCTCCAATGATTTGAGTAGTAGGATGGTCTTTGTGTGACTGCAACACTAGATTGGAAGCTACTTCCACTTCTGGTGCCAAGTTATTAAGATCCCCAACAAAGTGATCATCATATGAAGCAGAGTTGAAAATGCCATCTATTGATTGCTTATGAATATCATCCAGCTTGGTAGAAGACTTCTTTTGATAGTTCCCTAGGTCAGAAGGACTTGAGAATCGAGTATGGGAAATGGAATCACTAGCCGGACTACCAATAGGTGTTGAACTAGCACTAGGAGTAACAGTTGGAGTACTAGGAGCAGCTTTGTCAGCAGTCGTATTCAAAGGAAACTCAAAGCCACCTTAAGCAGCTGTTGTAGTAGCTTCTTGTTGTTGTTTGAGTAACGTGTCTAGAGCTACTTGTGAATCCAATGCATCTGAAGGAGATGCATCACTAGGAGGAGTAGGAGAGACTGTGGTGGAATAGGATGGAACAACAAAAATATCATCCTCGTCATCTGAGTCGGAAAGACTAGAATGAGCACCTGTACTAGAAGTTGCAAACACTTGTGGACCTGCATCATGGTTACTTTTGAAACGAAAATATCCTAATGAATCACTAAGATAATCAAGATCAAAATACCATTCAGGACCCTTGCCTTGGATGTTTGACTTCTCCTCAAAATACCTGAGATTTATAGTTTCAATTACTCGCTTGGCTTGGAGATTGTAGACACGATAAGCCCGAGAATGAGCTGAATATCCCACAATGTATCCTTCATCTGCCTTGCCATCAAATTTCCCCAAATAGTCACTAGTATTCAGAATGGTGACATGACACCCAAATGGCTTCAAATGAGCAATATTTGGTACTTTGGCTGTTAGTAGCTCATAGGGAGTCTTCTTGTGAGGATTTGTAATAGAAACTCTATTCAAAACATAACTTGTAGTATTAACAGCTTCTGTCCAAAACATGGTTGGAAGCTTGGAATCGGCAAGCATTGTTCTTGCAGCTTCTATTAGAGTCCTGTTCTTTCTTTCTGCCACGCCATTCTGTTGAGGCGTTCTTGGCGCACTATAATCTCTTTTAAATGAAAGTAGAAACCCTAGAAAAAACATCAATGGCTGCCAGAAAAATCCCTTCTTCTCATAACCCAAGTTTCTTTTTCCTTTAATCCGAATACCTTATAATGATGTTGTTTTCTCGATTAATCAATGATTATTCTTGAGTTAACAAAGTCCTTGTTTGGTTGCTTGGTTTTAGGGTTAATTAAATTGGTTTTTATTTAATTTTTCTGCCGTCATTTGATGTGTGTGTTCACGAGTGCTATTTAAGTGTTCGTAGGTTACGATTTTCAATTCTTTAGTCGGTTGTTGTTTTGTCCCTTTGCGATCACGTGGCATCAATATATTAAGATTGTTGGGTGACATTGATTTGTCATTCATTTATTGTGAGGAATCAATAGTCGGCTGACAATATATTAATCATCTATTCGCTTGTGATTGTTGGTTGACATTGGTTTCATTTATTATTAAGTTTGGTACTGCGACAATTGTTCTTTTTGTTTTTTAATAGTCGACCAATTATAAATTGTGGTTGTTCGCTTGGAATTAATTGTTATCGCTGGTTGGTTAGGTCGACCATTTGTTTAAGATTCCCAATTTGGTTCAGTTTAATATTAAGTGTCGGATGCAATTGGTAGTTCGGCTGCAATTGATTTTCACGTTTGTTTATTATAGCCATATTCAAGGGGCCAAGCTTGCGATCAGTATAGCACTTTGTTAAGAGTTCCGTATTGATTGTTTATTGTTAAGTATGAACATGGATTCGAGCAATGAAAGTGATAAGCCATTGTTTACAGGTTGGAATGATGTGATTAAGGTGTCTAATCTTAAGGTTTTAGTAACGCTAGAGGAGATATCTAATTTGTTTTCTGTTCCTTTGAATACTGTGCGTGAACTTGAAGTGTTTGCAAATGGTGTTAAGGCAAACAAATTTCCTAAATGGTCTACTTTACCTAAGGAGACCACTATGCTTTATTATGAAGTTTTGTGTGAACGCCATAAGAATCTAACTAATAGAACTTCTTCACTAAGTTCAGGTGGTTCGAGTGTGCACTCTGCACAAATGGCTAAGGAAACAGATGACCTTATTACTAATGTTTCCTCTTCTTGTGATGTAGTTTTGGACTTTGCATCTAAGGCTGCAACCATTAATGGTATGCAACCGTGTTGGAAATACGTTTTACGTATTTATGAAGGATCGGTCGCTCCAACGATAATTATGTAATGGGCTCGTGGTCCACTTAGTAATGTATAGTCCATATAGCCCACATGTAGGGTGGGCTATATATATACCCCTCCTAGCATGTTAGGAGGGGTTGGTGGTTCATTCATTTAACAACATTTCATTTAATCTAATCACTTTCTCTCTCTACTTATCTTTTCTCTCCTTTCTCTCTCTACACCTCATCTCCTTCTTCCCCATCTCTTCCACCAAATCAATAGATCTAATCCATCATTTACCAAATCCTTAGAAAACGTAGACCTTCAATTGGTATCAGAGCCATGGTTAAATCTTAGGATTTGTATTTTTTTTATCTATTGATTTGATTGAAGTTTTTTTAATAATCTTTTCGTTTTTTTTTTATTATATAATCATCTCGTTCTTTTTCTTTCTTGAAAATCTATCCAATCAGTTTTTATCAAGTTTTTTTAATCATATTGTTTAATCATTTTTTTTAATCAGTTTTAAGCAATTTTTATCATTTTTTTAATAATTTTTTTAATCAGTCACTTTTTACTCAGTTATTTTTTTTAATCGGTCATTTTTTTTAATGAGTTTTTTCTTCTTCATTTTCACATCAGTCTAATCTAATTTGTCCAAAAAATTGTCCAAACAGTCCAAAAATTGTCAACAGTGTCATCTGTCTTTTTCCATCCAGTCTATCCGTTTTTGAGTTTTTTTTCTTTTTTGGGTAAAGGGGAATCCAAACCCCGGTAAAATATATTCCCAAAAGCGTTGAAGTACAATGGAATGTAGCTGCAATGCTACATTAACCTCAAGCAAATGCCTGAACAACCACTACATCATATGACATGCCATACGATCCTAATAAACTATTACAAAACAAAGAACACCAATAGGAAAGAACCACCTAAAGGTGCATGAACAATGTAAGTAAAACATCATCGCGGACAAACTTCCGTATAAACATTCCGTATTCCGTATAAACATTCCGTATGGACAAACTTTGAAAAACTTTCCGAATAGGCTTTTTTCCGAATAGGCTTTTTTCCGAATAGGCTTTTTTCCGAATAGATTTTTTTTTAAATAGACACTTTCCGAATAGAAGTCTATTCGGAATAGACACCTCTCGACTGACACCAAAAAGATTTAGACTCATCACTCCCCCTTGACCAACAACCCCTAAACAACCCTCTCTCACACCTCTCGTCTTACAAAACAAAACTTCGACTTCGACTCACACAATTTACCCAACCACCCTCGCTCGGACACCCACCCTAGACTTCAACACACTCGGACTCATCACACCCAAACTTGATCAAAACCCACACCCTCTCAAAACCACCTTGACACTGACCCTCCTCAAACAGTGACTCACTCTAAACCGACTCACTCCCTCACAACTCTCGACATCAACATTAACTCCCTCACATCTCTCGACATCAACATTAACCAAAACTGACCCTCGAAATCTCTGACCCTCGAAAAACCCCTCGTCTCACCTCTCACTTGACTCCCTCTCTCACACCTCACAATACTCTCGACCCTCGACCAACACAACCTAAACCAAACAACCTCTCGAACTTAAACAGTCTTGCTAACTAGACTCCCACTCACCTCAATATCAGTTCACACGAACACCAAAGACTCAAGAAGGACTCACAGATGAGAGAGACTCGCAATCAACAAAAACACCAGACTCCAACACACACGACAACCAATTAAATAAAGATCTCAGTTTCAAAAAACTCTCATCGATCCAAATCAAAAATAAAAAGAAAACATAGAACAGAAATACCTACCCGAGATCTTTTTAAAGATCTTGAAGTCGCGTCTGTTGTGGATCCTTGTTATTTAATCAAGTATCAAGGGTGTTTTAATTCGTGGGTTGTGATAAACAGAAATCAAAACTGAGATTTCATCTGCGTTTTGAGGTGTGATTCGAATGAGCATATCTTTTTAGACAGGAGGATTAGAGATGCTGAGTTTCGCGGGAATCTGAAAGAGACGAAGAGAGGTTACTGTGTTTTGTGATCTTTGAGAGAGAAACAAGAACAGCGAGTTTTGAGATTGGTTGTATAATGGTTTGAGATTTGAGAATTTTTTGGAGAGATAAGTATTTGGAGAGATTAGAGCAGGTTTGTGTGTGTGCGCTTAGGAGAGAGAGAGAGTTATTGGGGGACGGATTTTTATTTAGTTTAGGCGGACATAACAAGAAGGAGGGATGGGCGGTGGAATTGTCTTGATTGGGCCACGTGTTCTAATTTAGACGGAGAAAATAAAGAGGCGACGTGTAGAATGAGGAAACAAGGGTGGCAGTTAATTGATGGTTGACCATGCCACGTATCTATCCACTCACAAACGTCTTTTATATAACGTTTTGACAAATATCAGATTTTTTAATTTTCTATTTTTTGTTAACTAATTTTTAGATAAATTTGTGTCAAAAGTTTCTTTAATTTTTTTTATTTTTTCAAATATTAGATTTTTTATTTTTAGTTTTTATATTTTATAGTTAAGTTTATTGATATGAGCTTAAACTCATATCCTTTTATCAACAAATAACCCTAAAACATGAAGCAAAATACCCTTTTATATTGTAAAAAGCAGTGTTATGTGGTATGTTTGTGTTTGTGTGATCTTATGTAGGTAAAAGGATACAATTTCAAGCAAACAAGGAAAAACCAAGCTCAAATGGATGAAAAAGACAAAAGAAGATCAAAAGTGACAAGACTTTGAAGTCAAAGGACCTATCTTGACAAATTGTGAAAGTTGGAGGACTTAAAGTGCAAATTATGGAAAGTCAAGATTAAAGTCAAATTTGGTCAACTACAAAGTCAACTCAAGTCAAAGGTCCATTTTGTTGAAGAATCAAAGTTGAAGGGTCAAAAATGTCAAAGGAATGAAGATATTAGCTTTAAATAGCAATCTGCCAAGTCAAGGGACCTAATCTGCCAAGATGAGAAAGTTATGCAAGTTGAATCCATGTATATTAGCTCTAAGCCAATCAGAAACAAGAGAAGGGTTCACACGGATCAAACATTAAATTCCCACTACAGCCGTCACAATTAATAACCCAATCACAACAGTGCAATCCGCAACACAATTTTTCAACCAATAAGAAGCTGCCACGTGTCCTTCTCTTTCAACAAAATATTTTCCAGGAACGGGATTTTGATAGAGGGCATTTCAAGTGAAGATCAAAACATCAAAGTTGCTCGTTTTGAAGAGACGAATCCAATGGTGTTATCCAATTAACAAATAATCCATTGAATCAAAAACCCCCAAAAGATGTTCATCACCTTCAAAGTGGATTTGCAGAATTCCTCCACGTGTCAAGCAATGATTGGCCCAAACACGTCACAACTCCAACAGAATCTCCCTTTCTTGCCTATAAATACTTAGCTAGTACTTCATTTGTAATTGTAGCTTAATTCTGTAAACACATAGTTCTCTAAATTTCCTTTTCCTTTTCCCTCCTTTTCACTTAACTACTCAAGAGTCTGACAAACTCTTGAGTTAGTTAGTTAGTTAGAACCTTGTAACTACTTTTGTAACTGATTTCATCAATAAAATTTCAAATTCAAGCTTTCCCGCCAAATTCTGTTTCTCAAATTCCTGTTGAATCTTGTTGATCTTGGATACACTAGTTGCTGTTTGATGTTAGTTATGATCAACCATTGATCATAGCTTACATTGGTGGAGTTTTGTTACTGTTTGATCAGAGTTCAAGTTCTTTCCATTGTTCTTGAAGTTTTCATGGCAGATTGATGAATTGTAGCTGAATTGATTGTTGATTTGAGTTGATAGCTAGTGATAGGTGGTGGTATCACTAGGGCAAGAGAGCTCAGCGCTCCTCTTCTTCCCAAAGGATCTCTACAATAGGTTTCTAAGTTTCTGATTTTTGTTCCTCTAAACAGTACTTGCATGCTCAATTTCTTAGTGTAAACTTGATGGCTACATGTTATACTTGATTAGTTGCTGATTGATAGTGTTTGAGTGTTTGTAGTTCAGCTATCTCATACTTGTGCACTTGTGTTCAATCTTGTAGTTTAAAGCTCATTTTCAGTAATTTTTAGTCCATTAGCTACTTTTAGTTCTAGTCTTGGTAATTGTTTAATTTCAGTCTCATTAGCTTTCAATTTGTACATTAAAACAAGTCTGCTATAGCTCTTAATTCAGTTTTAATCATAACTCATAAATCCTTTGTAATAGTTTGATCAAAATCAGATAAGGTGTGTTTGGGACTAGTGGTAAATCAGTTTTCAAGTGTTGCTAATTGGTGTTTAAGTGTTCATTTCTACTCATTAGGAGTTAACAAGTAGTTTTGAGCCTTTTGTAAGTCATAAAATAGTCAAACAGGCAATTGGCAATCAAAAAGTTTGGGTCATTCCTTTTATCAGCTTTTAGTTCAAAACTTGTCAGATTCATTTGCTTATTTCTCCTTCATTACTTGATCAAATTTGCTCAAACCAGTTTCCAGTCTTAGCTTATAACATAATCTTTCAGTTTCTAAAAGGAAAATCTACAGTTTCAAGAAATAAGCTAGAAAACAGCTTATTAGTTAAGGTCTGAGCAAATGTCATTCTCTGATATAGATAGCTTACTGTTTTACTAGTTCTAATAATCCACTTCATAAAACTTGTAATTTTCTTTCACATTTCTGTTTAGTAAGTGTTGGATATGAGATTTTGAAATTTTGAGCTTTTTCCAAAATTTGGTCAACGTTTGGTCAACATAAGCTCATTTGAGCTTATTTTTAGATATCTAGCTTATTACTGGATGAAATTTGTTCTAATTTGATTTCCCCTTCCTTAAATCAAGAGCTTAATCAGTTTTGATAAAAAAATCAAGTTGTGGATGTTTGGATTAAGCTATAGCTTATTTTGAGCTTATTGATAAGCACTCTTTTGCTTATTTTGGACTTTTAGCTTATTTCCTTGAACACACGTAGTTGTAATTGGATTTTAGAAGTTTTGCAAGTGATTTCAGCTTATTTGGTTGAGAAATAAGCTCAAACGAGCTTATTCTTTCTTTGTGCCCGTTTTTACTAGAAAAGTTTGGAAAATTGCACTTTAGTCCCTGGTTTTCAATTAGTGTTTAAACCTAGCTTAATCTTCCTAATTTTCTGGTATTTGCAATAATCAGTCCTTGCATTTGTTAGTTTGTTAAAATTCAGTTTATAAGTTTGTTAGTTTGTTAGATTTTGGTTAGTTTGTTAAAGTTTTTACAAGTTTAGTCCTTTTAGTTAACTGTTTTACATTTTTAGTCCTTATAACTTTTAGAATTTACATTTCAAGCATTTACATTTCATAGAAATTACATTTTCAGTCCTTATACTTTTATATTTTGCATTTTAATATTTTACTTGAATAAAATTTGGAATTTGCAATTTGTTTTACGTATAAGTAGGTTTATATTTTTCATTTTTACTTAGTGTTGTTTGAATTAGCAATAGATTACCAAGCAAGCTTGAACAACCAAAAACAATTATAAATTCGATATTGATTGGACTTTCTATTAGTTAAGAACTGAGAAAACGAACTTGCATTATACACATTTCAAATGGCGCCGCTGCCGGTTCTTTGACTACACGAGAGACTATCGATTGACGGTTTTTATTGGCTTTTGGGATCCGTTCACTTTGTGAACGTTATTTTTACGTATTATAAATCAAAAACAAAAAAAAATCAAAAATATAAAGATATATAAAAACTAAAAAATTAACAAAACAATTCTTTTCCTAAAGAATTGACCAAAAATATTAAAAAATCTAAAAAGCAATCTTTTTCCTAAGAGATTGCACCCAAAAATATATATTATTGGATTCTCTCGGTTTTTATGTACATATAGTATTTTCCTTTAAAAACTCATAAATACAAAAATATTTTCCATATATTATTATAAGTACATACGTATACGTATAAGAACAATCAATCTACATATCTTCCATAAGTATTGCCGAGGCAATACACCGTGTTGAGGGGCGTTCCGGTCCTTGACACGCGTATCGATCAAACAAAATAAAGCAAGAATAGATAAATACTCTCAATAAGCAATAATTCGAAGAATACGAACATTTAAGTGAATAGAAAGGCGATGTGCTATAAAATGCCATCTAAGGGTCAATAGGTAGTTAATTTTTTGTATTTTGTCACTTTTATATTTCTAGTTTAGTATATTTTGTTTATGAATTTTTGGCAAATCGTGTTGCGGCGGGTATTTTAAAAGTTAACGTGGAAAAATATTTGTCGGGATAAACGTTATTGTGGCCGGATTTCAAGAAAAAAGTGACGAGTCAAAGTGACGAGCTTCGTTTATATCATCCATCACGGAATTTTAAGTGTTATTTACGGGTCTTTCGTTTTTTCACGAACTCTAAAATCCCGACAACAACAACATCCCTGTCATTCTTAATCGATCTTTAATGGATTCGTTCGATTCGACATGTCATTCTAAATTGACATCGAGGAATTTAGGAGAGTTGTATTTAAGGCAAAACGAAGTTAGGAAAAGTGGCATCACCTCCTTTCAAATACTCCAGTCTCATCTTGTCACTCTTTCGGGCATTCAAGGAGGGAGCGAATTTGTGACAATCTTTGGACAAGATCGTCATATATTCATCGACTCAATTTTCACCACTTTGACCCAACTCGCCGAGCAACTCAACCATCACAACTTTAATCACTCTGCATCGGCACTTGCTTATAAGGCTCTTGTGACACAACTCACGCCTTTTCTCCAATTTAATATCATCAAGTCTGAAAGTTCAGTGATTTGCCAATCATTTCTTCGAGATACACATACCGAGTTTAGAGCTTTCCGTGATACGATTTTGAAACTCATGTCATCGGTCTCGTCTTCGATTTATGAAAGATCTCGACTTCAGCAAGGGTATGATAATGGAGTGCAAGACTCTTCGATGCAAGAGGAAACTGGTCATACGGTTGAAAACTTTGAGCCTAACGATGGCAAGAGCACGGAATCAGGAGGACAACATGATACCAGTGGCACGTCAGGGAATGTTCACGAGATCTCTCTTGATGACACCTTACCCGTTTATGACGAAGAACCGGCAAACATGGTACAATGTAATGTTGTTTATGATATATATGCTGATGACATGCCGCATATTGGGCATTCTGAACCTAATTATGACAAACATGGGATGGAAAAGAGTGATAGAAATACCACTTCTGATTTATCCGATGAGAGTCATAATGGGGGAGAAAGTGTTCAAAATGCTAAACATCATGATAAATGCTTTACAACTGCCTCGTTAACTGATTCTGATTCCAAGATTAAAGAGCTTGAAACGATTGTAGCTCAACAATCAAAAGATTTTGAGGATGCCAAACTTGAATTTTCTAAGAAAACGGACAAATTTGAAACATACTTTGAAAAACTTGAAAAGTCAAACGTTGTTCTTGAAAGAAAATTGGATCAAACTGTTCTAGATTCTAAAGCTGAAAAGGATAATCTTTTGAAACAAATTCAACTGCTTGAATCTAAGTTGGCATCCCAAGATAACTTGCTCAAAGAGAATGAGACTTTAAAGGCCCAAGTACAGGAAAAGGTCTTGGCTATAGCTGCGTTGAAAAACGAGTTAAGGAAAACTAAAGGATCTAGTGTGGACACTAAGCTTGAAAACCCATCAATCGTGGGGAAACCGCCTACAAATCAGTTCGTCAGACAACCGATTGTCAGACAACCTACTGCATTTAGATCCGAGCGACCACAATCCTCGAGACCGCGGTTTGCCTCCCAAGTTGATTTGGGTCATATTTCTAGAACAGTCACTCCACCAACTAGGCCTAATGTGACTAAATCAATTTTAGCAAGACCTAATCACATGATTGCCTCTAATTTCCCTAAGAATAGTTCAATGAACACGTCTAGAACTAGTTCAAATGATGTGCGCCGTGATTTTGGTCAAAGGGAAGCTATTCAAAAGACACAAGTAAGAGATAGGAATTTCAAACCTAGTCAGATGCCTTCTAGTTTACCCAACACTGCTAACCGTAGCATGCCCAATCCTAGGAGCATCAATCAATCATCTAGGGATTCTAGATCTTACTCGGACATTAAATATGCTACTTGTGAAACATGTAGAAAATGTGTCTTTACGGCAAATCATGATTCCTGTATCAAGAAATTACTTAATGAGGTGAACTCCCGTGCTAGAATTAAGTCCCAGTGGATAGCTAAAATCAAACCCGTTGGTAAAGATTGGCGCCCCACTGGTAGAACTTTCACTCTTGTAGGAAACGAGTGCCCTTTAACTAGGATAGTCTCCGTTTCTTCTAAGACTACTAGGGAGGAAATTGCAAAGGATGATACATCACTTAAGCCTGAACTTAAGATTTTCTATAAAAGGAAACGTTTGCCAACTAAGACAAGTGAATCATCCCCTCAGGCCACCTCTGACACGAGTAAAGCCAACTGTGAACCCCCACGTGCTTCAAAAATAGATATCTCTAACCCATGCAAAAGTATACAAACTCCTAATGAGAATGCAGGTACCAAAGTTGATGTTCCAAAAGAACGAAGCGGTCCAATCGTTGTATACCGTTCAACTAAGGACACTCTTAGAGTTTGGTTGCTGAAGAAGCAGATATCAGAGAAACAAATGTCTCAGGGGATTCATGGTTAAGCTGCAAAAAGGACTTATAGTCACATCACAGACTATAACTCGATCTTCAAAGAAAGGAAAGTTTATCGCCGATGGTAAACTTATCCTAAAAACGAGAAATTCATTTTTCTCGGGCATGAGCTTATATCAAAAACATTCCAAGTTTTTAAGCTCATGCACAATGGCTCCTCGTTAAATGACAGACGACGACCCGGACTTCAGAGACAGGGAAGTTTATCTACACAACGATAACTTACCCTCTTAACAAGAAATTAAGTTTTCTTGGACACGAGCTTATTCTAAAACCATTCAAAGGTTTTAAGCTCGTGTAAAAGGCTTATAGATAAATGACAGTCTATAACCCGTTCTTCAAAGGCAGGAAAGTTTATCGCCGATGATAAACTTATCCTTACAATGAGAAATTAATTTTTCTCGGGCATGAGCTAATAATAAAAACATTCGAAGTTTTTAAGCTCATGCACAATGACTTACAGTTAAATTTCAGACTGTAACTCGAACTTAAAATAAAGGAAAGTTTATCTTTTATGATAACTTATCCTCTTAACGAGAAATTCACCTTTCTCGGTCATGAGCTTGTATTAAAACATTCGAAGTTTTAAGCTCAGAAAGGAAAGTGTATCTTTTAAATAAGAGAACTTTTCCTCATAACGAGAAATTAACCTTTCTCGGTCATGAGCTTTCCGTTAAAACAGTCAAAGTTTTCAAGCTCATGAAAACGACTTCTAAGTAAATGTCAGCTTAGGACTCGTTCTTCAGATAAAAGGAAAGTTTATCGCCGATGGTAACTTATCCTTAACAACGGGAAGTTCACAACTTCTCGGACTTGAGCTCGCTTTTAAGATATTCTACATCTTAAGCTCAAGTAATCGTTTTTCAAAACTTTGAACACAATTTTTCAAGAATTTCTCAAAAGGTTTTTCTAAATCTTTCAAAATTGTGTGTTCAAAAACGTTTTGATAAAACGAGCATGTCTTCTGGAATCGATAATATTTACGAACCTAGAAATGTCATTCAATAATGACACGGGGTTGTAAATAAAGTTCGAGCAGAAGTTTAAAAGATTTAAAACATGCTCCATATGGTTTGCTATTATTTCAGATAGCAACCCGCTTTTCATAATCAAGTCATGCATTTCACCGGAAAGCTTTGACTCAACAACCGGAATTAATTTTCTCGGGGACGTGACGAGGTGACCAACATTCGTGAACAAGAACCATGTGCTTCTTTCATATGCTGTTCTCCATTATTCAGGTCCAACCTCGTAAATTGCTAATCTTGTGAATTCTTTATCATATATGATCTTTGCACGTGATAAATACCTTACACTTGTGTTTAAAAGGTATTTAATTTACGTTCCAGCACACCCTCATTAATTTGAGGGGGAGCTTGTGTAACTCATGAAGATAATTGGATTTGCATTTTTCTTCCCAAATTTTCTTAAAACGCTATTAAATCAATTGATATTAAAAACATCGATTGCGTTAATATTTTTAATATGGGGGAGAAAATGTGATTTAATATGGGAAATGATTAATCACAAATGGTTTGACTTAACGTGTTAGCTCATCCCGACATGTGCGAAATGTTTTCGGATATCGTGGCATATGTTAAGGGGGAGCAAAATGGATTTGCACTTCAAAACGGATTTCATGGTGATTCATACTTACCCGCAACCCATTTATTTCACGACGATGAAGATTGTGGTGACATAAGGATGGTAGGATAGGTTAAAGTCCAATGATTTCTCTAGAACCGGAGGAATCTTCCCAAGGACATTCCATAGCTAGAAATAGTAGTCCTTAGGAAAGATGGAGAAAGATTGTGAACGTAGCTGAATGCCGACCAAGTACTTAAGTTAGCACTGGAACAATCACAACAAGGTGCTAGTGATGACGTATTGGTAAGCATTGAAGGGGTTGAAGAATGAAAAAGAATTGTAAAGATAAAGGGTGTAAAGAAAGAAGCCCTCCTTACAACCTTAGGCAGAAACCGGGTCAATTCATATGCTATTGAGATCATTTATGATTCTCGATATTGAAGATAGACATCATGGACCCAGTGATGCAAGGCACAACCCATCCCAGCTAACTCAGATATCTCTCAAAAGATATTTGTTTTAATCACACGGAGACAACACATTATCTATTGATTTATTCACTCCGAATAAATTGGTATTGAAAAGGTGGCACTCCTCTCCAGCCTCCGATCACTAAAATCCAAAATGCACGATCGAGTCTAGAGCCATTTGAGATCATCAAATATCTCATTAGGACACACTTTCATATTTACTTGCTTCTTCACACACTGTGAAAAGTAAGAAAGATCTTAAGAGTCCTACTCAAAATCTTCATGATCTTGCCTGAACATCCGAGTAATACAAAAGTATTTACAATGAAGATGGAAATCCTTCTTGAGCGAATATCAAAAAGCTCATGGTAGGTGACTTGTGCGATTCTTTATGAATCAAACTTGTGATAACTGGAAAGCAACAGTGGTTTAATTCTTAAATGAATTTAAACACGTTCCAGGCCTCTACGCATTATCATATGATCTTGCCAGAACATTCAGAGTAATACTATTAAGTATTTACAGTGACGAATGGAAATCCTTCTAGTGTTAACATCAAACAGCACTTGGTAGGTAACTTGCAAGATTCTATATGAATCAAGCTAGTGACAACTGGAAAGCAACGACGGTGCGGTTCTTAATTGAACTTCACTTGTTCCAGGAACATGAATTGACGGCTTCAAATCATGCGGATAATATTATCCAAATGATTCACTCTTTACGTTCGCAGTCAGCTTTGGACGGTCGAGTAAAGAGAACGGGTTTACCCGCGAAATCTTGTCAAGGAGGTTCTTAATTGAAACTACCTGCCACAAGTACGATATTTAATATCGTCCAACGGTCTTCACCGACCGGAGGTAAAATGCTACCGAATTAGAATGAAATGTTCAAGGCCATTTCATCCGTGTATATTGTTTGTTGCTAACTGTCTTATGCAGCGTAACAAGAAGGTGGCATTGCGGTGTATAATCCAGAAGAAGTCGTCACCACGTGCTTATACTACATACACTTAGTACTTCAACAAATTCAAGAAAGTCTGAAGGTCAAGTCTTCCGCTGTATCAAACTCTGAAGCTTTCAAGAATTTAAAGGTATAAGTATGTGGAACATGAAGTCACGAAGAGGCAAATATCACAAGTGATGAATGCACAAGGTCAAGGCAAGGAAACATACTCAAGACTAGAGTCAAAGATCATATCAAGCATATTCACAAGAACAAGATCAAAGACTCAAGCATAGATGCTAGGTTTAAGATTTTGTAAAATGGTGTGACCTCCCTTAGGGGGAGATTGTTGGGAATATGTTTTCCCAAAGGAAGTCTCGGTCACATCATTATTAGCATAGATCACGAGCCATAGAATATTTAGAACTCTGTAACTTGGAGCGACCTCCCTTAGGGGGAGATTGTTGGAAATACGTTTTACGTATTTATGAAGGATCGGTCGCTCCAACGATAATTATGTAATGGGCTCGTGGTCCACTTAGTAATGTATAGTCCATATAGCCCACATGTAGGGTGGGCTATATATATACCCCTCCTAGCATGTTAGGAGGGGTTGGTGGTTCATTCATTTAACAACATTTCATTTAATCTAATCACTTTCTCTCTCTACTTATCTTTTCTCTCCTTTCTCTCTCTACACCTCATCTCCTTCTTCCCCATCTCTTCCACCAAATCAATAGATCTAATCCATCATTTACCAAATCCTTAGAAAACGTAGACCTTCAAACCGTGTAGTCTACATGAGGTTTTGAAATTGTTTGGTGTAACGATTCGCACGGTTGGTGATGCGGGTGAATTTATGCATGAATTAAGAATGAAGAAACATCCTTTGTGGGAATTGATCTCATTTGACCGTGCTAAAGAAATTCTGGAGTTACTTTGCAAATTTGAAGCTGATATGGTGACGTCTACTAATGGGGGTATTAATGCAATTTCTTCTTCGTTTAATTATGAAAATGTCTGTGAAGGGGTTAATATCTCTATTCCTAGGAAGGTCGTTGAAAAAGTAAATACTCGCTACCACAACACTTTATATGGTTACTTTCTTGGTAAAAGGATTGCATTTCCTGTGGTTTAGTATTTTGCTAAGAACAACTGGGCTAAACATGGTCTTAAGCGTATCATGATGAATGAGAAAGGTTTTTTCTTTTTTCAATTTGGGTCTAGTGAGGGTCTTAATGCGGTTCTGGAAGGTGGTCCGTGGATGGTTCGTAATTCACCAATTTTTCTTAAGAAATAGACTATGAAAATGAATCTTCTAAAGGAGGAACTAACTCGTATTCCGGTATGGGTCAAGTTTCATGATGTCCCGCTACAGGTATTTGAAGAGGAAGGTATTAGCTTAATTGCTTCGTTTCTTGGTAAGCTTATTATGATGGATAATTATACTGATAATATGTGCAAAGAGTCTTGGGGTCGCTGTAGTTTTGCTCGTTGTCTTATTGAGATGAATGCTGATTCGGAGTTTGTAGATAACGTTACTATTGGTGTCCCTAATCTTGAAGGTTCTGGTTGTACTAAGGAATTAATTCGCGTTGAATACGAATGGAAACCGCCTAGATGTCATACTTGTAATATTTTTGGTCATTCCTTTGATTCTTGTCCGAAAAATGTTAAACCTAAAACGGTTGAAAATGTGACAACTCATGTTGATAATGATAGATTCCAACAAGTGCAAAGCAAGAGGAAGAAGTACAAAGGTAATTTAGGGAATCAAATTCCGAGAAGTGGTCCATTGAGTAAGGGTCTCCAAACAGGTAAGACGGTTGTTTTTCGTCCAAAGACTTGCTTGGATACTACAAGTACGAGTGGTGATAATAGTAGAAAGTTGGATACTAAATCTGGTCAGTCGAAGCAGTCTAGCAATCCAAATGGTCCGAACAAGGGTAAAGCTCAAATGAGCAGTGTTTCTACATCTAATAAATTTTCATCTTTGTCTATGCCTGGTATTGACGAAGGGGTTCCAGTAAGCGAGGAAGATAATGAGGAGGAGGAGGGAGTCGAGGTCGTCTTTGATGAATCGGTGAATCTTCTCAACACTAATATTGGGGAAAGCACTCCAACTGGCTGATCCCATGTTGATATTTTATTATTTTCCTCGTAGCTTTATGTTATCGTCTTGGTTTTTGTCTAGTTTATATATTTCCAGTATTCTAGACTAGTTAATGTTTATGGCCTGTCATAAACATTTTGTTTAACAAGCTGCCTGTAGCTTGCGGTTAATGTGGTATTTCAGCCACATTCCTTGTACTTCAATGTTTTTTTGGTTCTATTTACCGGGGTCATTGCTACCCTTTTACCAAAAAAAAGAATTACAAAGTGCTATGAGTTCTGCATTTTTGAATTCTGTTCCATTATCACATAGAATACCTTTAACCTTCTTGGACAACTGATTCTCTATAAGTGTAATAAAATCCTTGAGAATTGAGTAGGTCTCACTCTTAGCAACCAAACATGCTAGTTGACCTGTGAGTCATCCGGAAGTTTAAAGTCTTTGGATAACACTAGTGCATCAATATCCATAAAGAGGACAAACTGCTTCTTGTCACAAATCTGAGAGACAGATATCAAGTTGAAGTGTTGAAGTGCTTCCACATAGTAGACCTGCTCAAAATTAAGATTAGGCGTCTGAATCGTTCCTTTGCCAGTGATCCTGCCTTCACCTCCTCCAAAATAGACCTTTCCGCCTTGAAATGGTACAAAGTTAGATAAAAGACTTTTATTTCCTGTCATGCTCCTAGAGCATCCACTGTCAACAATTCCTAGAGTAGGATCTTGGTATGGAGTAACCTACAACAACAAGATAATAAAGATGCAAAAGTTAGTGTCTTAAGGGGACCCAAACCTTTTCAGGTTTGAGCCTACCTTGTGGATATTTAGAGGATAGCCAAGAAGATTGATGAGATCCACCGTTGTACTTTGGTTGCCTATTCATCATATTGGTGTTATTGTTTGACCAAGAACAACCTGTTGAGGGCTTAACAGCAGTTCCTAGATTTCCTAATCCAAAATACATGTGGTCAAAATTATATGCATAATTTGGATTAAAATTCTGAAAATAGTTACTGGTTGGTCTATTTGATGTTAATCCAATGTTTCTCCAATGATCAGAAGCTAATGGAGAGGTCCTTCTAGAAGAAGAAAAAGATTGAGCACTTGGGTTTAGTCTTCTAGAAGAATATGGAACAACTCCTGGTGGACCAGGAGTAGGAAATGCTTGATGTACAGAAGAATGTTTGTCATAAAAATCACCATCTTTAATCAAATGAAATGCACTCCCACAAACAAAACATGTTTTAAACGGCCTTTTATTAGAATGACATTGTTTCATACTGCTAACTTTATTACACACAATTCTAGGAGAACCATTCTTCCTAGGACTCAATAAACCAGGACTAGACACTGTTGAAGTAAAAGCAACTCTCTCTTCACACTTCCTAGCACTATTAGCAGCATGGTCATTCGACTTGGAACTTGTAGGTCTCGACTCTTCACTTGAACCACATGATGCAGAGTCACTGGCTTTCTCACTGAAAGTACACGAGACAAAGTCATTAGAATTAGTAGAACTTTTTGGGGACTCATGCATCTGTGATCCATCCAAGTCATTATGCCTAGAAGTGGGCATGAAAGTTCCTGTGAGAGGAGGAAGGACAGCGTGCATTTCTGCTGCTGGTTTAAAGCTATTGTAGCTAGGTGTTCCCTCTTCCTCCTTGTCAGGATCAAAGGCACTTGAAAAAGATAAATCAAACACATCTTCTGAATCAATATACTTGTCAAATCCTAACCCTCTTTTAGTCCTACCAGACATACTACTATCAATTAATTTTGAAAGATTCTTAGGTGCCTTTTGCCATTTTTCAAATCTCAGAAGTGTAGCATCTAATTTTTCCTTCATTTCTTGTTTTTCTTTGATACTGTCATCTTTTACCTTTTCGGTGTATTTAAGCATATTTGTTGTGTTTTCTAAATCAATGTTCAGTATCCTAATTTTATCCTCATACTCACGTTGAGTATCTTGAAGCCACCTCTTTTGTTGTTCCAATGTTTTTAAAGAAGCCTTATAGGCTTGAACCTCTAAAAAATACTTATCATTTTGATCATTTAAGTCTTTATATCGGGACAACAATTCTGAATATTTATCATGACAACCAAGAGGACAATGTTGTACCTGAGGTGAGATGCCCATAAGAGTAAACTCTTCTGCTTCCTCTGCATCAGATATATTCCCAGCAATCATTGCAAACACATCAGTAGAAGGCTCAACTGTTTCCAGGGTAGCATTCTGATGATCATTCCAGTTGACCATAGAGTCAACAGACACTAATGCCTTCTTGTCATCCTTCACCTCCTGAATCTTAAAAGCTGAATATCTGATCTTCTCCTGGTCATTCTTGTTAGGGCATTCCCTTGCAAAGTGACCTTGCTGCTGGCAGTTATAGCATCTAACCTTGCTTCTGTCAAACCTTGCTGGATCTCTTGGGTTGTAATTAAATTTTCGACCGGCTTTCTTCTCAAACTTGTGAACCCTAAGAGTGAGCATGGCCATCTGCCATTTGAGATCCATTTCATCCAGGTCAAGTTTATCAACCTGTTTGAAGTCATCAAAAGTAAGTTGCTGTTGAGCATCAACGTCAGCAACAAAAGAGTGAAGAACAGCTTCTACCATGCTACCATACTTGGCTGTTGGTTCAGGAGTAGAAGTATGCTGAAAAGTATGTTGAGAAGACACGGTATTGCTTGGGCTACTGGCATAAGACATGGGACTTGATCCCATAGAACTCACAAAGGCAGAGTTAGCAGGAGTGGGAAAAGAATCACTTGAATATCCCCTCACATGAGGCTCAAAGGTTTTGAGCTTATGAAATAAATCATCAAAATTAAGATAGTCAAGCCCACCTTTTGCTTTGAGAGAGATTACCACCTGATTCCATGAGTAGGGTAAGGCTCTAAGAAATCTTGCATTGATATCACCATCGTCAGGTTTCGACCGAAGTTGATTCAACTGGCTCAATATCTTTTGGAACCTGTCATACCCTTAATGGATACCTTCAGTTTCTAAGATCTTGAATTCTGTAAGTTCATCTCTTAGCATGGATCTTCGCATTTTCTTTGACTCCTCATTCCCACCAAACCTTGCTTTTATTCCATTCCAGATCTCTCTAGCATCATCCAAATGATAGAAGTCACCCATGTGATCATCAGGAAGGGACTGAAGCAAAATAGTTTTTGCTTTGATCTCCTTCTGAAGAGCTGTGATTTCTTCATGAGTTTTAGGGTCAAGAAGAGTAATATTACCATTCTTGTCTCTTCCAGTCAACTTCCTGCTGTTCCCATTCAGAATGATCTTCCAAAGGTCTTGATCAGTGTTGGTGATCCACCATTCCATCTTCATTGCCCAGCTATCATACTCGTCCTTTTTCAGAAGAGGAAACTTACCATTTGTGTTGGAAACCGTAGCAATGATTTGCTGAGGTTGCTGAGTTCTAGGAGTATTATCTTCTCCTGTTTGAGTAGAACTTGAGGCAAACATGATTAAACACAGATTTTAGTAATAAGAATATTTGATTCTTCTTGTACAGAGACTCTCCCAGGCTCTGATACCACTTGTTGGGTCCACTAGATATGGATCTTGCAGCCTGTCAGGAACGGTGAACGACTTCTATAATCATAAGTCTATTCACAGAGAGACTCTATACACAATATAAGTACAGAATACAAATACTGTAAAGAAGAACAGAATAACTATAATGACTTGATCCTTTTCTAAGGATTTCTAATATTAATGATTACTAGAATTATGTTTGATGAAGGTGTGTGAAACCCTTCTGCCTAAGGTTCCTTTTATACTACAAGGAAACCCTAATACATCATTAAACAAAACGTCTAAAACTAATATGCATATCCTTTCCTAACATATCTCATGCATATCCTAATAGAATAATAACTAAATAATAAAGTTTGACTTTAACTAAGACCAGGAGCACGACTTGCTCCTACTACTACTATGACCAGGAGGAACTACATACCTCCTAGTCTACCTATTACAAATAACAATTCCAATGGTCCTAACACGACACGATTACCCACCCCCACAAGCGAGTACAACAGTCAGGACATTAGAATTTTAGATACCAACCGTACTGACTTTCATAGGGACCTGCTGGAGCATTTCCTATGCTTGGTAGGGATTAGCCGTAACTACTTTGGCAGGGAGGACAGATACCCGTGCTTCCTGGATGCCCGTAGGCAGGGTGGGTGTTTTGTTTTTGCTAAATACGTGTGTACAAAATGTTTTTTTTGTTTCGCAAAACTAACATTGTATTTTGCATGTCCGCAGATATGAGGCTATTCGGTCTGCTACGCTGTTAGCCCTATTTTTTATATAGTCGAACAAGAATGTAATAGGTCATCTTAGTCGTTAATGGTCTTGTATTGTAATATGTTAGTCGGGTTAACCGGGCTTGGACTTTAAGCTAATATTGTATAAGTTAGGGGCGTAAGCCCAAGCAAAGCCAAGCCCGGCCCAAGAAAACTAAACCCACGGCCCAAATGCCAAGGGTATATATACCCTCTTCCATGTGTGGAAGAGGGTGTTGGTTACATTTTACTTTCTCTCTTTAAAGTTTAACCTTCCACCAATTCTCTCTAGTTTCTCTCTCTACCTTTGTTTTCTTTCTCTCTCTAGAATCTTGTGTTATGGATTAAGTGGGATTAACATTTGGTATCAAGAGCCTATAGTAGATAAGTAATTGAAGTTTGTGTGGTTTATGCTCTTGATTTACGTGTGTATTTGATTTAAAATACCCCACGTTCAAATTTTTTTGTGTTTTTTTTGTGTTTTTTGTGGTTTGATATTAACCAATATCATCTACATAGACGTGGTAGTGATTTGGGTTACTTGGATCGCTCAAAAACGCAAAATTTTTAGGTGTTGGATTCATATTTGGCTTCAAGATTCGAAAATATCAAAGTACATCCGAGTTCCTTCTTTTACGCTTAATTTCGCAATTTCTTGCATAATTTCGCAATTGTTGCATTGTGAAATTGATTGGTATTGCGGAATTGTTCTTCATTGACACTGCAGAATCGAACCCTGAATATTGCGGAATTGCTCTTCATTTAACCATTGCGGAATTGAATCCTGAATATTTCGGAATTCTGGTTATTTTCACTTTGCGGAATTGTTACATTTCGAGTCATTGCGGAATTGAAACACTTTTCCACATTGCGGTATTGTTCATCTGAGTATTGCGGAGTTGAATCCTAAGTATTGGATTACGGAATCTTAGCCAATTTTTGTTCGAGCTATTTATAGACTTAGCCACTATCTAGACTAGTCTCGGAACATAGTTTACACGAATATTTAAAAAAAAAATAAAAAAAATAAGAGTTAATAAATTTTAGGTCAAGTAAATTCAAATTTTTTCCCCACTAGATTTTGGCTATTTCTAACTCAATTTTAAAATTTGGCGATACAAAATTTTTTGGCTTACCGTTTTGTCGGACTAAGGAATTTATTGTCAGACTGAAGATTCTCGGAACGCTACGAAATATTAATCACACCTCATCACAACAAATCTACTAAGATCTATAATTCATTCACAAGTATTCACCATGTCTAACAACAACATCAACATTGCGACTGCTAATCAAATTCGTGTGGAACAAGGTGGCAACGGTAATTCACCTGTGCCCACTGCCGGTTGCTACGTTCAATGGAGATCTCCTTTTCTCAGATTTCTCGACGGAAAAGAGAACCGAACTGCTCTTCGTCACTGCCTTGAGGATCCACCTCCAGTTTTTGAATTCAGACCTAATACATGTCTTTTTGACACCTCGTATCAAATAATGTTAGTCCCAAGTCTTTTCAAATTGAAAACCGGTCTTAAGTGCGACTCAATCGTCTTTTGGTAAATCAAGAGAATGGTTTGGTTGATTTGTTTAAAACTATTAGCAAGTAATTAAAGTGCCGTTGAGTAAAATGGAAGTTAAAAGATCAATTTGAATGACGAGTAAAATAAATGCATATAAACTTAAAGGTGGAAATGGAAAGGTACAAACACACTAAATTAAACTAACACTTGAAAAATATTCTGAAAAGATAAAGTACTATAAGAAAGTGAGATCGAAAGAAACCAAAATAAGCCAAAAGTGCCCTGATCGGAATGGATTCCGATCGGATGGTCGGAAAAATGGTAAGACTTGTGATCGGAATGTGGGACAAAACCCACAATCGGAATATGTAAACTTTGCCAAATCGGAATATGAGACTAGAGACCCAATCGGAATATGAACTAAAGATTTCTAATCAGAATATGGGAACAATCCCAATCGGAACATGAAAAATCCTTACCGTCGGAATATGAGCTAGGCCTGATCGGAAAGGAGTAAAGGGTACAATCGGAATACGTGCAAACAATCCAATCGGAATAAGGGACTAAAGCCCTACCGTCGGAATATCAAGGCCAATCGGAAAGGGGTTTTACCACCCTTTCCGAAAATAATGGGAATCGGTTAGATGGTGCACCGGTCAGAATAAGGGGCCGATCGGAAAGGGGTTTTAAGCCCCCTTTTCCGAAAATTGTGGGAATTGGTTAAAGCTAGGTAATAAGCTAAAGTTTTAAGCTAATACCCGAAACTTATCAATCCAAATAAGTAACCGAATCAAATAAGCACTTATCTCAACTTATCTAACTCGAAATCAAACAACTTTTTAGATTAAACAATAAAAACATAAACTTTTTAATAAAACTTTTTAATAAAAAAATTAAGCAATTCATAAAAATAAGCCAATAAGCACAAAAGTCTTAAAGCTTAATCAAATGAAAACTTATAAATTGATCAAAAGATTAACTTTTAAGAACGAAATCAATTAGAACAACACGGATCTTATGATATACGCACCAAAATCAATCTAAAATCAAAGAAAAGTAGGATGAGATTAAGAGATAAAAGCTTAAAATGGAACTTTGATTAATGAAATAAGCAATACAAAGTATTTAATCTTGAAAGATTAAAAGAAAAAGATGAACTAGTGAGAGAAAGTTTAAGACTTTCTCTCTCTAAAGACTAAAAAGTGAAAAATTAACTAAAAATCTAACTCCCCTCCTAATGACTATTAGGAGGGTATTTATAGGGAAGGTGGAATGAGTGCATGTGTTGCATCTTCTTTCTTGCTTTCTTCACGTTTTCTCGACTCGACTTTAATTCTTCGTCTTTGTCGTCTCGGCATTTGAACTTGTCTTTTAATTTTCTTCTTCTATTAGACTTAAGTTCTTCGACTTCGATAAACTTCCGTCTTTTGACTTTTTCTTCGATAAATCTTCAGAATAGGCCTTGGACTTCCGTTCTTTTTGCACTCTTGATCTTTTGACTTCGTCTTTTCCCGTTTTCTTCGATAAAAGCCCGTGAAAGCCCGTGTTTTCTTCCTTTTTCATATTTTGGTCCTAAAACACAATAAAAACACAAACCACGCATAATTCCGACTTTTACGACATAAATCACACGTTTTGGTCTTGTTATTATTGGAAATAAGTGGTAAAAGGATAAGTGTTTTCACACTTATTAAATCCCCTACACTTGACCATTGCAATGCCCTCATGCAATGCATTAATTTTAAAGCACGGTTTACATTTTCTATCATAAATAACCCACCTTGGCCTTTATTAAATACTAAGCATAAAAGATAGAAATAAGTAAATAAATTAAAAACTTACATTGGGTTTTGGCGGCCATGAACGTTTATCATCCTCAAGTTTCACGTTCCCCATACTAAGCTTAAAAACGAGATCATTGTTATTATAAGTTAGCAAACTATCACGAACTCATGTGGGCCAATTACTCACTTAGACTCCCTTATTCCTAGGTGTATCTCTTATATTTTATTTTTGTCTTGAATGATCACGAGGATGCATTGTTTGACTTATTTCGATAGTTATTTAGTCTGAAAATAAGGTGAACGATTTAATCAATAGTTAGCTAAAGGACCAAATCTTTTAAAACTGCTTCTCGGGATATCAAAAAGTTCATATCTTGGCATAACTTGGTTCGCGATTTGAGACCTTTCTCGGGCCGATATTTGGCAGCGACTTCATACTTCGAATCTTCGAGAGACGTTCTTGAAATTATGGTCTTCTCTTCATAATAGGGATTTCTTCACTTGAAGTTTTTGAGAGATTCTTCATCTTTGGACCACGACTTCTTCATTTTTCTCCAATCTTTATTTTGGACTTTGATATACAACGATCCGCCTCCTTTTAGGACTTGGATCTATTTATCCTCATACCTTGTTAGGATCTTTTTGGATAGACTTCTCCATGACTTTTGGGGAGTTCTTGCTTTTCGTCGTGTGTCTCGATCCTTCATATTGATTTTCGATAAATGATTCTTCACATCACTTTTGGATCTTTAGCAACAAAATGTAGCCCTCATGCCTTGTTAGGGCCTTTTCGGACTCGCCAATCTTCGCGCCCCGCTTCATAAGTTATGCCTTGGCTATGAACTCTCGTCATTACCGAGCAACTTTTAAACGATCAGGGGCTAAAAGCTAAGTAACCTTTTAAATCGTACAACCTTATTTATTAGCAGGTTAATTTATTAACAAGCGGAGGGAGAATAGGCTCATAATTAACTCACATAAATTCACGAAAGAATACCGAACTTATAATTGGCTCTATCATCTCTCGTTCTCCACAGTTTAAAATCTCAAGGAATGAGATTCGTGGATGCTTAGCCTATTAAATCAAAGTTTTGGGTTTTCGAGTCGCCTATAGGATCTTGCAAATTCTTAGACTTTTTCAAGTTTAGAAATCGCATTTTAAAGTTCCCTTGATAAACGACTCTCTAGGATCAATTATAGGAACTTGCGAAAAGTTCTTGTTCTTAACCCGTGAGAGTTAAGACTTTCGCGTTTTATAGCTCCCTATATAAAAGCCTAGCAAAACTTGACTTAAACACGTTAAGGATACTAGCTAGAGCAAACTTAGGTAAGTAAACTCGGGTTGAGTCAAAATGTTCACGACTAAGAAAAAATCTAAAACCACTTTATTAAAAAAAAATTTCTAGCAAAGGAAACATAACAAAGGCAAATACAACTATACAACTAGGCCAAAATAGATTAAAAATTTTGAAAAATGTCGAAAAATCAAATTTTCCGGTTAAAATGAGGGCAAATTCATGGAAAAGACCACTTACTTCGATAGAAGTCCCCCCTACACTTGAGATAAACATTGTCCTCAATGTTTAAGCATGTGGGAGTAAACTCCCCTACACTTATGACATTGTGCACTTTGTTTAAATCTTGCTAAGGAAAGGACAACTAAAGTGAATTCAATGTGAACATATAGAATATAAAATATTGAATCACAAGAGTTTAGGATAGAACCGGGAAGATGGGAACACGGTATCACGGTTCGTCAAAAGTCATCAAAATGCTCTCTGAAGCTTTAATCCCTGCATAGTACAAGAAACAAGACAACAAACATATGCGGGGCTCCCCCTACACTTATTACGAAAGCAGTAAAGGATAGATCACGGGTTGCCTCCCGAGAAGCGCTTGTTTTTGTTCACCGAGTCATGAGCCTGACTCGACCCAATTTTAGTTCATGGGGAACGTGGTGAGGGATGGAATCATCTCCTGAGAGATGTCCTCACCAAAGTACAGCTTCAAACGCTGGCCATTCACCTTGAAATTGGGCCCATTCGGCTGAGAAAGCTCAATGGTCCCATACGGAAAGACTTTGGCGACGGTGAATGGACCAGTCCAGTGGCTCTTCAACTTGCCAGAGAAGATCTTCAACCGAGAGTTAAAGAGTAAGACTTGATCACCAACGTGGAACTCTCAGTTCTTGATTTTAGCATCGTGGATCATCTTCGTCTTCTCCTTGTAGATCAGCGAGTTCTCATAAGCTTCATTCCTCAGTTCATTTAACTCGTTGAGTTGAACCTTGCGATGATCACCGGCTTTAATGATGTCGAAGTTAGCCCACTTCAAGGCCCAGTGCGCCTTATGTTCCAGCTCGATGGGAAGGTGGCAGGCTTTCCCGTACACAAGACGATAAGGTGTACAACCGATCGGGGTCTTGTAAGCAGTACGGAAAGCCCACAGAGCATCATCTAACTTATCGGCCCACGCGGCACGATGCTCTCCTACAGTACGCTCCAAAATTCTCTTTAAGCCACGGTTGGATATCTCGGCTTGCCCATTGGTTTGGGGATGATAGGCGGTGGAAAGACGATGATTAACACCATACTTTGCCATGACTCTTGCAAATTGATCGTTGCAAAAATGAGTCCCGCGGTCACTGATGATAGCACGAGGAACGCCAAATCGAGCGAAAAGCTGCTTCAAAAAGTTCACAACCACCCTCTCATCATTCGTAGGAAGAGCCTTAGCTTCAACCCATTTAGAAACGTAGTCGACGGCGACGAGGATGTACTTGTTCCCTTTGGAGGATGGAAATGGCCCCATAAAGTCGATGCCCCATACATCAAAGATTTCACATTCCTGTATGAAATTTTGAGGCATCTCATCCTTATGTGTGATCTTGCCTTGATGTTGGCAAGCATCACAATGCTTAACCATTTCGTGAGCGTCACGATAAATGGTGGGCCAGTAGAATCCAGAATCAAACACTTTCTTAGCGGTGTAGTTGGGACCAAAGTGACCACCGGTGGGTCCTTTGTGGCAAGCTTGGAGGATGTCAAAAGTTGCCGGTCCGTCAACACATCGACGAATAATCAGATCAGCACACTGTTTGAATAGATAAGGGTCATCCCAAAAGTAAGTCTTAACATCGTTCAAGAACTTCTTCTTTTGTTGGGATGTTAACCCTTGGATGAGAATACCACCCGCTAAGTAGTTTGCAATGTCCACAAACCACGGGGTGCCATCAAGATTGAGATTTATAGACATTAGAGTCTCCAGGGGAAAAGAGTCATTGATCTCTTTGTTCGGATGATCCCCCTGATATGGATCCTCAAGTCGACTCAGATGATCCGCGGCCAGGTTTTCGGCTCCCTTCTTGTCACGAATTTCAATGTTGAATTCTTGAAGGAGCAAAACCCAGCGAAGAAGTCGTGGCTTAGAATCGTTCTTAGTCATCAAGTATTTCAACGCGGAATGGTCCGTGTATACGATGGTGGTGGATAAAACAAGATAGGGGCGAAATTTCTCAAAAGCATAGACAACAGCTAAAAGCTCTTTTTCGGTTATCGTATAATGCAATTGAGCCCCTGTCATTGTTTTGCTAGCGTAGTGGATTGGTTGGAAGTGTTTATTCACTCGTTGGCCCAAAACCGCACCGATAGCAAAGTCGCTAGCATCGCACATCAATTCAAAAGGCAGCTCCCAATTAGGGGTAACCAAGACCGGTGCCTTAGTTAGCTTATCCTTAAGATGATTAAAGGCTTCGAGACACTCTTTAGAAAAGATAAAAGGAGTATCTTTTTCCAAGAGGTGGGTCATCGGGCGAGCGATTTTAGAGAAATCTTGAATGAATCTACGATAGAAGCCCGCATGACCCAGAAAGCTTCTCACACCCTTCACGGTTGAAGGTGGAGGTAATTTGGCTATGACATCAACTTTAGCACGGTCGACTTCAAGACCGGCTTTTGAGATTTTGTGTCCTAGCACAATGCCTTCTTTTACCATAAAATGGCATTTTTCCCAATTCAGAACAAGGCGAGTGTCTTCGCACCGCTTAAGCATACGTTCCAAATTGGCAAGGGAAGTAGAGAAGGAATCCCCGAAGACCGAGAAATCATCCATGAAGACTTCCATGGTTTGGTCAACCATGTCATGGAAGATAGCCAACATACACCTTTGGAAAGTCCTGGGGGCATTGCATAAGCCAAAAGGCATTCTTTTATAAGCAAATGTGCCGTAGGGACAAGTGAATGTTGTCTTTTCTTGATCTTGGGGATCGATGGGTATTTGAAAATAACCCGAGAAACCATCAAGAAAGCAGTAATATTCATTACCAGCTAAACGTTCAAGCATTTGGTCCATAAAAGGTAGAGGGAAATGATCCTTTCTCGTGGCATCATTGAGTTTGCGGTAGTCTATACAAACTCTCCACCCAGTAACGAGACGGGTAGGAATGAACTCGTTGTTTGCATTGGGAACAACGGTGATTCCGCCTTTCTTAGGCACACAATGACTGGACTAACCCATGGTGAATCCGAAATAGGGTAAATCATACCCGCATCAAGAAGTTTGATAACCTCTTTTTTGATGACTTCATGTATTTTAGGATTCACCCTTCGTTGACTTTGAATAGTGGGCTTAAAGTCGTCCTCCATGAGAATTTTATGTGTGCAAAAGTGAGGATCAATTCCACGGATGTCGGAGATTTTCCAAGCGATAGCTCTTTTATGCTTCTTCAACACAGCGACAAGTCGGGCTTTTTCGTCTTCTTGCAGATCCTTTGCGATGATGACCGGTAGCTTCTCGTCGTCTTCCAGGAAAATGTACTCAAGATGAGGAGGTAGGTCCTTAAGCTCAAGAGTAGGAGGATCCTCAATAGATGGTGAAACTAACGATGGATCATCATTAGTCACCTCTTTAGGAGCAGGAGGAGAGAACGGGTCCTCATTGAGAAGTCTCTCAATAGTACTAATGTCTTCATCCCAATTTGTGGACAAATTATCATACTTAATATCGAGAGGACCCAAGCTAGCTTCGAAGTCATCCAAGTCACTTTCTCCAAAAGGAGTCAATGCTGGAGCAATTGAGGCAACGGTCTCAACATTGGGTAGAGAAAAAGGAGTACTTTTGCAAGCATCATGAAAATGTTCTTCACAAGCCTCATCGAGAACATCAATAGCATTAACACTCTCATATGAATAAGGCTGCTTAGAAATCTTACCCATGTTGAAGACAATTTTATCGTCACCAACTCTCATGATTATTTCGCCTGCGGCAACATCAATCAGAGTGCGACCGGTCCTCAGAAATGGACGTCCAACGATTAATGGAACACGGGGATCCATCTCGTAGTCAACGACAACAAAATCCGCCGGGAAGGTGAATTTATCGACGCCAACAAAGACATCTTCGGCTATCCCCACTGGATAAGCAACCGTACGGTTGGCTAATTCCAAAGTCATTTTAGTGGGGACTAGCTCGGGGAGAGATAATTGCTTCCAAACACTTAAAGGCATTAAGTTTATACTGGCACCTAGATCGGCTAAGGCCATGCAATTCTCTACTCCCAGGAAGTTGCAAGGAATCAATAAGCGACCTGGATCACCAAGTTTGGTGGGCAATTTCCTTAAGAGCACTGCGGAGCAGTTCTCATTAAGTTGGGTCTGAGCGATGTCAAGAAGCTTTTCCTTATCACTGAGAAGATCTTTAAACATTTTAGCGTATTTGGGCATGTGAGCGAGAGCCTCGGCAAAGGAGATGTTAAAATTCAATTGTTTAAACATTTTAAGAAAGTTTGAAACCTGAATATCATCCTTGCTCTTTTGCTTTTCTTTCCTCAAGCTTGAGGGATAAGGTATATTGGATGAAGAAGAAGGCTTTAAGGGAATAGGATCACTCACAACCACGGGTGGTGGGGAAATGGGGATAGAAGGTGAAGGAGGTGAAGAAAGTTGCTTGTTTTCCTTGTTCACAATCACGCGTGGAGGTGTAGGAAGCTCGGGTTCCGTATAACCTTTTCCACTTCGAGTGGTGATTGCTTTCATCTCCCCCCTTGGATTCGCAACGGTATTACTCGGAAGAGTACCCGAAGAAGAGGGTTGATTACCTTGGATGAGCGAACCAATCATATCACGAAGGTGAAGAGCTTGATTGTTAAAAGAGTTTTGCATGTTTGCATTAATTGCATCACTGTGTTTGGCCATATCATTCCTTAGCTCGGCTCGAATATCGTTCCCTTGTTTTGCCATTTCTCCCTTCAAGTTGCGGACTTGACTCTGAAGATTCGTCACCAACTCCCGATTGGTCTTCATAAAGGTCTCGACATCTGGATTCACTGCCATCGGTTGATTGAGAGGTGGAGCCTGGTAAGGTTGAGAATTTCCTTGAGTTGGGTATGGGTTTCTTTGGGATTGATACTGATTGTTTGCACGAGGTTGGGATTGATTGTAGCTTTGTTGTTGGTTTTGGTTTGCAGGAGGGAAACCGGGGGGAGCAAGATAATTGTTGGAGCGATAACTTAGCAAGTTACGGTCTCCTTGAGGGCGAGCTTGATAGCCTCCCGTGGGATAAGTACCGTATGCTGCGTTAACGTCTTCAGAATAATTTCCGTGAGTAGAAGGACACTCATTGTAGGAATGAGGACCACCACATGTGTCACAAGAAATTACAACGGCTTTAGCTTGTTGAGTTTGGTTAGAAGTCAAAATTTGGAGACTTTTGTTAATATAAATAGCACGTTCCAAAACAGACGAGTTGGTGGTGGAAGAAGTAGATGAAACATTGACTCTCTGATTAGATCTTGAGGATGCGGAAGAATCCCAATTCTTGTGGTGAGTAGTCATGTTTTCAATCAACTCTCGACACTCCTCCGGTCTCCTTTTCATAAAAGTACCACCGGCGGCGGCATTGATCGTGTCACGATCACGAAAAGTGAGACCATTGTAGAAGGTGTCAATGAGAGTGACGGGGAGCATATTGTGATTAGGACAACGGTCGATCAAATCATTGTAGCGTTCCCAAGCATCGAAAAGCGATTCATCATTCTCTTGCATAAATCCACTGATTTGGTTACGAAGGCTAGTGACCATGGATGGGGGAAAGTAGCGCGATAAAAAGCGTTGAGTCATGTCATTCCACGTATGAATAGAATTCTTAGGAAGACGGTCAAACCATTTTTCGGCATGGTGAGAAAGCGAGTGTGGAAAAAGTTGAAGGCGAAGGTCATCCATAGAAACACCGGGGCACTTCATGCTTTGGGTAATGGTAATGAATTTGTCGAGGTGTTTGTTTGCATCATCATCCGGAATTCCACGAAATGGGTTTGTTTGCACTTGTTGGATCATGTGATGCTTCAACGAAAACTCCTGAGCCGTGACGTGCATTGGCGCAATCGGGCCTCCGCGTCCGTTCATGGTAGGTTGGCACAATTCCTCCATGGTTCGTAAATCAGGTAGAAGGACATTGTTGTTGTTGTTGTTGTTATTCAAGTTGTGTTGAGGTGGGTGATTATTGTTGTTATTAACACCAGCCATATCTAAATCTTCACGATTCTCGGGCTCAGAATAGTTCGTAGATCTAGTACGCATGCACCTGCAGAAGAAAAATATACACAAAGAATATCTATATAATCTTTTTGGTTTTTATAGGTTTTTTAATGTTTTTGTATTTTTGAAGAGTTTTATATATATTTTTTTGGATTTTTGGAAATTTTTATAGCAATGAAAATAACGTTCAAAGAACGGATCCCAAAATTCAATGCGTCTCTCACTAGAAACCGTTTATCTTAACGAAAAGAGCCGGCAGCGGCGCCATTTAATACATGTCTTTTTGACACCTCGTATCAAATAATGTTAGTCCCAAGTCTTTTCGAATTGAAAACCGGTCTTAAGTGCGACTCAATCGTCTTTTGGTAAATCAAGAGAATGGTTTGGTTGATTTGTTTAAAACTATTAGCAAGTAATTAAAGTGTCGTTGAGTAAAATGGAAGTTAAAAGATCAATTTGAATGACGAGTAAAATAAATGCATATAAACTTAAAGGTGGAAATGGAAAGGTACAAACACACTAAATTAAACTAACACTTGGAAACTATTCTGAAAATATAAAGTACTATAAGAAAGTGAGATCGAAAGAAACCAAAATAAGCCAAAAGTGCCCTGATCGGAATGGATTCCGATCGGATGGTCGGAAAAATGGTAAGACTTGTGATCGGAATGTGGGACAAAACCCACAATCGGAATATGTAAACTTTGCCAAATCGGAATATGAGACTAGAGACCCAATCAGAATATGAACTAAAGATTTCTAATCGGAATATGGGAACAATCCCAATCGGAACATGAAAAATCCTTACCGTCGGAATATGAGCTAGGCCTGATCGGAAAGGAGTAAAGGGTACAATCGGAATACGTGCAAACAATCCAATCGGAATAAGGGACTAAAGCCCTACCGTCGGAATATCAAGGCCAATCGGAAAGGGGTTTTACCACCCTTTCCGAAAATAATGGGAATCGGTTAGATGGTGCACCGGTCGGAATAAGGGGCCGATCGGAAATGGGTTTTAAGCCCCCTTTTCCGAAAATTGTGGGAATTGGTTAAAGCTAGGTAATAAGCTAAAGTTTTAAGCTAATACCCAAAACTTATCAATCCAAATAAGTAACCGAATCAAATAAGCACTTATCTCAACTTATCTAACTCGAAATCAAACAACTTTTTAGATTAAACAATAAAAACATAAACTTTTTAATAAAACTTTTTAATAAAAAAAATAAGCAATTCATAAAAATAAGCCAATAAGCACAAAAGTCTTAAAGCTTAATCAAATGAAAACTTTTAAATTGATCAAAAGATTAACTTTTAAGCACGAAATCAATTAGAACAACACGGATCTTATGATATACGCACCAAAATCAATCTAAAATCAAAGAAAAGTAGGATGAGATTAAGAGATAAAAGCTTAAAATGGAACTTTGATTAATGAAATAAGCAATACAAAGTATTTAATCTTGAAAGATTAAAAGAAAAAGATGAACTAGTGAGAGAAAGTTTAAGACTTTCTCTCTCTAAAGACTAAAAAGTGAAAAATTAACTAAAAATCTAACTCCCCTCCTAATGACTATTAGGAGGGTATTTATAGGGAAGGTGGAAGGAGTGCATGTGTTGCATCTTCTTTCTTGCTTTCTTCACGTTTTCTCGACTCGACTTTAATTCTTCGTCTTTGTCGTCTCGGGATTTGAACTTGTCTTTTAATTTTCTTCTTCTATTAGACTTAAGTTCTTCGACTTCGATAAACTTCCGTCTTTTGACTTTTTCTTCGATAAATCTTCAGAATAGGCCTTGGACTTCCGTTCTTTTTGCACTCTTGATCTTTTGACTTCGTATTTTCCCGTTTTCTTCGATAAAAGCCTGTGAAAGGCCGTGAAAGCCCGTGTTTTCTTCCTTTTTCATATTTTGGTCCTAAAACACAATAAAAACACAAACCACGCATAATTCCGACTTTTACGACATAAATCACACGTTTTGGTCTTGTTATTATTGGAAATAAGTGGTAAAAGGATAAGTGTTTTCACACTTATTAAGACCCATTACTACACAAGCAGAGGATGGTACTTCATCAACTACACGAGCTATGGAGAACTTCGATACATGTCCTGCTGAGAAAAAGAAACTCCTCCAAGCTGAAGCTGATGTTGTTAACTACATACTCACTGGGATCGATAACGATATCTATTCCACAGTTGATGCATGTCCTAATGTTATGGAAATGTGGGATGCAATTCATCGTTTGAAGCAAGGTGAATCGATCAATGTTCAAGATCTCGAGACTAATCTACTTTGGGAGTTTGGAAAATTCACATCTGAAGATGGTGAATCCATTGACTCATATTACTCGAGATTCTACAAGATGATGAATGAGCTTGTCATAAATCAGTGTACCATCTCCAATCATCATGCCAATGTTCAGTTTCTACTTCAACTCAAACCAGAATGGCAAAGGTTTGTGACTTTGGTTAAACAAAGGGAAGATATCAAGACCATCTCCTATCACAAACTTTATGATATCTTGAAACAACATCAGAAGGAAGTGAATGAACTAAGGGGTGAAAAGGCAGAACGGTCTGATAACTCTATTGCTTTCGTGGATGCTACTTCAACAAAACCCGTTTCCCGTCAACAACCACCTACTCATTCCTCAAAGTCATCAAGCTCATCCACCAAACCTCTAGCTACTAAACACAAAGCAAAAGCAATTGTCCCCACTCCACCTCCAAAGTATGACACCGAGCCAGATGAAGACAGTGATGATGAACAAACTTCAAGGGACAATAAGATTGAGGAACTCATGTCTTTACTCACCACAACTTATAAGAAGATATACAAACCTACCAACAACAACCTCAGATCATCATCCAATGCTCGATATAAGGAAGTTGATCATGCACCTAGGTATGATCGTGATGCTAGGTATGATAATCAGAGGATGCCGAATCAAGTTGGGGCTAGAGATACTATAGGCACTCCAGTTGTGCAGAAGACTGGGATTCAATGCTTCAATTGCAAGGGATTTGGTCACATGGCAATGGAATGTAAGAAGCCAAAACGGGTTAAGGATTCGGGTTATCACAAGGAAAAGATGTTGTTGTGTAAGAAAGAAGAAGCAGGAATTCCACTCACAGCAGATGAAGTTGACTGGCGTGATGACACTGATGATGAAGCCGATGATCAAGAGTTGGAGGCACATTATGTGTACATGGAAAAGACTAAGAAGAAGTGATTCCAGAGACTGCTGATACTTCTGGACCTATCTTTGATACTAAGCCAATTGAAAAGGTACCAACATATGATAACTATAATGTATTCGCTAATGAATGACGACATCCTGAGCAACCCGAAAGCATCAATGACACATATGTAATGGACAAGGAGGATAAAAATATCTCTACTGATTCACAACATATGTGTAATGATGACGGTAATGCTGCTCAGGATACTGACTCGGAATGAGGACCGTGATTTGCTTGCGTCTATTATTGATTCTTTAAAACATGAAATTGAGGAAAACAAAGAGGCTAATAAACGTTTGAAGAAAGCAAACACATCCTTAGCCGAGGAGATAGACAGGCTTAAAGAGTGTGATTGTGTAAAAGAAGCTGATCGACGAGTTGCAATAGATAATGACTTGGTATATGAACGTAAGGTGCTCAACGAACAATATTGTTCTGAAGTAACACACGAAATTCATATGTCAAAACAAAAGATATCGGAACTTGAAGAACAACTGCTACTACATAAACTCCAGATTACTGAGTTAAAGTCGGTTAACAAAGAACAAACTGAGCTTTATAAAACTCGTGAAGAGGAGGATATTGAAAAAATTCTTGCTTTGGAAAAGAGAGTCGAAACGTTAAACAACATTGTTTACAAAACTGGTCAGTCTATTCGAACCATGAATATGCTCAATAGAAATATGAAAACGAGTTTTGTCAAGCCTGAATATCTCAATAAAGTTCAAAGTACCAAGCTTGATCTTTATGATATCGGTTGTTATGTTGATAATCTTGCTCTTATGCTTTCCCCTGACTGTGACGAAATTATTCGTCAACAAGAAGAAAGTCGATCAAACTTAAGTGATTTGATAAACCTTTCTGATTCTGATCATTAAATTAAGTTTGTTCCTCAAAAAGAACTTTCCAAAGAACAAAAGATGTATAATAGTGTTCCACCACCAAGTGATGAACCCCAAAGGAAAGTTTCTTTAAAAAAGAGTTTCAAGAAACAATCAACTTTGTTAGAAAAACAAATTTCGGATGAAGAACGTAAATGGGATGAGAAAAGTAAAAGTGTTCAACAGTTTGAGTTTATAAAACAAGGGGTTTTAAATTTGTACAAAGGTGTCGTCGACTATGAAAAAGTTTCTAGGGATACCGTTTGGAATATTAAACCTAACCCACAAGTAGAAGTCGTCATTCAACAATGCATTGTTCCAACCATTGATGATCTTTCAAAAAATGTGAAAATGTTTTATAACGCTCTCACTCAGGAAATGTTAACTGATTTAAGTTATGTTAAATCTCTTGAAGATGAAGTTGATTCTCTTCAAACTAAATTAAATACACAAGAACACAAACTTTCTAACGAAATTGATCGACTTTCTAAGGAATACTTCTATGCTGACCATATGAATGCTATACTTGGTGTGTATACCGATCTTGATCAATATTGTCATGTAGCATGTCTAGTGTCAAAAACAGACAAGAAATGTCGCAATCTTGAAGTAGAGCTTTCGAAACAAATTCAGTCATATAACAAACTTTCGAAAAGTTTTTCCCAACTTAAGAAACACTGCATTTCTCTTGAACTTGCTTTACAAAAAGGTGATAAATCTCATATTCATAAAAAGTGTCAAGACACGGCAGCTTCTTCGGTCCGACAATTAAATGAAAAAGGTTTCGAAATAAATGATTTGAAAGCTCAGCTACAAGAAAGGGACATAGCCATCAGTGAGCTACAAAAACTCATTGAGAAAATGAAAGGAAAGTCTGAATTGGGTAAACCATCCGCTGTTCGTCAACCGAATGCGGTTAAATGCCCTAAATCATCTATTTTGGGCAGACCCCCACAGACTTTGCCTAAGTTAGGAACTGATAAGAGCACAAATGTGATAGCACCTGAAATGTATAGGATGAATACTAGGTCCACTCAAACCGGAACATCACGGTTACCTCAGAATACTAGGAAAACTAATCAACGTGTGTCTTCTTCTATAGGAGTAACTCCCACTACTAGCGTTTGCGGACCAAAGCTTAAGAGCACTAGAATTAAAGATAGAGTCATGTCTAACAATAGTCAAGGGAAGAAGATGGAAGTAGAAGACCACCATAGGAATTTTAAGTTTTCTAAGAATAAAACGTCTGTAATTGCATGTAATGACAGTTTGAATGTTAAGACTTCGAATGTTGAATTTGTTTGTGCTAAATTTGGAAAATGTGTTCGTTCTTTCAATCATGATGCTTGTGCTTTTAATCATAATGGCGTGAATGCTAGAACTAAGAAGCCTATTCTTGTGCCCACTAGTACTAGAAAACCCACAAGAACTTTAAACCAATCCACTACTCAACCACTTAAGAAACTAAGTGTGTTAGAATCCACTACTCTGCGTAAACAAAACATGTTAAAGAAGCTTTATGAGAACATGAGTAGGACATGTAAACGGGGGTACTCAAGATTTACACCACCTGGATACAAATGGGTACCTAAGAAAACCACTATTCTAATTGGGTCTATGAATGTTAGCTTGCCTTTAGAATATAGGCCTACTAATATTTTGGAACCCACTTCAATCAAGGGCTCCCATTTGTCAAACTCTACATTGTCTTCTAATTCTTATGCAGCTCGTCGAGATCATTCTCTTCATAATGGACTCTGGGTGCACAAAGCACATGACGAGCAATCTCAAGCTTCTAATTAACTTCGTGGAGAAGTTTCTAGGTACGGTACGATTTGGAAATGATCAGTTTGCACCGATACTCGGATATGGAGACTTGGTTCAAGGGAATATCACTATAAAACAGGTTTATTATGTCGAGGGACTGAATCATAATTTATTCTCGGTTGGTCAATTTTGTGATGCAGATTTGGAAGTGGCTTTTCGGAAAACTACTTGCTATGTTAGAGACTACGATGGGAATGACCTTCTTACAGGTTCTCGTGGTTCTGATCTCTACACAGTAACTCTTCAAGATACATCTTCATCAAATCCAATTTGCTTAATGGCGAAAGCTTCATCCTCTCAAGCATGGCTATGGCATCAACGATTATCACATCTCAACTTTGACACCATCAAATTGCTTTCGAAGAATGATATTGTGACCGGTCTTCCTAAGTTAAAATTCGTCAAAGACCATCTTTGTTCTTCTTGTGAGTTGGGGAAAGCAAAACAAAAGTCTTTCAAAACAAAGACTACCCCAAGCAAAAGGACGATTAGAACTTCTACACATGGATTTATGTGGTCCCATGCGTGTAGAGAGTATTAACAGGAGAAAGTATATTCTCATGATTATTGATGATTACTCTAGATACACATGGACTTTCTTCTTAAGGTCCAAAGATGAAACACCAGAGGTTCTCAAAAACTTTCTCAAGATGATACAACGCAATCTTCAAGCTCAAGTCTTAACCGTAAGAACAAATAGGGGTACTGAATTTTTAAACAAGACTTTGCAATCTCACTTTCAAGAAGAAGGCATCGAACATCAAACGTCTATTGCTCGAACTCCTGAACAAAACGGCGTTGTCGAAAGACGGAACCGTACTTTGGTTGAGGCTGCTCGAACAATGCTTTCTGCTTCAAAATTACCGCTATTCTTTTGTGCTGAAGCAATTGCAACTACCTGTTATACTCAGAATCGTTCTCGCGTCATCCCTAGACATGAAAAGACACCTTACCACATCATCAATGGCAGGTAACCTACTGTTAAATTCTTTCACGTATTTTGATCTTTATGCTACATCCTTAAAGACGGTGAGAAACTTGACAAGATGAAAGAAAAAGGCGATGCATGTACTTTTGTGGGATATGCTACATCGTCGAAAGGATATCGGGTCTATAACAAGAGAACAAGGATTATTGTGGAAACAATTCATGTGAACTTTGACGAATTGCCACAAATGGTACTTGATCACAACAGCTCAAGTCCCGTACCTCAATGTCCAGCGATGACACCTACACAAAACAGTGTACGTCCCGTGCAAGAATGTCAAGAAAGTACTCCTACAACAGACTCGACGGATACAACACAAATGAATGAGTTGGTTGATTTATATGATCCAATGTTTGAAGAATATTACTATGGAAACAATCAAGTTGTGTCAAAGCGTTCCGCTGTCAATACTACTGATGCACCCGCACAAAATCACCAAGACACAACTGCATCTACTTCAGCAACCGTTGCTCAAGAGACAATTCCATTGTATACTCAACAAAATCAAGAAACTGTCATACAACCAACCTCACCAACCGTCAATGCTGAAGGAGGAAACATCAATCAAGCAGTCGATGCACAACCTGACGAAGAAGAATTTATCAACCCGTTCGGTACACCGGTACGCGAAGTCGGAGAGTCTTCTACTCAACATGTTGATCCGTCCAACATGCATACATTCTACCAACGATATCCATCCACTCACAATTGGACACGTGATCATCCATTGGAGCAAGTCATTGGAAATCCTTCACAATCGGTTCGAACACGAAGACAACTCAAAACCGATGGCGATGTTTGTATGTATGCACTCACCGTGAGTTCAACTGTACCTACAAACATCAAGCAAGCCATGACTGATCATGTGTGGATTGAATCAATGCAAGACGAAATTCATCAGTTTGAACGCCTAAATGTTTGGGAACTTGTTGACAGACCATATGCAATGTCAATTATAGATTTCAAATGGATCTAGAAAAACAAACGGGATGAAGAACAAACCATCATCAAAAATAAATCTCGTCTTGTGGTTAAGGGATACCGTCAACAAGAAGGCATAGACTACGATGAATCATTCTCTCCAGTTGCTCGTTTGGAAGAAGTTAGGATATTCCTTGCTTATGCTGCACATAAGGGATTCACGGTTATTCAAATGGACGTTAAAACTGCTTTTCTCAACGGTCATTTGAAGGAAGAAGTGTATGTGAATCAGCCGGAAGGATTCATCGATCCTCATCATCCTGACAAAGTCTATCGTCTCAAGAAGGTTGTATATGGACTTAAACAAGCTCCAAGGGCATGGTACGAAGAACTATCCAACTTCTTGGTTTCCAAAGGATTCTCCAAAGGTTCAATTGATCCTACTCTCTTTATTAATAAATATGGGGATGACATACTGCTGGTGCAAGTTTATGTTGATGACATTATTTTGGTTCTACGAACCTAAAACTTTCAAAACGTTTTGAAAAATTAATGCACAACAGATTTGAAATGTCAATGATGGGGGAGCTAAAATTCTTTTTAGGCCTCCAGATTCATCAATCCCCACGTGGTATCTTCATAAACCAAGCTAAGTATGCTCCAGAGATACTTAAAAAGCATGGTATAACCTCATGTGCTCGCATTGGTACACCATTGTCGACCAAATCTCTAGACGTTGACTTGTACTCATATCCCGTATATCAAACGCGATATCGCAGTATGACCGGGTCACTTATGTACCTTACAGCCAGCAGGCCTGATATTCATCATGCCACATGCTATTGTGCACGATATCAAGCCAGACCTACTCAAAGAGGTTAAACGGATCTTTCGGTACTTTAAGAACACCATTCAGATGGGACTCTGGTATCCGAAGGGAACCGGTTTTCATCTAACAACTTTTTCAGATTCTGATCACGCATGTTGCCTTGATAGTCGAAAAAGCACTTCTGGTAGTGTACAATTTCTAGGGGAAGACAAACTTGTGAGCTGGTCGTCAAAGAAGCAGGATTGCACTTCGCTCTCATCAGCTGAAGCAGAATATGTGGCTCTATCCGCGTGTTGTGCTCAAGTCCTCTGGATGAGAACTCAACTCACGGATTATGGCTTTCACTTTGATAAAATACCTATGTATTGTGACTCAAAGTCAGCCATAGCCATATCTTGCAATCCGGTTCAACACTCCCGTACCAAGCACATCGCAGTCAAATATCACTTCATCAAGGAACAAGTGGAACGTGGTATCGTGGAATTATACTTTGTCAGAACTAAGTACCAGATAGCAGACTTGTTTACAAAAGCCCTATCACAAAATAGGTTTCAGTATCTCGTTGGCCGTCTTGGTATGAAGTATATGACTCCAGAAGACTTGGAGGTTTTGGCAAATGAAGCTGCTTGATATTCTCTCCTAATGACTTCTAAGCGCATCACAGCTTAGGACTCGGACCTCAACTAAGGAAAGTTTCTCTCGGACGATAACTTATCCTTCTCAACGAGAAATTCATATTTCTCGGTCATGAGCTTCTCATAAAAACATTCAAAGTTTTTAAGTTCATGAAAAACGATTTCTAAGTAAATGTTAGCTTAGACCTCGAACTTTAACTTAAGGAAAGTTTATCACGGATGATAACTTATCCTTCACAACGGGAAATTTATTTTTCTCGGTCATGAGCAAGTCACAAAACAATCAAAGTTTTGAGCTCATGAAAATCGGACCCGAAAGGGAAGTGTACGTTTCAGTGCGCTTTCCCTAAGAAATAGAAGAGAAGTCTTCTATCATGATTATTTCAAAACCGTTGAACACAATTTTTCAAAAATTTATCAAAAAGTTTTTCTAAATCTTTCAAAATTGTATGTTCAACACTCCTTTCCTCATAATATGGTTTTTATATCTCAAAATTGTCATATGTTATTTTGATCAATTTTTGAGGGGGAGCGTTTTAAAATCAAGCCTTTAATGCTGTTGGGTACATCTAAGAAATTGTCATATTTTATGTATCCAACACATTCCAAAAATGGTTTAAAACTGTCAGAAGTAATAAATTATATCGGACAAGGCATCTCAACTCCGTACGTCAACATATTTTATGGTGTCGTTTTTCCAAAATATTGTCAAATTTTTGTTTTAAGACACACATATATTGTTGAGGGGGAGCATCCCAACTGAAAAAGTTCCATGATTCATGCATGCACACATGTTTCTCTCCAAATCAATTTTAGAAATTGTCATATTTTAATCTATTGGTATCTCTAATATTATTTTTATATTAGAAATAGGGGAGAAAATGTGATTAAAATGTAATATATCGCAACATGTGATCTTAAAGACTCAAGTGCAAATCTTTCCTTCGCATGCTAAACCATTTCGTATATCGATGCATGTGTGTAGGGGGAGCTTTTCGGAAATGTAAAACTTTCAAGTGTTAAAAGTTTTGATTTTTATCAAGCACTTTGAATGGTTTTCAATGGTTTATGGTTACGATATATACCCAAAACAACCTACTATCCACGACGGAACGTTGGAGTCAAAAGGTGGTTTAGGATAGTAAACTAAGTCCTATGATCCAACCAGAACAGGAGGGATCTACCCAAGGACATTCCATAGCTAGAAATAGTTGTCCTTAGGAAAGATGGAGTTGAAAGAAGCTGAATGCGGACCAATTACTTAAGTTAGCACTGGAACAATCACAACAAGGTGCTAGTGATGACGTATTGGTAAGCATTGAAGGAGTTGAATATTCTATGCAACTTAGGCAGAAACTGGGTTAACACATCTTTTGAAGGCAAGTGTCATAGACCCAATGATGTGATGCACAAACCTTCCCCAGCCATTCGAGTTTCTCTTAAAATAAATTTGTCTCATTGTCACGGAGATCAATACGTATCTATTGACTTTCTCACTCCGAGTTAGTTAATATTGAAAAGGTGGCAGTCTGCTCTAGCCTCCGATTACCAAAATGCACTTATCGAGTCTAGAGCCAAAAAGAGATCAATCTATCATCTCATTAGGACACAATCGAGTCCTACGCATTATCCTTGTGATATTGCCAGAACATCTGAGTGATACGATTTACAATGAAGATGGAAATCCTGCTTTAGCCAGCATCAAACAAGCTCATGGTAGGTAACTTGTGCGATTCTACATGAATCAAACTTGTGAGAACAGGAAAGCAACTAAGTTTGGATTCTTAATTGATTCAAACTTGATTCCAGGTTTCTTCGCAAAATCTGTGTGATCTTGCCAGAACATTCAGAGTGACACTCATTAGAGTTCATAGTGACGAATGGAAATCCTTCCAGTGTCAACATCAAACAGCACTGCGATAGGTAACTCGCAAGATTCTCTATGAATCAAGCTTGTGACAAGCTCGAAAGCAACAATGGTGCGATTCTTATTGGATAAACTTGTTCCATGAATTCTGAATTGACGACTCTAATCAGACGGATAATTTATCCTTATGATTCACTCTTTACGTTCGCAGTCTGCTTTGAGACGGTCGAGTAAAGAGAACTGGCTACTACCGCCGGGAAACCCTGTCAAGGAGGTTCTTAGTCGAATCTACGCTATCACAGGTACGGTATCTGATACCGTCTAACGGTCTTCACCGACCGGAGGTAAAATACTACCGAGTTAGGATGAAATGTTCAAAGCCATTTTATCCGTGTCTATATATGATGTTGCATATCAAGAAGGTGGCGTAGCTATGTACTAACCGATGTCGATTCAGAAGTCACAAGAGCACAAGATGGCGATAATCAAGATACCTAAGAATGTACGAATGGAATAGGTCATCTTAGTCACAAGGAGCACAAGATGGAATTCTCAAGCACTCAAAGTCAAAAGACAAAGGTTCAAGATAAAGATCAAAAAAGCATGAAGGAATAAAGCCGTTGAAAACAAGATCAAGACCAAGATACAAGACCAAAGATGGAAGATCACCTCCACAAGAATGTATTCACTCAGTCATCTTATGCATTTAAAGATGACCGATACATTGGGGGAGATTGTTAGCCCTATATTTTATATAGTCAAAAAAGAATGTAATAGGTCATCTTAGTCGTTAATGGTCTTGTATTGTAATAGGTTAGTCGGGTTAACCGGGCTTAGACTTTAAGCTAATATTGTATAAGTTAGGGGCGTAAGCCCAAGCAAAGCCAAGCCCGACCCAAGGAAACTAAACCCACGGCCCAAATGCCAAGGGTATATATACCCTCTTCCATGTGTGGAAGAGGGTGTTGGTTACATTTTACTTTCTTTCTCTAAAGTTTAACCTTCCAACAATTCTCTCTAGTTTCTCTCTCTACCTTTCTTCTCTTTCTCTCTCTAGAATCTTGTGTTATGTATTAAGTTGGATTAACATACGCCAAGGGACCCGAAGAAGGTGCCAGAAGGATCCCGACCCCTACGTCAAGACGAGCTACCACTCCTTGTGTCTACCCAACACATGACTCTTCCTTTGGAAGACGTGCCGTGATGTACGTATTTCGATACCCTTTTAGGAAAAAGGAATATAAAGCGGGCAAGTATTAAACTCGACGGTTTAGGAAAACCAACAAATCAAATAAGTGCGAGTTTGTTCTCAGCGGAGGTGTATGAGTTGTGTGCCAATAATATAAAATAATGTTTGGATTAGTGTCGTTTTTGGGTTTAGAGAAAGAAAACTAAAAGACGAGCTATACTACGACGAGTGACGTAAAACGTGAACGTAAATACGTAAAACGCGACGAAAATAAAAGTTTTAAACAAAAAACAAATTAAAAATTAAAACTAAGTCTAAAATAATATATTTAAGAATAAAAAATAAATAAATAAAATTTAAAACCTTTTATTAATTAAATATTCAATTTTAAATGCTAATTAAAGACCTAAAAATAAATATAATTAACAAAAATCCCAAAATATTATTTTATCAAACAAATATCTTACTTATATTATTTAAACACTAAAAAGTATTTTTCCTAAAATTTTAAAACTATTTTTCTAATTTATAAAGGCTAAAAATAATTTTTAAACTATAATAATGGTGAAAATTAATAAAATAATGATAAAAATAAATTTTATTTTTTTAAAAGTTCTATTTTAACTAAATTAACAAGGGAAAAATAAAAAAGTTTATAAAAACTAAAGAAAATGGCTAAAAATGAAAATACCCCAAAGTACTCCAATTTTTAGTTTTTTGGGGTACTTTAGTTCTGTCCGATATATCCTTCAGACAAAGATGTCGTCCAAGATCTGTGTTGTCCGATATCGGACAACACTAAAAAAACAAAAAAAAAGTGTCGTTCTCGGACAAGAAAACAGAAAGTTACTGTATGGTTTTTCGGCTGAATCGAGCTCGTTTTTGTTTGTTTTAGGCTTGTTTGTCGATGTTTTTTGGCACAAACGGCACCCTCACAAGTATTGACTTGTGAGGAGTCAATCACAAACATAAAAACACACAAAATTAAACAACAATCATGCCATAATTCAATAAAAATTAGCAAAATGGACAGAAAAAAAGGGCTACGGGTTGTTTTGCTTAGACATTGACCTCCAAAAGCTATAAAAACTACCCTAACCTGTCTAAATCCTAACAACCAGCTTAAGCACAACTATATTTACCTAGCATCTAATAATGAAACCAAAAGTTTAACCAGAAAACAAAAAATTAAACTCAAGTATTCTGCTCGTATGGACAGTTTAGACAAAAAGAGTGATTAGGGCTTAACAGTGAGCTTAAATACCTCTAATGAGCTACCAAAAGTTCTCAAAATCCTATGACCAGATTGTGCACACCTTAAATCTAACCTAAGTTGACTGTAACTAAGATTTCAAAACCCACAATGCAAAAACAAATACTAAAATTTCCCTAAATGTTCAGTGTGCAGGCAGAAACTCACTTTGCTGATGCAAATGGTAAAAATAGAACTTTGGCGGATACATACTTGATTTTAGGTCAAGTAAACTACACTTTTAAAAGCTCACACTCCTAAAACCTAACCTAAGCTAAATGTATACCAAGATTCATAAGCTAAAACACACAAACAAGTCCAAAATTAACCCTACTGTCTAATTAAACAGATTTTACTAAAAGCATACAAAACTTGACTAATCAATAAACAAAACTAAATAAAACTCAAAACCTACAATTTCAGTCAAAACAAAAGTATAAAAGCATGAAAGATTCACTTAGTTGTCACCCTAATGGTTTGAAAGAAAACACCTTCTATGCAGTTCTTTTATAGAAAATTGAAAACCTCAAAACTTTTTGACTACTTGAAATCCCAAAAAAAACCTACAAACTAACCTAAAGTAACATAAGAAACATGTCTAGGCCGCTTTTAACTTGGTACAATGTCACCTTCACCTTGTTAAACACAAATCCAAACACCCCTTATATTTCACAAAACCAAGATTATCAAAGACCTTTTAAGGTAAGCATAACCAATCTTCTTATAATCATACTAAACATGTGTAAAGGACCACACAAACAGAGATTTAACATTAATCTACCTTAAACTAACATTCATGGATAACAATTACACAACACTCAAATAATAACAAGGTATATAAAGGGTTCAAGCCCCAAACCTGATCTTGGCTTTGTTCAAGCCAAGAAGGCAGCTGATGCCATCTCTATAATACTCGTGAGCGTATAAGAAGGTTGTGAAATGATTGGTTTGTTGGGGTTCAACAACAGAACCAAACTGATAACTAGGTTTTACTAGGTTCTATTTTTGTTCTCGGTATCTTAACGAATTGATCTTAGCTCTCTATGTGTGACTTAGATGATCTTTGGTGAAAAAGAATATTTTTGGGTGATTTTAAATTTAAATGCAAAGACTTAAAAGTAAATAGGTACTTAAAATAAATCTAAGTCTAATTAAAGTAAAGTGCAAGTATTAAAAGCGTGACTAAAATTAAAGGGCACTAAAGTGAATTGACGTAAACTTAAATCTATCTAAGGCAAACTTAAAGTGCGACTAAGACTAAGGCAAATAATCTAAAAGTGCAATTAGATAAAAAGGAAAGAAAAATAAAGCTTGAAAATAAAAATCAAAGACAAAAGCTAATAAGAACCTAAATACAGCTCATTTAGAATAAACCTTCGTTTGGAATAATCACTCAACTTAAATGTCACCTTTGGTTGAAATGATTCTTCTTCACTTGGAATATTACCAAAGTCCTTGATCCGGAACAAACTTGCCTGAATATGTCACTTATCCAAAACAATCTTTCGTTCGGAACTTGCTGATTCGGAATCTTGTAAAATCACCCTTGATTCGGAAGTTTTGGTCACCCCTTGATTCGGAACTTTCCGGATGAAGCACCTTTATTCGGAACTTTTGAAGTTCCGAATCAAGGCTCTTGGTTCGGAACTGTTGGAATTGGTTCGGAAGTTACTGATTCGGAATGTTCCGAATGAAGAATCCTGGTTCGGGAGTTTTGACTTCCGAATGAACAAGTTTGATTCGGAACTTTTGAAGTTCCGAATGAGGCTCCTTTATTCGGAACTTTTGAAGTTCCGAATGAGTTTCCTTGATCCGGAACTTTTTGAGTTCCGAATGAACAACCTTGGTTCGGAAGTTTCAGACTTCCGAATGAAGCCTTGGTCCGGAAGTTTTGTCTTCCGAATGAAACCTCAATCCTTCCCTTGGTTCAGAACTTTTTCTGGAAACACAGAAACAAGCAAAACTCTTCCGAAGAACAAGGAAGATGAGTACCAGCAGTTATAAACAAAAAGTAAGCTAAATCAAACACACGGATCAATAAAAACAGTAACGATCAAACAAATAAGCATAAACAACCAATCAAAAACATGAAATTAAACAACTTTAACCATAATAACCAAAAACACTTTGGATCAAAATAAAAGCATGAACATGAACATAAACACCACAAATCAAAGAATAAGAAAGGTAGATAAGAGATTGACAAGATAAAGTAAAGATTAACAATAATTAAAAGGAAACTTACTTGAAATTAAATGAATTTAAGGTGCAAGACAAGGTAATTAAATTGACAATTAATGTAAATGACAAGTATTTAAATGGTGGAAGAGCTAATTGTCACACTTAGCCAACAAGAGTGAAATGATAACTAATCTAGTCTATTTATAGGGAAGACTAAAGCTTGCTTAGGAAGCTTCCTTAATTGCGTACTTAGTCCCTCCTTCTTTAATCTTCTTCTTAATTGCAAGACTAAGTCCCTCCTTCTTTAAATCTTCATTAAATGTGGACTTAAAGGACTTTTAGCTTCGGGATTTCTTTGAACTCGTCTTTAATTTCTTCAATAAATAGACTTGAATTCTTCGGCTTTTGATAAACTTCCGTCTTTTGACTATTTCCTCGATAAATCTTCAGAATTGGTCGTGGACTTCCGTTCTTTTTGCACTCTTGACTTCTTGGCTTCGTCTTTTATCCTTTTCTTCAATAAAAGTCCATAAATGCCCGTGAATGTCCGTGTTTTATCCATTTTTCACCTTTTCATCCTAAATCACAACAAAAACACAAACCACGCATAATTCCGACATAAAAGACATAAAATACACGTTTCGGTCCGGTTATTATTGTAGTTAAGTGGTAGAAAAGATGGGTGTTTACACACCTATCAAATCCCCTACACTTGACCATTGCAATGTCCTCATGCAATGCATTAGTTACAAAGCAAGATTACACTTTTCATCATAATCAATCCACGTTGGCCTTTATTAAAGAGATAGAAAATTAAAAACATACAAGATAAAGAAATCAAAAGCATACCTTGGGTTTTGAAAATGTTATGAATAATCATCATCCTCAAGTTTTCACTTTCTCCAAACCAAGCTTAAAAACGAGATCATTGTTATTATAAGTTAGTAAACTAACACGAACTCATGTGGGCCAATTACTCACTTAGACTCCCTTATTCCTACGGGTATCTCTTATATTTTATTGTTGTCTTGAATGATCACGAAGATGCATTGTTTGACTTATTTCGATAGTTATTTAGTCTGAAAATAAAGTGCACGATTTAATCAATAGTTAGCTAAAGGACCAAATCTTTTAAAACTGCTTCTCGGGATATCAGAAAGTTCTTATCTTGGCATAACTTGGTTCGCGATTTGAGACCTTTCTCGGGCCGATATTTGGCAGCGACTTCATACTTCAAATCTTGAGAGACGTTCATGAAATAATGGTCTTCTCTTCATAATTGGAATTTCTTCACTTGGAATTTTTGAGAGATTCTTCATATATAGACCACGACTTCTTCATTTTTCTCCAATCTTTATTTTGGACTTTGATATACAACGATCCGCCTCCTTTTATGACTTGGATCTATTTATCCTCATACCTTGTTAGGGTCTTTTCGGATACACTTCTCCATGACTTGGGGAGTTTTGCTTTACGTCGTGAGTCTCGATCCTTCATATTGATTTTCGATAAATGATTCTTCACATCACTTTGGATCTTTAGCAACAAAACATAGCCCTCATGCCTTGTTAGGGCCTTTTCGGACTCGCCAATCTTCGCGCCCCGCTTCATAAGTTATGCCTTGGCTATGAACTCTCGTCATTACCGAGCAACTTTTAAACGATCTGGGGCTAGAAGCTAAGTAACTTTTCAAATCGTACAACCTTATTTATTAGCAAATAAATTATTAGCAAGCGATGGGAGAATAGGCTCATAATTAACTCACATAAATTCATGAAAGAATGCTGAACTTATAATTGGCTCTATCATCTCTCGTTCTCCACAGTTTAAAATCTCAAGTAATGAGACTCGTGGATACTTAGCCTATTAAATCAAAGTTTTGGGTTTTCGAGTCGCCTATAGGATCTTGCAAATTCTTAGACTCTTTCAAGTTTAGAAATCGCATCTTAAAGTTCCCTTGATAAACGACTCTCTAGGATCAATTATAGGAACTTGCGAAAAGTTCTTGTTCTTAACCCGTGAGAGTTAAGACTTTCGCGTTTTATAGCTCCCTATATAAAAGCCTAGCAAAACTTGACTTCAACATGTTAAGGATACTAGCTAGAGTAAACTCGGATTGAGTCAAAAGATTCACAACGTTTGAAAATTAAAACCACTTATTAAACATTTATTCTAGCAAAGAAAGAAAATAACTATACAAAAGGGAAAAACTAATAGGCCAAAATAGATCAAAAATTTTGAAAAGTGTCGAAAAATTCATTTTCCGGTTAAAATGAGGACAAATACAAGGAAAAGACCACTTAACTTCGATAGAAGTCTCCCCTACACTTAAGATAAACATTGTCCTCAATGTTTAAGCATGTGGGAGTAAGCTCCCCTACACTTAGGACATTGTGCACGTTGTTTAAATCTTGCTAAGGAAAAGACAACTAAAGAGATTCCTATTTTAATATTGAGGAAATATAAAATAGTGAATCGAAAAGAGTTTAGGATAGAACCGGGAAGAAGTAGAACACGGAATCACGGGTCGTCAAGAATCATCAAGAGTGGATCATTTGAAGCTCGAATCCCTGATTAAGAAGTGAGGAGAGGAAATAGCAAACCAAAGGGGTCCCCCTACACTTATGATAAAGAAAGCATTAATATAGATACATGGGTTGCCTCCCAAGAAGCGCTTGGTTTTTGTTAACCGAGTCGTGAGCTTGACTCGACCTTGATTATCAACGGAAGTAGTATGAAACAAATCCACCAGGATCAAAGACATAGTTTTCATCCATCAATAAGCAAGAGCTTAAGGCGAACAAGGCAAGCCAAAAGAGAAATGGCAAGGTTCCCTTAAGCAGCGACGGAGCATGGTGGAAGCAAAGTTGAAGTGGAGCAAGCATGTCTTCAAAATTTCCAAAGATATTTCCTTTTATTTCATCAGGTGGATACTGAGATGGCTTAAAGACTTCGATACCGGGATCGAACACCTTTTCCTTTAGGGGAAAATAGCACTCAGGCTCAGCCGAGTGTGAAGAAGATCCGCAAAGAAGCACAACCTCGTCCTCAGAAATGGGACAAAGAGGTGTCAAATCATACGTGCAACGGATTTCGGTGTCGACCGGTTTCTTCTCCTTTGACAAAATGCTCTTCAAATCCAAAGTAGGATCAAGGCGGTAATCTTCAAAATCCAAAGGAGGAGCATCACTCTCATGAGGGAAGTATGTGTTGAGAAATTCAGAGAAATCTTCCTCAAATGAATAATCGTCCAAAGTAGGATCGAGTGAAGGTGGAGGATCTTCATCATGTGAAGAATCGCTCGATAGAGTATCAGCCTCATCGAAATCATCGAAAGTGGGTAGCTCAGGATACTCAGAAGTACAATCAAAATCATCCGAATCTGAGCTAGAATTATTATCTTCATAAGCATCAAAGACCGGTGGAGAATCAAAAATGGGAGGAGCGTCCAAAGTAAGGAGAGAATCATCCACATTCTCTTCAAAGAGTGGATTATCAGTGGAAGACTCGAATAGAGGATTGTCATAGACGGTAAAGTCATCGAGCACATTTATCATATTCACTGATTCTCGGCTTCCAAAAGATTTGTTTGTAGGTGCTCCCATTTTGAAATTTTGTGAGGCATTCCCGACTCTTAAGATTAACTCTCCTTCGGCCACATCTACTAAAGCACGTCCGGATCTTAAAAATGGCCGACCAAGTATTAAAGGAATACGAGGGTCCATTTCATAATCAACTACGACAAAGTCGACCGGGAAAGTAAATGCGCCAACTTGAAAGAATACGTCTTCAGCTATACCAACGGGGTAAGCGAGAGTGCGATTAGCAAGTTCGAGAGTCATCTTTGTTGGAATGAGATCGGGTAATGAGAGTGTTTTCCAAACACTCAAAGGCATAAGATTTATACTAGCCCCGAGATCCGCAAGGGCAGTAAATTCTTCAGTTTTGTTGAACACGCAAGGCAACACAAAACGACCGGGATCCCCTAGTTTTTCCGGAAGTTCTTTAAGAATAACTGCAGAGCAGTTTTCATTTAAGCGTGTGTTGGTGAGTTCAATCAGCTTCTCCTTTTTGTTAAGCAAGTCCTTAAATGCTTTGGCAAATTTGGGCATGTGGACAAGTGCTTCAAGAAAACTAATGCTGAATCCCATTTGAGAAATCATACCGATATATTTCGTTATTTGCGAGTCCTCCTTTGTTAGATCATTGGTCTTGCCTATACGAGAAGGGTATGGGATTCTAGGTTGATAAGGGTTAGGTGAAGGTGTAGGTGGTGACGGTTGTGATGTTGACGGGTTTTTCCGAGATACATTGTTATGATGAGGCGGAGACGGGAATGGTGCACTATTACTAGGTGTAGGAGGAGTAGGGATACATGGTGGTGGAGGAGGCGTAGATGATGGTGGTGGAGTGACAATGGTAGTTCCACTACGCGTAGTTATAGCACTCACATTAGCTCGCGGATTGGTGACGGTATTTGAAGGTAGAGAACCCGAAGAAGAAGAAGGTTGAGCTTCAGGCAAGAAACTAGCCAACAGATTCTTCAATTCAGTTGTTTGAGTGATGAAGGAGGATTGAAGGTTTTCACGAACCTCATTTCTGATGTCATTACCTTGCTTTAAGATATCTCCTTTTAGATTGATAATTTGGCTCTGTAGATTCTTGATTTGCTCACCTTGAGTTCTCATGATTGTGTCAACATCGGGGTTAATGGGTGGGTGTTGTTGGGTGGGTGGTTGATAAGGGTTAGAAGCACGAGGTGGGATTTGGTTGCTTCTATTGTAGTTGTTGGCGGGGTTTTGGTTTTGAGGAGAAAAACCGGGTGAAAGGTAATTGTTTGAACGGTAGCTCAGTAGATTTCTATCCCCTTGTTGTCTAGCTTGGTAATTTTCCGGTGAATAATTACCGTAAGCTGCATACACATTTTCCGGATTTCCTTGTGTCGAAGGACAATCGGTGTATGAGTGAGGACCGCCACATGTTTCACAAGGATTAGCGACCGCTTTAACTTGTTGTTGTTGGTTTGAAGCGAGAAGCGTAATACTTTTGCTCATTTCAGCCATCATGCGGGTGAGTTCGGTCATCTCAGGGTTTGCTGAGGTAGAGGAAACATTGACTCTCGTGTTGTTTCTAGAAGAAGCAGAAGAATCCCAGTTCTTATGATGAGTAGTCATGTTCTCTATTAGCTCTCTACACTCCTCGGGTCTCCTTTTCATGAATGTGCCACCGGCGGCTGCATTAATCGTATCACGATCTCGAAAAGTCAATCCGTTGTAGAAAGTATCGATCAAGGTGACCGGAAGCATGTTGTGGTTTGGACAACGGTCGATCAAGACATTATATCTCTCCCATGCGTCAAAAAGAGATTCATCGGGATCTTGCATGAAACCGCTGATCTGATTGCGAAGGCTTGTGACCATGGATGGTGGAAAGTAGCGCGAAAGAAAACGTTGAGTCATGTCATCCCAAGTGTGAATAGAATTTTTCGGGAGACGATCAAACCATTTTTCGGCATGATGCGATAAAGTATGTGGGAAGAGTTGTAGGCGGAGTACATCCATTGTGGCCCCAGGCAACTTCATGCTTTGGGTGATTGTAATGAACTTGTCGAGGTGTTTGTTGGCATCATCATCAGGCAATCCTCTAAATGGGTTTGTTTGTACTTGCTGAATCATGTGGTGCTTCAACGAAAACTCAGGAGCGTTGATTTGCATCGGCGCAATCGGTCCTCCTCGTCCGAACATGGTTGGTTGACAAAGTTCCTCCATGGTCCGAAGATCGGGCTGTGGAAGAGCATTGTTGTTATTATTATTATTGTTGAGGTGCGGTAGTTGATTATTGTTGTTAACACCTGCCATATCTAAATCTTCTTGAGGCTCGGGCTCTTGGTAGTTAGAAGATCTAGTACGCATACACCTGAAAATGCAAAAGAAAAAGAAACCAAACGCAAAGACAATATATATACACAATAAAAAGAAAATCTTTTTGGATTTTTGAAAGTTTTAATTTTTTTGTGGTTTTGGTTTTGAATTTTTAATGCAAGAAAAATAACGTTCACGAGTGAACGGATCCCAAAAAGCAACGTGTCTAGCACAGAAAACTGTTGATCGTAACGAAAAGAGCCGGCAGCGGCGCCATTTGATAACTAGATTTTTCTAAGTTCGATTTTTGTTCTCGGTATCTTAACGAATTGATCTTAGCTCTCTATGTGTGACTTAGATGATCTTTGGTGAAAAAGAATATTTTTGGGTGATTTTAAATTTAAATGCAAAGACTTAAAAGTAAATAGGTACTTAAAATAAATCTAAGTCTAATTAAAGTAAAGTGCAAGTATTAAAAGCGTGACTAAAATTAAAGGGCACTAAAGTGAATTGACGTAAACTTAAATCTATCTAAGGCAAACTTAAAGTGCGACTAAGACTAAGGCAAATAATCTAAAAGTGCAATTAGATAAAAAGGAAAGAAAAATAAAGCTTGAAAATAAAAATCAAAGACAAAAGCTAATAAGAACCTAAATACAGCTCATTTAGAATAAACCTTCGTTTGGAATAATCACTCAACTTAAATGTCACCTTTGGTTGAAATGATTCTTCTTCACTTGGAATATTACCAAAGTCCTTGATCCGGAACAAACTTGCCTGAATATGTCACTTATCCAAAACAATCTTTCGTTCGGAACTTGCTGATTCGGAATCTTGTAAAATCACCCTTGATTCGGAAGTTTTGGTCACCCCTTGATTCGGAACTTTCCGGATGAAGCACCTTTATTCGGAACTTTTGAAGTTCCGAATCAAGGCTCTTGGTTCGGAACTGTTGGAATTGGTTCGGAAGTTACTGATTCGGAATGTTCCGAATGAAGAATCCTGGTTCGGGAGTTTTGACTTCCGAATGAACAAGTTTGATTCGGAACTTTTGAAGTTCCGAATGAGGCTCCTTTATTCGGAACTTTTGAAGTTCCGAATGAGTTTCCTTGATCCGGAACTTTTTGAGTTCCGAATGAACAACCTTGGTTCGGAAGTTTCAGACTTCCGAATGAAGCCTTGGTCCGGAAGTTTTGTCTTCCGAATGAAACCTCAATCCTTCCCTTGGTTCAGAACTTTTTCTGGAAACACAGAAACAAGCAAAACTCTTCCGAAGAACAAGGAAGATGAGTACCAGCAGTTATAAACAAAAAGTAAGCTAAATCAAACACACGGATCAATAAAAACAGTAACGATCAAACAAATAAGCATAAACAACCAATCAAAAACATGAAATTAAACAACTTTAACCATAATAACCAAAAACACTTTGGATCAAAATAAAAGCATGAACATGAACATAAACACCACAAATCAAAGAATAAGAAAGGTAGATAAGAGATTGACAAGATAAAGTAAAGATTAACAATAATTAAAAGGAAACTTACTTGAAATTAAATGAATTTAAGGTGCAAGACAAGGTAATTAAATTGACAATTAATGTAAATGACAAGTATTTAAATGGTGGAAGAGCTAATTGTCACACTTAGCCAACAAGAGTGAAATGATAACTAATCTAGTCTATTTATAGGGAAGACTAAAGCTTGCTTAGGAAGCTTCCTTAATTGCGTACTTAGTCCCTCCTTCTTTAATCTTCTTCTTAATTGCAAGACTAAGTCCCTCCTTCTTTAAATCTTCATTAAATGTGGACTTAAAGGACTTTTAGCTTCGGGATTTCTTTGAACTCGTCTTTAATTTCTTCAATAAATAGACTTGAATTCTTCGGCTTTTGATAAACTTCCGTCTTTTGACTATTTCCTCGATAAATCTTCAGAATTGGTCGTGGACTTCCGTTCTTTTTGCACTCTTGACTTCTTGGCTTCGTCTTTTATCCTTTTCTTCAATAAAAGTCCATAAATGCCCGTGAATGTCCGTGTTTTATCCATTTTTCACCTTTTCATCCTAAATCACAACAAAAACACAAACCACGCATAATTCCGACATAAAAGACATAAAATACACGTTTCGGTCCGGTTATTATTGTAGTTAAGTGGTAGAAAAGATGGGTGTTTACACACCTATCACAAACCAATGAAAAGAGAAGGATGGAACAAATGTCTTCAACAAAGTATCACCAAAACCATCTATAAATGGGTACCTGCTAAGAACAAAAAATAAGGCCCAAAAAGCGTCAACCAAAACCAGTTGTCAGTTGGTTTTGGTGTAGTATTTTTGGACAGTGAGTACCCAACAAAGATAAAACCAGAAAAATCTTTTCCTTGTTGAAAAACTTTGTAACATCAAAACTTTGAAACTAATAGTAACCAAACAAGGAAAAACAACAAGTGATTTAAGAACCTTGTTCAAGTTTGGTTGTCAATCAACCTTAACCAAGATTCTATCCAACCTGATTCTTGAAAAAACCTTTAAGCCAAATTTCTTGAACCAAAAGTATTTTGATAAAAAAAGTTAAACTAGTTTTTGCAATGAAAGTAAAAGTTTACACTAAGACAAAAAATGTAAATGGAACACAGCCTTGCAAATGTTTTAAACAATACTGTAACTATTCATTATATAAAAGATTTGTACAAAGCTGGAACAAGGCCATACTACATGTTAGAGCTCCTTAAATACTAGTCTATGGACTATTCTAGACTACAAAAACTATAAGAAACCCTAGCAGACGGATTTCCCATTGTGCCCTTTAAACAAGTTTTGAAAATTTGGTCAAAACAAGGTTATGTGAAGATTCTGATATTGTCATGTGAAGATGAGCTGTAAAGATTGCACCTTGGCCATTCAAAAACTCTTTGGGAGCAATAAATTACTGTGGTTCGTTGATCATGGCTATTCAAACTTGTTTTCTTGTGTGAAGTAGGTCAGGGAACCACTGGGGTGGCAGGTTAGTTATAATTGTGGAAAAGATCAAAACCAATTATCAATTGATTTGTCTTGGAGAAATTAGGGTTCTTATGATGTGTTTTGGGAAGATTAAGCTACAGGGTTTGTTTCCCTCCATGGCTAAATAAATAATACGTTTTTAAAGAATGTATTAAGTATTAAAACGTGGGTTGGGTACTGGGTATAGGTCTTGGGTTGATGGGTGGGTATGGATATTGGGTATGGGTTGGTGAGGTGGCAGAAATTTAGTGGTGGGAACCCTTCGTGTCTTCAAAAATATTCAAAAAAAGTTTGGCAGAATATTACTCCATTCTCTTTGTTATAACTTTGATAAGGTTGTCATTTTTGGCACACACATTGTCACAACTTTTAACCAAGGACCAAATATGAAATATAGCATTCTTCAAGGGCCAAACATGTAATGTCTTGATATTTTAGGGACCCAAATGTAAATTTGGAGTTTTACAAGGGTATAAAATGACAAGTCTTTAATAGTTGAGGGACCAATCTTGATAAATCTTCAAACTTCAAGGGTATTTTTGGAAATGCATCGTTCGGGTCCGGTTCTTTGTGCCGCTCCGTTTCCCGTGTTCGTATTTGCTTGATTCTTGTGATCTTTTGTTGATTTCACGATATCCGTACCTAAAATACACAATGAATAAACACATGCATATTTTTGGGTATTTTAATGATATTTTAAGCGTTTTAAGCCCGATTTGGACGATGAGACTATGTATAATTGCAGTCTCATCACTCCCCATACTAAACCATTGCCGTGTCCCTATGAAATGCTAGAATTAAGTATCATAGCACTTTAATAAGTGTGAAAACACTTATCCTTTTACCACTTATTTCCAATAATAACAAGACCAAAACGTGTATTTTATGTCGTAAAAGTCGGAATTATGCGTGGTTTGTGTTTTTATTGTGTTTTAGGACCAAAAGATGAAAAAGGAAGAAAACACGGGCTTTCACGGGCTTTTATCGAAGAAAACGAGAAAAGACAAAGTCAAAAGATCAAGAGTGCTTAAAAGACGGATGTCCAAGACCTATTCTGAAGATTTATCGAAGAACAAGTCTAAAGACGGAAGTTTAATGAAGTCGAAGAACTCGAGTCTAAATAAATGACGAAATGTTAAGACGAGTTTAATTAATCCCGAGACGACATCGAGAAAGACAAATGAATTAAATCGAGTCGAGAAGAAAAAGAAAGAAGGAAGCACCACACATGCACTTTCCACTTCCCTATAAATACCCTCCTAATCACATTAGGAGGGTGGTTAGCTAGTTTTACTTTTAATTTTTCTTTCTAGTTTTAGAGAGAGAAAGTTCCCAACTTTCTCTCACTAAGTTTTTCTTTATTTTCATCTTTTAAATTTAAGCTTTCTTTAATCTTTGTAATTGGATTCCGTTAATCAAATTCAAGTTAAGTTTTAAGTTTTTAATCTTCTTCTACATTTCTTGGTTTACTTGATTTTTGATTTGAAATCTTTTCTTTGATCTGAATCCTCCATGATCCGTGATTGAAGTTGAGGTTGTATGTTAAGAAAGTGCATTTCTTGTTCTTACAAAAGCTCGTACACGTTTAAGCCATAAGCTCTCTATGCTTATTGGCTTATTTCAAGTTCTAGCTTATTGATTTTCTAATCTCTCAAAGGTTTTTGTCACGATTAAAGTTCCTTTCATAAAGTGTTTGATCTTTATGTTTAAGAGTTGTCAAATTTAAGCTTTTTGAATTGTTTAAGGTTCGGTTAGAATAGCTTATTGTATCAGCTTATTGAGTTTTTAACTTGCCACCAATTTCGGATTAAGTTGAGCTTCCATCGTAATCTTGGGGTTTCTACACATTCCGACGGACTTCTTGGTTTTTATCGCAATAACCCATTAAGGGTTCTGCTTTGCGATAACTTGGTCATTCCCCCTTATTCCGATCTGGATTGCGATCGCTCATTGCGATCGCATATCCCGACGGGACTAAGGTCTTGGTTAAGACGAAACTCTGCCCATTTTCCGACAGCAACTTTCCGATAGATCAACATTACGACAGAGGTGTTTTTAGTTATTTCGATCTGAAACATTGCGACCTAACTCATTCCGATAAGCATCATTCCGACAGAGTTCCATTTGACATTCCGATGGGTATTCGCATGAATTATTCCGATGGGTTGTTTTAGTTGTATTCCGATGGTTATGACCTGGTGCATTCCGACAGAAATGAATTGCAATATTCCGATAGAAAATGTTTTTAAGTTTTAAAGTTTTACTTAAAGGTTTTTTCTAAATAGCTTTTAGTTTAATCCTCAAACGCTTTAATTTCGCTCAACGACATTTTCATACGTGCTTTTAGTTAAATTAGATAAACAAAACCAAACCACTCTTTTGTTCACCAAAAGACGATTGAGTCGCACTTTAGACTGGAAATCAATTCGAAAAGATCAGACGATAAGATTTTATACTTGGGGTAAAAGCCGAGTATTAAATGGCGCCGCTGCCGGCTCTTTTCGTTAACATTAACGGTTTCTAGTGAGAGACGCATTAAATTTTGGGATCCGTTCTTTGAACGTTATTTTCCTTGCTTCAAAAATTTTCCAAAAACCATAAAAAATATAAAATTCTTCAAAAATACAAAAACATTGAAAAATCATAAAAAGCAATTCTTTTCCAAAGGTTTGCACCAAAAAGATTATATAGATATTCTCTCTGTGTATTTTTCTTCTGCAGGTGTATGCGTACTAGATCTTCGAACTATTCTGAGCCCGAGACTCGTGAAGATCTAGATATGGCTGGTGTTAATAACAACAATAATAACCCACCTCTACCCAATTTGAATAATAAGAACAACAACAATGTCCCCCTACCGGATTTACGAACAATGGAGGAATTGTGTCAACCCACCATGAACGGACGCGGAGGTTCGATTACGCCGATGCACATCACGGCTCAGGAGTTTTCGTTGAAGCATCACATGATCCAACAAGTGCAAACTAACCCATTTCGCGGAATTCCGGATGATGATGCCAACAAACACCTCGACAAATTTATTACCATCACCCAAAGCATGAAGTCACCCGGTGTTTCTATGGATGAACTTCGCCTTCAACTATTTCCCCACTCGCTTTCTCACCATGCCGAAAAATGGTTTGACCGTCTCCCAAAGAATTCTATTCATACTTGGAATGACATGACTCAACGTTTTTTGTCGCGCTACTTCCCACCATCCATGGTCACAAGCCTTCGTAACCAAATTAGTGGATTCATGCAAGACAATGATGAATCGCTCTTTGATGCTTGGGAAAGATACAATGATTTGATCGACCGCTGTCCGAACCATAACATGCTCCCCGTCACTCTCATTGATACTTTCTACAATGGTCTCACTTTTCGTGATCGTGACACGATCAATGCCGCCGCCGGTGGTACTTTTATGAAAAGGAGACCGGAGGAGTGTAGAGAGTTGATTGAAAACATGACTACTCACCACAAGAATTGGGATTCATCCGCATCCTCAAGATCTAACTCGAGAGTAAATGTTTCTTCTACTACTTCCAATCCCGAGATAACCGAACTTACCCGACAAATCGCGGATATGCACAAGGATTTCATAACCATGGCCACAAACCACTTTCAACAAGCTAAAGACGTTGCTATTTCTTTTGACACATGTGGTGGTCCTCATTCTTACAATGATTGTCCTTCTACGCTAGGGGATTTTTCTAAAAACGTTAACGCGGCATACGGTACTTATCCCAGAGGAGGCTATCAAGCTCGTCCTCAAGGAGACCGTAACTTGCTAAGTTATCGTTCAACCAACTACCTTGCACCACCCGGTTTCCCTCCTCCAAACCAAAACCAACAACAAAGCTATAACCGAAACAACCAATCCCAACCTCGTGCTACCAATCAATATCAATCCCAAAGAAACCCATACCCAACTCAAGGAAATCCTCAAGCTTACCAAGCTCCACCTCTCAATCAACCGATGGCATTGAATCCAGACGTCGAGACGTTCATGAAGACTAATAGAGAGATGGTGACGAATCTTCAGAGTCAATTCGTCAACTTGAAGGGAGAAATGGAGAAACAAGGGAACGATATTCGAGCCGAGCTAAGGAATGACATGGCAAAACAAAGCAATGAGATGCGTGCAGACATGAGAGACTCTTTCAGCACTCAAGCGCTAAACATACGTGATATGATCGGTTCGCTCTTCCAAGGTAATCAACCCTCTTCTTCGGGTACTCTTCCGAGTAACAGCGTTGCGAATCCAAGAGGGGAGATGAAAGCAATCACCACTCGTAGTGGAAAAGGTTATACGGAAACCGAGCTTCCTACACCTCCACCCGTGATTGTGAACAAGGAAAAAGAGCAACTTTCCCCACCTCCTTTGCCTTCTACCCCCATTTCCCCACCACCCGTGGTTGTGAGTGATCCTACTCCCCTAAAGCCTTCTTCTTCATCCAATATACCTTATCCTTCAAGGTTGAGGAAAGAGAAGCAAAAGAGAAAGGATGATATTCAAGTTTCAAACTTTCTAAAAATGTTTAAACAATTGAATTTTAACATCTCCTTTGCCGAGGCTCTCGCTCACATGCCTAAATACACGAAGATGTTTAAAGATCTTCTTAGTGACAAGGAGAAGCTTCTTGACATTGCTCAGACCCAACTTAATGAGAATTGCTCCGCCGTTCTCTTAAGGAAATTGCCCACCAAACTTGGTGATCCGGGTCGCTTCTTGATTCCTTGTAACTTTCCGGGAGTAGAGAATTGCATGGCCCTAGCCGATCTAGGTGCCAGTATAAACTTAATGCCTTAAAGTGTTTGGAAGCAATTATCTCTCCCCGAGCTAGTCCCCACCAAAATGACTTTGGAATTTGCTAACCGTACGGTTGCTTATCCAGTGGGGATAGCCGAAGACGTCTTCGTTGGCGTTGACAAATTCACCTTCCTGGAGGATTTTGTTGTCGTTGACTACGAGATGGATCCTCGTGTTCCATTAATCGTTGGACGTCCCTTCTTGAGGACCGGTCGCACTCTCATTGATGTAGCCGCGGGCGAAATAATCATGAGAGTTGGTGACGATAAAATTGTCTTCAACATGGGTAAGATTTCTAAGCAACCTTATTCATATGAGAGTGTTAATGCTATTGATGTTCTCGATGAGGCTTGTGAAGAACATTTTCATGATGCTTGCAAAAGTACTCCCTCTTCTCTACCCAATGTTGAGACCGTTGCCTCAATTGCTCCGTCATTGACTCCTTTTGGAGAAAGTGACTTGGATGATTTCGAAGCTAGCTTGGGTCCTCTCGATATTAAGTATGATGATTCTTCCACTGATTGGGATGAAGACATTCGTACTATTGAGAGACTTCTCAATGAAGACCCATTTTCTCCTCCCTCTCCTAAAGAGGTGACTAATGATGATCCATCGTTAGTTTCAGCATCTATTGAGGATCCTCCTACTCTTGAGCTTAAGGACCTACCTCCTCATCTTGAGTACGTTTTCCTTGAAGATAACCAGAAGTTACCGGTCATCATCGCAAAGGACCTGAAAGCAAAGGAAAAATCCCGACTTATCGCCGTGTTGAAGAAACATAAAAGAGCTATCGCTTGGAAAATCTCCGACATTCGCGGAATTGATCCTCACTTTTGCACACATAAAATTCTCATGGAGGACGACTTTAAGCCCACAATTCAAAGCCAACTAAGGGTGATCCTAAACTCCATGAAGTCATCAAAAAAGAGGTTATTAAACTTCTTGATGCGGGTATGATTTACCCTATTTCGGATTCACCATGGGTTAGTCCAGTCCATTGTGTGCCTAATAAAGGTGGAATCCCCGTTGTGCCCAATGCCAATAGCGAGTTAATTCCTACACGTCTCGTTACTGGGTGGAGAGTTTGTATAGACTACCGCAAACTCAATGATGCCACGAGAAAGGATCATTTCCCTCTTCCTTTTATGGACCAAATGCTTGAACGTTTAGCGGGTAATGAATATTACTGCTTTCTTGATGGTTTCTCGAGTTATTTCCAAATACCCATCGATCCCCAAGATCAAGAGAAGACAACATTCACTTGTCCCTATGGCACATTTGCCTACAAAAGGATTCCTTTTGGCTTATGCAATGCCCCCGGGACTTTCCAAAGGTGCATGTTGGCTATCTTCCATGACATGGTTGAGCAAACCATGGAAGTCTTCATGGATGATTTCTCGGTCTTTGGGGATTCCTTCTCTTCTTGCCTTGCCAATTTGGAGCATATGCTTAAGCGGTGCGAAGACACTCGCCTTGTTCTAAATTGGGAAAAATGCCATTTTATGGTAAAAGAAGGCATTGTGCTAGGACAGAAAAATCTCTAAAGCCGGTCTTGAAGTTGACCGTGTTAAAGTAGATGTCATAGCCAAATTACCTCCACCTTCAACCGTGAAGGGTGTGAGAAGTTTTCTGGGTCATGCGGGCTTCTATCGTCGATTCATTCAGGATTTCTCTAAAATCGCTCGCCCGATGACCCACCTCTTGTAAAAAGATACTCCTTTTATCTTTTCTAAAGAGTGTATTGAAGCCTTCAATCTTCTTAAGGATAAGCTAACTAAGGCACCGGTCCTGGTTACCCCTACTTGGGAGCTACCCTTTGAATTGATGTGCGATGCTTGCGATTTTGCTATTGGTGCAGTTTTGGGCCAAAGAGTGAATAAACACTTCCAACCAATCCACTATGCTAGCAAAACAATGACGGGGGCTCAATTACATTATACGACAACCGAAAAAGAGCTTTTAGCTGTTGTCTATGCTTTTGAAAAATTTCGCCCCTACCTTGTTCTATCCACCACAATCGTATACACGGACCATTCCGTGTTGAAGTACTTGATGACTAAGCACGACTCTAAGCCAAGACTTCTTCGCTGGGTTTTACTCCTTCAAGAATTCAACATTGAAATTCGTGACAAAATGGGAGCCGAAAACCTAGCAGCGGATCATCTGAGTAGACTTGAGGATCCATATCAAGGGGATCATCCGAACAAAGAGATCAATGACTCTTTCCCCCTTGAGACCTTAATGTCTATAAATCTCAATCTTGATGACACCCCGTGGTTTGCCGACATTGCAAACTACTTAGCGGGTGGTGTTCTCATCAAAGGGTTAACATCCCAACAAAAGAAGAAGTTCTTGAATGATGTTAAGACTTACTTTTGGGATGACCCTTTTCTATTCAAACAATGTGCCGATCTGATCATTCGTCGATGTGTTGATGGACCGGCAGCTTTGCAAATCCTTTGCTTTTGCTATAAAGGACCCACCGGTGGTCACTTTGGTCCCAACTACACCGCTAAGAAAGTGTTTGACTCTGGATTCTATTGGCCCACCATTTATCGTGACGCTCACGAAATGGTTAAGCATTGTGATGCTTGCCAACGCCAAGGAAAGATCACACATAAAGATGAGATGCCTCAAAATTTCATACAAGAATGTGAAATCTTTGACGTATGGGGCATCGACTTTATGGGGCCATTTCCATCATCCAAAGGGAACAAGTACATCCTCGTAGCCGTTGACTACGTTTCTAAATGGGTTGAAGCTAAGGCTCTTCCTACGAACGATGCGAGGGTGGTTGTGAACTTTTTGAAGCAGCTCTTTGCTCGATTTGGTGTTCCTCGTGCTATCATCAGTGACCGCGGGACTCATTTTTGCAATGATCAATTTGCAAGAGTTATGACTAAGTACGGTGTTAATCATCGTCTTTCCACCGCTTATCATTCCAAAACCAATGGGCAAGCCGAGATTTACAACCGTGGATTGAAGTGAATTCTGGAACGTACTGTGGGAGAGCATCGTGCCGCGTGGGCCGATAAGTTAGATGATGCTCTGTGGGCTTTCCGTACAGCTTATAAGACCCCGATTGGTTGTACACCGTATCGTCTTGTGTACGGGAAAGCATGCCACCTCCCCATCGAGCTGGAACATAAGGCGTACTGGGCCTTGAAGTGGGCTAACTTCGACATCAACAAAGCCGGTGATCTTCGCAAGATTCAACTCAACGAGCTCAACAAACTGAGGAATGAAGCTTACGAGAACTCACTAATTTACAAGTAGAAGACCAAGATCATCCATGACACAAGGATTAAGACCCGAGAGTTCCACGGTGGTGATCAAGTCTTACTTTTTAACTCTCGGTTGAAGATCTTCTCTAGAAAGTTGAAGAGCCGCTGGTCTGGTCCATTCATCGTCACCAAAGTCTTTCCATATGGGACCATTGAGCTTTCTCAGCCAAATGGGCCCAATTTCAAGGTGAATGGCCAGCGTTTGAAGCTGTACTTTGGTGAGGACATCTCTCATGAGATGATTCCATCCCTCACCACTTTCTCCATGAACTAAATTGGGTCGAGTCAGGCTCGTGACTCGGTGAACAAAAACAAGCGCTTCTCGGGAGGCAACCCGTGATCTATCCTTTACTGATTTCATAATAAGTGTAGCGGGAGCCCCGTATGTGTTTGTCGTCTTGTTTCTTATCTTGTGCAGGGATTCAAGCTTCAAAGAGCACCTTGATGACTTTTGACGAACCATGATACCGTGTTCCCATATTCCCGGTTCTATCCTAAACTCTTGTGATTCAATATTTCATATTTTATATGTTCACATTGAAATCACCATAGTTGTCCTTTCCTTAGCAAGATTTAAACAAAGTGCACAATGTCATAAGTGTAGGGGAGTTCACTCCCACATGCTTAAACATTGAGGACAATGTTTATATCAAGTGTAGGGGGGACTTCTATCGAAGTAAGTGGTCTTTTCCGTGAATTTGCCCTTATTTTAACCGGAAAATTTGATTTTTCGACATTTTTCAAAATTTTTAATCTATTTTGGCCTAGTTGTATAGTTGTATTTTCCTTTGTTTCCTTGCTTAAATAAAGTGGTTTTTAAATTTTTCAAAGTCGTGAACATTTTGACTCAACCCGAGTTTACTTATCTAAGTTTACTCTAGCTAGTATCCTTAACGTGTTTAAGTCAAGTTTTGCTAGGCTTTTATATAGGGAGCTATAAAACGCGAAAGTCTTAACTCTCACGGGTTAAGAACAAGAACTTTTTGCAAGTTCCTATAATTGATCCTAGAGAGTCGTTTATCAAGGGAAACTTTAAAATGCGATTTCTAAACTTGAAAATGTCTAAGAGTTTGCAAGATCCTATAGATGACTCGAAAACCCAAAACTTTGATTTAATAGGCTAAGCATCCACGAGTCTCATTCCTTGAGATTTTAAACTGTGGAGGACGAGAGATGATAGAGTCAATTATATGTTTGGTATTCTTTCGTGAATTTATGTGAGTTAATTATAAGCCTATTCTCCCTTCGCTTGTTAATAAATTTATCTGTAATAAATAAGGTTGTACGATTTAAAAGGTTACTTAGCTTCTAGCCCAAGATCGTTTAAAAGTTGCTCGGTACGGATTAGAGTTCATAGCCAAGGCATAACTTATTGAAGCGGGATGCGAAGATTGGCGAGTCCGAAAAGGCCCTAACAAGGCATGAGGGCTACAGTTTGTTGCTAAAGATCTAAAAGTGATGTGAAGAATCATCTATCGAAAATCAATATAAAGGATCGAGACACACGACGAAAAGCAAATACTCCCCAAAAGATTATGGAGGAGTCTATCCAAAAAGGCCCTAACAAGGTATGAGGATAAATAGATCCAAGTCCTAAAAGGAGGCGGATCGTTGTATATCAAAGTCCAAAATAAAGATTGGAGAAAAATGAAAAAGTCGTGGTCCAAAGATGAAGAATCTCTCAAAACTTCAAGTGAAGAAATTCCTATTATGAAGAGAAGACCATAATTTCAAGAACATCTCTCAAAGATTTGAAGTATGAAGTCACTACCAAATATCGGTCCGAGAAAGGTCTCAAATCGTGATGCGAGTTATGCCAAGATATGAACTTTATGAGGTCCCGAGAAGCAGTTTAAAAGATTTTGTCCTTTAGCTAACTATTGATTAAATCGTTCACTTATTTTCGGCCTAAATAACTATCGAAATAAGTTAAACAATGCATCCTCGTGATCATTCAAGACAAAAATAAAATATAAAAGATACACCTAGGAATAAGGGAGTCTAAGTGAATAATCGGCCCACATGAGTTCGTGTTAGTTTAATAACTTATAATAACAATGATCTCGTTTTTAAGCTTGGTATGGGGAACGTGAAACTTGAGGATGATAAACGCTCATGTCAGCCAAAAACCAATGTAAGTCTTTGATTTCTTTACTTGTTTCTATCTTTTTACTTTCCTTAAATGTTTAGTATTTAATAAAGGCCAAGGTGGGTTATTTATGATGAAAAATGTATACCGTGCTTTTAAATTAATGCATTGCATGAGGGCATTGTAATGGTCAACTGTAGGGGATTTAATAAGTGTGAAAACACTTATCCTTTTACCACTTATTTCCAATAATAACAAGACCAAAACGTGTATTTTATGTCGTAAAAGTTGGAATTATGCGTGGTTTGTGTTTTTATTGTGTTTTAGGACCAAAAGATGAAAAAAGGAAGAAAACACGGGCTTTCACGGGCTTTTATCGAAGAAAACGAGAAAAGACAAAGTCAAAAGATCAAGAGTGCTTAAAAGACGGATGTCCAAGACCTATTCTGAAGATTTATCGAAGAACAAGTCTAAAGACGGAAGTTTAATGAAGTCGAAGAACTCGGGTCTAAATAAATGAAGAAATGTTAAGACGAGTTTAATTAATCCCGAGACGACATCGAGAAAGACAAATGAATTAAATCGAGTCGAGAAGAAAAAGAAAGAAGGAAGCACCACACATGTACTTCCCACTTCCCTATAAATACCCTCCTAATCACATTAGGAGGGTGGTTAGCTAGTTTTACTTTTAATTTTTCTTTCTAGTTTTAGAGAGAGAAAGTTCCCAACTTTCTCTCACTAAGTTTTTCTTTATTTTCATCTTTTAAATTTAAGCTTTCTTTAATCTTTGTAATTGGATTCCATTAATCAAATTCAAGTTAAGTTTTAAGTTTTTAATCTTCTTCTACATTTCTTGGTTTACTTGATTTTTGATTCGAAATCTTTTCTTTGATCCGAATCCTCCATGATCCGTGATTGAAGTTGAGGTTGTATGTTAAGAAAGTGCATTTCTTGTTCTTACAAAAGCTCGTACACGTTTAAGCCATAAGCTCTCTATGCTTATTGGCTTATTTCAAGTTCTAGCTTATTGATTTTCTAATCTCTCAAAGGTTTTTGTCACGATTAAAGTTCCTTTCATAAAGTGTTTGATCTTTATGTTTAAGAGTTGTCAAATTTAAGCTTTTTGAATTGTTTAAGGTTCGGTTAGAATAGCTTATTGTATCAGCTTATTGAGTTTTTAACTTGCCACCAATTTCGGATTAAGTTGAGCTTCCATCGTAATCTTGGGGTTTCTACACATTCCGACGGACTTCTTGGTTTTTATCGCAATAACCCATTAAGGGTTCTGCTTTACGATAACTTGCTCATTCCCCCTTATTCCGATCTGGATTGCGATCGCTCATTGCGATCGCATATCCCGACGGGACTAAGGTCTTGGTTAAGACGAAACTCTGCCCATTTTTCGACAGCAACTTTCCGATAGATCAACATTGCGACAAAGGTGTTTTTAGTTATTCCGATCTGAAACATTGCGACCTAACTCATTCCGACAGAGTTCCATTTGACATTCCGATGGGTATTCGCATGAATTATTCCGATGGGTTGTTTTAGTTGTATTCCGATGGTTATGACTTGGTGCATTCCGACAGAAATGAATTGCAATATTCCGATAGAACATGTTTTTAAGTTTTAAAGTTTTACTTAAAGGTTTTTTCTAAATAGCTTTTAGTTTAATCCTCAAACGCTTTAATTTCGCTCAACGACATTTTCATACGTGCTTTTAGTTAAAATTAGATAAACAAAACCGAACCACTCTCTTGTTCACCAAAAGACGATTGAGTCGCACTTTAGACTGGAAATCAATTCGAAAAGATCGCACGATAAGATTTTATACTTGGGGTAAAAGCCGAGTATTACACTTCCAAAATTCATTTTTATGAGAGAGTTATTTAAAACGTAAACTTAAATAAACTACTACACGCGTTTTAGACATAATGTATTGTTTTCATCACGATTAAGTGCCTTTTAGATTGAAAGAATAAGAACACGTGAATACCTCATAGAGATAAGTTCGTCATCCTCGATTTTCACTCGATTCCATGCTAAGCGTGTAACGAGACCATTGTTATTGTAAGTTAGCAACACAATCATTACTCATGAGTGTTAATTACATACTTAGACTCCCTTATTCCTAACTGGTATCTCTTATATTTTATTTTTGTCTTAATGATCACGAGGATACATCATTGACTTATTTTGATATTTTATTAAGGCCGAAATTAAAGTAGGACGATTTAATCGATAGTTAGCCGAAGGACACAATCTTTTAATATGCTTCTCGTAATCTCCTTAAGTTCATATATTGGCATAACTCGTTTCACGATTTGAGACCTTTCTCGGATCGATATTTGGCATGTGTTTCGAACTTCAAATCTTGGAAGACGTTCTTGAAATAATGGTCTCCATATATGGAATTTCTTCACTTGACGTTTTGGACCACGACTTCATCATTTTTCTTCGATCTTTATTTGAAATTTTGATATACAACGATCTGCCTACTTTTAGGACTTGGATATATTTATCCTCATACCTTGTTAGGGTCTTTTTGGATAGACTTCTCCATGACCTTTAGGGGAGTGTATTGCTTCTTGTCGTGTGTCTCGATCCTTCATATTGATTTTGGAATAATGATACTTCACATCATCTTGGATCTTTAGCAACAAAATGGAGTTCCTCATGCATTGTGAGGGCCTTTTTGGAACTTGCCAATCTTCGCATCCCGCTTCAATAAGTTATGCCTTGGCTATGAACTCTATTCGAACACGAGCAACTTTTAAACGATCTTGGGCTAGAAGCTAAGTAACCTTTTAAATTGTACGACCTTACTTATTGCATTTATTTAAACAAAAGCGTGGGGAGAATAAGCTAATAATTACTACACATGAGATCGTGAAAGATTACTAGACTTATAATTAACTCTATCATTTCTCGTCCTCATTTAAGAGAATTAGCCTAAAAGTTAAGGAATCGAAGCTAAGTGCTCAACATGCACGGTCGAGTAAAAAATTACTCTTATTCTCACCATCAGAAAACCTACATTCGTGACTTAAGCACTTATGAAAAATACGAAATTTTTTAAAATTTGGCCATTTTTAGCCTTATTTGCAACAAAACGATAACAAAACGATGAATATTGGATTACCTGGTGACGTAAGCAAGGTGAAGTATCTACTCACCCCCATACACTAAACATTGTCCTCAATGTTTCGAGTCTAGGGGTGAAAACACCCCCATACTAGAGACGAAGTCAAATGCTTAATCTCGAGCATGGAAAGGGTAAAACGAATAACCTAAAAGCCATTTATGAATTATGCTAATAAGATAAACGTTAGAACATAAAAGGATATCATAGGATATCGGAATCTCCAAAGGTAACGGTCGAAGCTCGAGTGACCGTAAAACGAACACGAGAGGCTTCAATGATGACGATGAACCTAATGAATCACAATCACAAACAACCACGAAACAAAGGTCGGAAGAGCACAAGTCCCCTCGTTACACTATTAGAAAAACGATGATATTTACAAGGATAAGCATGAGAATCCCCCACGAGGCACCTTGTTTTTGATAACCGAGTCAAAAGCTCGACTCGAATCCCCATAAATGTGATCATTTAGGGATAATATTGGTATGGTCATTTTTGGTGGGGCTTACATGATAAACAATGCCCAAAAGCAACCGGTACTAAGGACTAAGTCCTTGCAAAATACCGGGATCGAAGATGGCGTCCTCGTTTTCATGGGATAAACGAACCAACGCCACTTCAACATGTGCTAGAACCCCAAAGGGGTAGAAGAAAAGAGATGAGAAGTAGAAAGGTGGGGCAATGGGTAAGGCAAACTTATGAGCTACTCGAGGTAGACTCACACCAAGCAAACGAAAAGATTTTCCATTTATTGTATGGGTGGAAGACCGAGATTTCCCTTTACAAGCAATTCCGGGATCGAATATCTCGTCCTTAGTGGAGAAATGTGAGGGAACATAAGGGGCTTCCCCCACACTAAAACCACACACACCATCGTCAAAAAGAGTAGACGAGGTGGTAGCACTCATACAACGCGGTGATGACGGAGTTAAACTTGTAGAAAAATCTTTTAAGTCAATTTTAAAATCTTTTCCTTTTTCATCGTTCAAAAACTCTTTATGAAAACCCGATTTTATGATGTCAAAAATATTTGGCGTTTCAAATTCAAAATTAGTCGCGCTAAAAATTCTCACATTTAAGTCGTGGTAAGGGGGTGGTGGATTGTATAAGTTCTCAAAACGTTGATCAACAAAGAACACCGCCCCCTCGGGGTCTACATACTCGTCATCCTCATGAACGTCGATCTCATCGATTTCTTCATCAAATATAGTCTTGTCAAACCAAGGTTTGTCATTCCCCTCCTTGAGTATCTTAGAAACTCTCTCGAAAAGATCACGATCAAGCACGAAACCATCATTCATTTGTGGGGATTGTTGATAAGTTAAATCCTCACGAATGTGGTAAACGTAAATCTCATTTGAGTAGTGTTGATTGGGTAACTCCTCGAGAATTGGATTATTGGTGGCCACATGAGTTGGTTCGTCATAAAAAACAAGACGTTCCAACTCATTAAGTTCATCGTCGATCTTGGAAAGATCTACCTTACTTGTAGGTGGAATTGGAGGCAAAAGAGCTAGCTCTCGTTCGATAATTTCCTCAATCTCGGGATCGAACTCATAATTATCATACTTCACATGTGAAGAGGTATTTTTGGGAGAATCCTCAAAAATGGCATGTGGATTTCGAAGTACGTGATCAATCTCGGCAAAATCGCCATCGCCATCGTCAAAGAAAGAGTCGATGTGAGCACTCACAACCATGGTCTTACAAGTCGAATGACTATGCTTACCTGACTTTTCTAAGACGAGAGGATCGATGTCGATAAAACCTTTAGCCTCAACGGGTGTTGGGCTAGGAAATGGAGGCACTTCAATGGAGTTAGAAGTTGAAGCCTCAAAGACGTGGTCCTTCGAAGGTGGTGAAGACGAGTCCATTTTGGTCATTGTCGTGATGGCACTAACGTCGCCCTTCGGAATTGGTCGTTCACTTGTTTCGCCAAATACATCCCAATGTGATTTTTCGTCCATAAATCTACGCATACCCTTTTGAATTAGGTACACGTATTCTTTATCGTTAAAATCATCATCTTTAAAACCGTTCATTTTAATTCTTTCAAAACATGCGTCAAGCCTTATATTTTCCGGTAAAGTTAACATTTTGAAATTATTAGAATTTGAAACATTAGATTTTGAAACCTTGGTTTTCTCATGATCATTAGACACTTGGGATTTATTTGCGAAAAAGTGCATTTTGCCATCCCCATATCTCATAGTAAGTCTCCCCTCGTGGACGTCGATTACGGTTTGAGCCGTTGATAAAAATGGCCGGCCTAAAATAATGGGACATTTAGGGTCACACGCGTAATCGGATATGACAAAATCCGCGGGAAAAACAAACTTTCCAACTTTGACATAGACATCCTCGGCTATTCCAATTGGTATAAGTAGTGTATAATTTGCAAGCTCGATTGTCATATTCGTGGGGGTAAGTGAAGGCAATCTCATCAGTTTCCAAAGAGAATGAGGCATGAGATTGATGCTAGCACCTAAATCGGCAAGGGCTAAACATCCCTCAATCTCGGAAAAATCACAAGGTAGGAGAAATTGGCCCGAATCCTCTTTCTTTCTCGGCATTCGCCTTTTTGGTTTTTTAAGAATGATCGAAGCACAAGTTTCTTCAAGGGTTACTTTGGTGAGGTCGATGAACTTCTCTTTTTGAACCGTGGTTGGAATCTGAGGTACACGAGGGTGTGCACTCTTTTCCTAGGTCACCACGTTCATCCCCTCGACTTTAGAACATGAAGGCGTCTTAGAAGTCGAGGGTCGAGAAGAAGAAACAACTCTAAATCCATCAAGGTTAGGGGTAATCACACGACCTTTTCCAATAGACGAGGTGGCGACTTTAACGTGTTCCTTCGGATTTGGTACGGTGTTACTAGGTAACGTACTCGAAGAAGAACTCGCTTGATTGCTCATAATTGCCGAAAACATCTTTTTAATCTCACTTTGTCCTTGTTCAATTTTATTATTTTGACCTTTCAAAGTGTTGGAAAATTCGTTTTTCAAAGTACCAATTTCTCCCTCTAATCGTCTCATATTAGCGTCATTCGTTTTCATGTAATTTTGAAAATCATTTGATGAACTATTTTGATTTGAATTAAAGTTCTCTTGGTTTTGATTACTTCTTTGAAAATTTCCTTTATTGTTGTTGTTTTGAAAACTCGAGTTTCGATTGTTGTTGTTATCTCGGTTTTGCCAATTCAAATTACGACCTTGATTATAACCTTGGTTTTGAAAATTCCCTTGTTGATTATTTCCTTGAAAATTGTTTCGGTTTTATTCGAAAAATTCTTGCCTTGAGTATAATTGCCTTGTTGCGATGGACCGGCATTATTTTGATTTTGATTAGAAAAATTATTGTTTAACGCACTCACATTCGACGATTGGCCATCCGTAGCTGCACACTCGTAATAATTATGAGGTCCACCACAAAACGTACACGATGCCTCAACCGCTTTCACCGTAGCAGGAGCGTCTTTCTTTTGCATTTCGATGAGAAAAGACGTAAACACATTCGTCAACTTGTCGACTTTCGCATAAACTCTCTCAGTGTCGCGATTAGAACTACTAACATTGGCGACATTGGCGACACTCGGTGCGTTGCGGAGTTGGTAAACCTTGGATCGATTTTCGATAATCATCAATGCATCTTTCGGAGTTTTACACAAAAGGTTGCCACTGACGGCTGAATTCAACGAATCTTGTTCTTGAAAACTAAGACCGTGGTAAAACGTATCGATTTGGTGCAACTCGGAAAATCCATGGTGAGGACATTGCCTAAGCAATTCCTTAAAACGATCCCACGCGTCTCTAAAAGAATCATTCGGTCTTTGCTCAAATCTCGTAATCTCGTTTTTGAAAAACGTTGTCTTAGACAGTGGGAAAAAATGATTAACGAACTTGGAAATGAGATCCTTCCACGTAATTATGGAATTAGGTGGATCTTTCTTGTACCAATCCTTGGCGGTACCATCGAGCGAGTACGGAAAAAGCATAAGCTTGACGACATCGGCGTCGACGTTCTTAAACTTGCTCGTGGCCAAAAAACGATCAAAATTTTGAATGTGATCGTGAGGATTATCCGCCTCACGACCTCGAAACTTAGTAGATTGAATCAATGAAATCATTTCGCTCTTAATCTCAAAATTCTCCGCTTCGATAGCGGGAATTACGATCGCGTCTCCATAACCCTCGGTGGGCGCTTGGAGCAATTCCATCATCGAACTATTGTCGGCCATCTCGTCTACGGTCTCTTCAACAACGATATTAGGAACGTCGGTTTCTAAATCTCGTCTATGTCGTCGATTCCTTCGATTACGATTGCGTCGATTCGAAGCATCGCTAGAATTAGAATAATCCTTCGATCGAGTGCGCATGCACTAAGCGAAGAATGGGGGATAGCAAAGAAATTCCTTTTGCGGTTTTTCGATTTTTTAATTTTTTTGGTTTTTGATTGTTTTTTAATTTTTATGGATTTTTGTTGTATTATGTAGACTCAAATCTACAAATCTCCCCTCGAATCGATTTCTCGATTAAAGGAGCCTCAAAGACTAAAAACGATCACGTGGAGTGAACGCTTTTGATGACTTTAGAACGTTGGTGGAACACCAAAACGTTCAAGAGGGTTTAATCTTGAAAACAAGCAAATATAATATACGTAGATAATACATGGGCGGCAAACCCTCGATTAGCCTTCTTTCTCAAAACACGCACAAGCAAGCGGGGGGAAACGAGGCTGTGCTAAGCACTTAAAAGCCTTTTTCCCTTAGGTCGTGAAATACAACCGTCTTATACCCACCTTATAGTTTGTGTTAATCAAAATTAAGCCTCACGAAAGTATTTATCTATTTTGCCTTTAAAATTTTGCTTTAGATTCGAATACAATAACTGAGTGATGAAATCCCAATTAAGGTTGCGTTTTCACGCTTTTGGAGATATTGTATATTTATTGTGATACGTAAATACAATATATTAATAATATTCACAAGAAAAATGAAAACCAATATATCTACAATATATTAAAAGATTGTTTCGTATTTAATTTAGGAAAACTAAACACGATTTATTTGGATATTATAGTATATTAGAGAAAAATAACAAAAATGAGTATCTACGATATTTACGCTTTCCAAAAATTGAAAAGAAAAAACGCACTACTCACACAAACACGATATATATAAGGCACACAAAATACCTCCCCGGAAGCGGCGCCAAAATTGATGTACATATTTCTATACCCTTTTAGAAAAAAGGAATATAAAGCGTGCAAGTATTAAACTCGACGGTTTAGGAAAACCGACAAATCGAATAAGTGCGAGTTCGTTCTTAGCGGAGGTGTATGAGTTGTGTACCAATAATACAAAATAATGTTTGGATTAGTGTCGTTTTTGGATTTAGAGAAAGAAAATTAAAAGACGAGCTATACTACGATTAAACTACGACGAGCGACGTAAAACGTGAACGTAAATACGTAAAACGCGACGAAAATAAAAATTTTAAGCAAAAAACAAATAAAAAATTAAAACTAAGTCTAAAATAATATAAATAAGAATAAAAAATCAATAAATAAATTTTAAAACCTTTTATTAATTAAATATTCAATTTTAAATGCTAATTAAAGCCCTAAAATTAAATATAATTAACAAAAAGCCCAAAATATTATTTTATCTAACAAATATCTTACTTATATTATTTAAACACTAAAAACTATTTTTCCTAAATTTTTAAAACTATTTTTCTAATTTTTAAAGGCTAATAACAACTTTTAAACTATAATAATGATAAAAATTAATAAAATAATGATAAAAATAAATTTAATTTTAATGAAAAAGTAAAAAAAGATAAAGAAAATGGCTAAAAACGAAAGTACCCCAAAGTACTCCAGTTTTTAGTTTTTTGGGGTACATTAGTTCTGTCCGATGTATCCTTCAGACAAAGACGTCGTCCAAGATCTGTGTTGTCTGATATCGGACAACACTAAAAAACAAAAAAAATCTGTCGTTCTCGGACAAGAAAGCAGAAAGTTACTGTATGGTTTTTCGGCTGAATCGAGCTCGTTTTTGTTTGTTTGTCGATGTCTTTGGGCACAAACGACACCCTCACAAGTATTGACTTGTGAGGAGTCAATCACAAACATAAAAAAACATAAAGTTAAGCAACAATCATGCCATAATTCAACAAAATTCAGCAAAATGGACAAAAAAGGGGGCTACGGGTTGTTTTGCTTAGAGAGCGACCTCCAAAAGCTATAAAAACTACCCTAACCTGTCTAAATCCTAACAACCAGCTTAAGCACAACTATATTTACCTATCATCTGATAATGAAACCAAAAGTTAAACCAGAGAACCTAAAATTAAACTCAAGTATTCTGCTCGTATGGACAGTTTAGACAGAAAGAGTGATTAGGGCTTAACAGTGGGCTTAAATGCCTCTAATGAGGTACCAAAAGTTCTCAAAATCCTAAGACCAGATTGTGCACACATTAAACCTAACCTAAGTTGATTGTAACCAAGATTCCAAAACCCACAATGCAATAACAAGTACTAAAATTTCCCTAAATGTTAAGTGTGCAGGCAGAAACTCACTTTGCTGATGCAAATGGTAAAAAAAATTGAGCTTTGGCGGCTACAAACTTGATTTTAGGTCAAGTAAACTAAACTTTTGAAAGCTCACACTTCTAAAACCTAAACTAAGCTAACTGTATACCAAGATTCATAAGCTAAAACACACAAACAAGTCCAAAATTAACCCTACTGTCTAATTAAACAGATTTTACTAAAAGCATACAAAACTTGACTAATCAATAAACAAAACTAAATAAAACTCAAAACCTACAATTTCAGGTCAAAACAAAAGTGTAAAAGCATGAAAGATTCACTTAGTTTTCACCCCACTGGTTTGAAAGAAAACACCTTCTATGCAGTCTTTTTTTTATAGAAAATTGAAAACCTCAAAACTTTTTGACTACTTGAAATCCAAAAAACAAACCTACAGACTAACCTAAACTAACATAAGAAACATGTCTAGGCCGCTTTTAACTTGGTACAATGTCACCTTCACATTGTTAAACACAAATCCAAACACCCCATATATTTCACAAAACCAAGATTATCAAAGACTTTTTAAGCTAAGCATAACCAATCTTCTTACAATCGTACTAAACATGTGTAAAGGACCACGCAAACAGAGATTTAACATTAATCTACCTTAAAATAACATTCATGGATAACAATTACACAACACACAAATAAGAACAAGGTAAATAAAGGGTTCAAGCCCCAAACCTGATCTTGCTTTGTTCAAGCCAAGAAGGCAGCTGATGCCATCTATAATACTCGTAAGCGTATAAGAAGGTTGTGAAATGGTTGGTTTGTTGGGGTTCAACAGCAGAACCAAACCAATGAAAAGAGAAGGACGGAACAAATGTCTTCAACAAAGTATCACCAAAACCATCTACAAATGGGTACCTGCTAAGAACAACAAATAAGGCCCAAAAAGCTTCAACCAAAACCAGTTGTCAGTTGGTATTGGTGTAGGATTTTTGAACAGTGAGTACCCAAAAAAGATAAAACCAGAAAAATCTTTTCCTTGTTGAAAAACTTTGAAACATCAAAACTTTGAAACTAATAGTAACCAAACAAGGAAAAATAACAAGTGATTCAAGAACCTTGTTCAAGTTTGGTTGTCAATCAACCTTAACCAAGATTCTATCCAACCTGATTCTCAAAAAAAACTTTAAGCCAAATTTCTTGAACCAAAAGTATTTTGATAAAAAAGTTAAACTAATTTTTGCAATGAAAGTAAAAGTTTACAATAAGACAGAAAATGTAAATGGAACACAGCCTTGCAAATGTTTTAAACAATACTGTAACTATTCATTATATAAAAGATTTGTACAAAGCTGGAACAAGGGCATACCACATGTTTGAGCTCCTTAAATAATAGTCTATGGACTATTCTAGACTACAAAAACTATAAGAAACCCTAACAGACGGATTTCCCATTGTGCCCTTTGAACAAGTTTTGAAAATTTGGTCAAAACAAGGTCATGTTAAGATTCTGATATTGTCATGTGAAGATGAGCTGTAAAGATTGCATCTTGGACATTCAAAAACCCTTTGGGAGCAAGAAATTAATATGGTTCGTTGATCATGGTTGTACAAACCTGTTTTCTTGTGTGAAGTAGGTCAGGGGACCACTGGGGTGGCATGTGAGGTGATAGTGACATGTTTTTTGGGGATGGGAATTGGATTAGGGGAAGGTTAGTTATAATTGTGGAAAAGATCAAAACCACTTATCAATTGATTTTGTTGGGAATAAATTATAGCCAGTCTACTTGAGCGCTGACAAGAGTAAAACAAGCGTTGACAGGAGTAAAACAAACGCTGACAGATCAAGCGTTGACAGGAGTAAAACAAACGCTGACAGATCAAGCGTTGACAAGACAAATTCAAGCGTTGACACATTGAAGACAAGCACTGATGGAAGGATATACTCTACGCGTTTATTATGTTCTAGATTACTTCTAGTAAAGATAGGAACAACAATGTATTTTCTATATTTATCTTCACCTAGAATAGTTGATACGTAGATTATTGTACAAGGCTTCTTATGTCTATAAAAGAAGACCTTTAGGTTAATGTTCAATATATAAGTTTTCATACGTTAAACACTTTCATTGTAAGCAAGTTTGATATCATTAATCAAAGTGAAAGTTTGTTTACATCTTGTGTGTTCTTGTTTCAGTGTTAATTCCGCATAACACTTAGATTGTCATATACATATACAAAGGTTTCTCTAAGTGTATTACTTGATCTAATCTCGTATACATAAAGCTAAATCGATCTAAGTTTGGGATCAACAAGTGGTATCAGAGCTTGTTGAGGAACTTTTGATCTTAAAGAACACAAGAACCCTAAAATCACCAAAACCCTAATTTTCACAAAAACCCTAAAAACATCATATCAAATCCAGAAGTACCTACCTCCTCCTCACCTTTACCAAACATCAAGATTCCCATGCTTGATGCTGCCAACTTTGAATTGTGGAAATTCAACTTTAAGCAATATCTGGGGATCTATGACTACACACTTTGGGAGATTATGGAATATGGAAACACATTTAATAAAGCCCAAAAGATTGCTAATGCTATTGCTGGAAGAGCAGCTGTTGCTGGATGTTCAGAAGCAAATAAGAGAGAGAAGCCAGAGGATGGTAGAGCTGTAGCTGCTGAAGACATAGCAAAGAAAAGGGTTGATATGGAAACCCTAAATATTCTGAAACTCTCTTTAGGACAAGAGAACCATCATAAATACAGAGGTTATGAATCTGCTAAAGACCTTTAGGCAGCTCTTGAAGTTGCATATGGTGGCAATGAAGATACTAAGGAAGAGAAGAAGAAGCAACTCATGCATGATTATGCTATCTTCAAGGCTCTACCTAATGAAAAGCTTAGCAGTGTGAGAAGTAGATTGCTTGACATTACAAGCAAATTGTCCTTCATGGGGACACAACTTGGTGATGTTGACATTAATGCCACTTTTCTTAAAAGTCTTGGTGAGGCGTGGAAGATTGAGGCAAGATCTATACTTGCCAACAACACTCACAAAAGTTCTACTTTTGATGATATCTACAACAAACTGAGGCTGTTGGAAGATGAAACTCTTTTGGAGCATGGAAGCAAGTCTACCAACAGTAACATGGCCTTCTTTTCTCATAGTGAAGGTCAATTCAATCAGAAGGACTCTTACATGCATCCAGTTACTGGATCATCATGTGTCAACGCTGGAACATGTCTTGTCAACGCCTCATACTCAGACGCTGACACATATAAAAATGACTCACCAAGAGTTAAACCTGCTGGTTTGGATCTTGATACTATATGTGCTTATATTGCTTCTTTGTCCAATGGTTCAGTGATTATATATGAGGACCTTGAGAAGATAAGTGATGAGCACTTGGAAGAGATGGATATTAAGTGGAACATGGCTCTTGCTAGTATAAGAGCAAACAGGTGGAATAGAAGGTTTAAGAAGAAGATGACCTTCAATGCAAATGACACAGCTGGATTTGATAAATCCAAAGTTGAGTGCTACAACTGTCATCGTATGGGGCACTTCGTGAGGGAATGCAGATCTCCAAGAAGATCTGATGCTGGCAAACCCTCAAGTCAAATTGTTAAAGCTCAAGATCCTAAGGCCATGGTTGCAGTACAAGATATTGATGGTATTGGATGGGACTGGAGCTATTTGGCTAAGAATGGGGAAGAGGATAAAGCTTTGGTTGCTGAGATAGAAGAAGAAGAGCATGTTCAATATGCTCTCATGACACACTTCTCCTCTTCATCATATAATGAGGTATACGATGATGCTTTTTGTAGTAAGGGTTGTAGGTTAAATACTGAGAAACTTAACAAAGAGGTGTTAAGATTATTAGATGATGTGAGTACTGAAAGATGCAAACTGTCTAATTACCAACTAGCTCTCACTCAAACTGAGAAGACAATTTCTGAATACTGGAAAATGGAATTTGACTTAAAAGATAAAATAAATATCTTAAAACATGAGTTGAATGCTAGTAATGATATTAGGAGCATTATGGAAAGGGTTAATGGTGAGCTACAGGCTAAGTTAGATGAGGCCATTAAGAATAAAGATAATGTTGGCCTTAAAATTCAAAGATTTAATAAGGCCACACAAACCCTAGGAGAATGTGTGAATAAACAAAGGGATCCTAAGGACATGACTGGGATTGAGATGAAAGACTACTCTGTGGTTCCACCACCAGCTGGTGACTTCTATGGTGTCCAACAAAAGGACCTATCTTGGACTGGTTTACTAGAACTCCAAGAGGAGGAATTCATTCCTCCACCAAGAGTCTTTACCCTAGTTGAAGAGTATCAACAGAAGTTGACTGACTTGAATGAATGGAAGAAAGCCAACCCTACCTTATTTGTTAAGGGTGGCTTGTTATGTGAAAGTCCTAATGAGTCAACCCCTATTAAGGTAACAAACCCAATCACTGGTAAGGCTGTTGACCTTGGCTCAAACACTGTTAGAAAACCTAGTGTCAAGTATGTAGAAATGTATAGGAATACTAGGTCACCTAAAAGCCAAGTTAGTAATGATGGAACATGCTTCTTCTCTTCTAGACCTAGGGTTGTGTCTAAAAAGCCTGTTACACTTGTGGTAGCTTTTCACATTTAGCATATAAGTGTGTCAACGCTTCCAAGGTCAACGTTGTTAGAAAGTCAAACGTTGTCAGACCCAAACCTTGTGTACAGCAAAGTCCACAAGTTGTTAGACCAACCCCATTCTTCACTAGAGGGTCTAACACTCATGGACAAATACCATTTCAAAAGACAAATACTTGGTCTAACAGGAAATGGGTTTCTGTAGCAAACCCTAGGTTCAACGCTGACAAGGGTAATTTCAGCGTTGACAAGACCAAATCCAACGCTGACAGAAACGTGTCCAGACCTAAATATTTGCAACCACAGGGTAAGGGGTCTAAAGCTTCCTCAAGCTTGACATGGAGACCAAAGAAAGATCAAAACCCTAATGATAATGGGATTTCAATGACCTGCAACAGATTTAACTACATTTCAAAGGTCATTACAAAACCTATTAGGGTTAACTGGGTATTTCATCCAAAGAAGGATGAACAAGGGGTTGTTATAAGAACCAAGTCTGTTCTTGTTGAACAACCAGATGAATCCAAGTCTGCTAAGGCTTGGGTTCCCAAAGAAAACTAACTTGTTTTCTTTATGTGCAGGGCATTCAAAAATAGGTCAATGATTATGGATATTGGGATAGTGGATGCTCAAGGCACATGACAGGGAAGGAATATTATCTGACTAACTTCACTCCCATTAAGGATGGTGATAAGGTTTACTTTGGAGGCGGATATGGAACTATCACAGGCAAAGGAACACTTCTCACCAAGAACTTGCGTTTTGAAAACGTATTTTTGGTAAAGGAACTTGATTACAATCTTTTTAGTGTATCACAAGTTTGTGATAACAAAAATAAAGTTCTGTTTACTGATACTGAATGTTTGGTGTTAATCAAGGATTATAAGATCCCTGATGAGAAATATATTGACCATAGAACACCTAGACATAAAGACATATATAATGTGAATCTGAACGGGATTAGAATGAATAACAATATGTCATGTTTTTATGCTAAAGCTTCAGTAGATGAAAGTAATCTATGGTACAGGAGACTAGGGCACATAAACTTTAAGAATATAAACAGGCTTGTGAGACTTGGCTTGGTTGATGGTTTGCCTGAAAAGGCCTTCCACAATGACCACTCTTGTGTTGCATGTCTTAAAGGCAAGCAACACAAGGTCTCATTCAAGTCCAAACAGGTGCACTCTAGTACTAGACCTCTTCACTTGCTTCATATGGACCTATTTCGCTACTAGAATAATGGACAACAGCGACGATAATTAGCGACTGAACATGTTAGTCGCAAAAAATGGTTCATAGTGATGGATTAGGGATAGATTGGCTACGGAATTGTCCTTGATAAATTACCGACAATTTAGTGACAAGTTAGTAACAAAATTAGAGACGAATTACGCATCTGTCATAATTCTATCACTACATGTACTCATACAGAGACTGATTTAGCGACAAACCTAGGTTGCAACTATTAGCGACAAAATTCAGACACGATGGATTTTTTAAGGTGTCTCAAATACGTCGCTAAGTTTTCTTAAATTAATGATGGATTTGAGTGAGCATAATAATTTAGTAACATATTTTTGAGAGAACAACGATAAAGTAACAACCAACACTACAAAAAAAGAGAGCTTTTAAGATGTTTATGTGGGGCACTTTGTATAAAATGTCTTATTAAAGATTTTGTTTAGACTAATTGTACTTACAAGTCTTATTATAGTTGTTTATATATTGCGGATTTTAATAAAACTAATAGATTATTAGATGTGTATTCATGTATAGTTTTGTGGAAATTGATTAGCGAAAAATATCTAAGAATATGCTTATTGATCTAGCAGTCGAACCGACAATTTGGTGAGTCGACCTGGTTGACCTGGTGATTGAATCAGTGAACCGGTAATTCGACGTGATTGACCGAGTGGTCAAACCATGACCCGTTGACTCGGCCGGGTTTACCCGACGGTCGATCTTGTGACCTAGTGACTCAACCGGGCAGACCCGGTGGTCGAATCAATGAACCCGTGACTTGATTGAGTTGACATGATGGGCGAACTCGTGATTCGAAGACTCGCTAGGTTGACGTCATAATCAATTTTGTGATTCGATGACTTTGACCAGATTGACATGCTGATTGAACCTGTAATCTAATAATATTATGTAAAAATATTGGGTAAAAAATATAATATTATATTTTTATAATAAGAATTATTGGAAAATTAAATGTTTTCAACTAAAACGATAGACCTTATATATTACTACTAGACGACTATAGATAAGATTTATTAGTTATCTACACACTACTTTTTAGATTTTTAATATCAACCACACGTTCCCTCACCCCCAAATTTTACTTCCCGCTGCCATTTTTAACTTCCCTCCCAAATTTGGGATCCCTCTAAAATTGGATCCGATAATATCGCACTCTCATCATCTACAGTTCTACACTAACTGTCACGTCTCCATGTACGTGTCTCACTCTTGTGTATGTTACACACATCGCAATCGCTGGTGGTACATATGACCTTGAACCCTAATTGTATACCATAGTCCAGATCTTATGAAGGGGGAGTGTCTGATGTTATTTAGGTAACCTTTGACATTATAAATTAATTATTATATTTGATTATATGTAATCGATTATATTGTTTTGTAATTATTGTTATTTGAATGTAAGTTGGTTTTGTGAGTTTTGAAGGTAATTTGATCTAATTGAGGATTTAGTTGACATTTAGGTTTTTGATTTGTTGTTACTAATGTAGGTTTATTGCAATAAAAAAATCCACACATCTAGTTATGGTTTTAAGTCAAACTCCAATGGCATGTTTCACAAGAACTATTATTTCCTTGTTTTTCTCTATACTGTATATCTTTGTTTTTATGCATCTGTCTTCAACTATTTTAATGGATTCATACAAACATATAAGTTACTACCACATTTAATAAGAATGTATTGAACTATAATGTTTTGGAGAGAGTCCACAAAATATATATATAGTTATTTGATCTTAGATGAAGCAATGCCTTTTGCTGTTATTTTTCCAAAACAGTTTGCGAAGTTTCATGCTATATGTGATGCTTAAAGAGTTAAAGGATATAATGTACATATGCACGCTTCATATCTATGAAAGTTTCGTGCTCATTTTAAGGCACTTATGTGCTTTTGCATCTAATTTCTTGTGTTCGTTTAATGAGTTTCTTCACGTGTTCATATGAATGATCATTTATTTTTTCTTCTAGCTTTTAGGAGTATTCATCGATAATAACAATTTTGTTATGCTTGAATATGCTTGAATCTACAGTAAATATAAGGCCATCTGTTGCTCATCTACAAGGAATATTAATGGTTTTGCTGCCATACTTTGAGATGAGAAAATTGTCTAGTTAGCGAGTAAGTAGTTGAACTTGAGATTTTATGGAGCTTGAAAATAACGATGTAGTGAATTCGGGCTCGATATGGAAGAGGTCATAGTCGGTGAGCGTATTAGGGTAAGTGATGTGTTAAAAATAGGGTCGTAAAGATAGTAAAAATGAAACACTTAGGGTTGTGGTGTGGAAAATATTCAACCCAAAATCCAGTCATGCAATGTCGCAAGCAAAGAAAATAAACATAAATAAAAGAATCCACGTCATATGGTAACCTTCTAATGAAGGTTTCTTGAAGCGTAGTGACCTATTTAAGAATTCACGAAGCATAATGAGTTCATTGAAAGAGTACATAGAGAATTTATGGCTTTTACCTTTCCTAATATCCCTCCTATATAACCAACAGGTGGTTCGGGATACAGCTAAATCCTAACTTGTTCGGCGTTGACCTCAAGTATGTAACCACATCCACTAGACTTATAATTTATTTATATGCCATGTTTTTTCATCTTGTGAAGTTAATCCATAATAGACGTCTTTCCGTTAATGATAGTAGGTGTCATCATTTTATGGTACCACATGCTCTGCAAATGAGCTTCCATACTAATTTTAGAATACAACACCTGCAAAGCTTTCAACTAAAGCTTTCAAAAAGTTATTTAAATTTAATGTTCAAGAATACACAAATCTATGATTCTGACTTACTTTCATAGTCGAGGTCTTTCGATATTGTCGAAAGTGAATTAGTTAGCTTAAGACAATTTTGCTAAAATGACTTCTGATTATTTTCAACTGGCTTAATATGATTTTTGTAATATTTATATTTTGTAGATTTTGCTTTGTGAGAGCTGGAATGATGGGATGGCTACTCACCAATCTTTTTATGCTTGCAAAATCTATTCAGGATTCCAAGTTAAGCCAATCAATGATCCTCTACAAGATATTTTGTGTGGTAATTAGGTGTCATTATTTCATTACTATCCTTATGAAACTAACACGTAATTCATGTCGTTTGACTTTTTCTGACCAAGTAGTGGCATTACTTAGGGATTATTAAACAAAAATTAAAAAAGAATATTAGATTGTATAAACACCACAAACAGATCGAAGGGTCCCGACTCTAAAACTACGACCCTCAACAAACGTGTTCTACCACACCCTTTACCTCGATTAAAAAAAGTTGTAAGTATACCTGGAAAGTGTCTTGAAAGTGGCCAGAACTTTAAATCTAAACCACAACTGAAACAATTTTTGACCCGAACAGATATTTAAACGACCCATATAACTAGTCAGTTTGGTGTTAGGTTTTACTCGGTATATCTTGTTGCCAACTACATGAAAGTTATCAGCAATGACAATGATGACAAACACTATGGTTTTTTCTATTGTGCCATTATATTTCATTATTTCTGCATGAGTCTTTTTAAAATTACTAATTAGCTTACTTATAACTTGTTAGGTATAGGTATGTGTTGCAGTCTGTTGGTTTATATAGTTCATAACAATTATTTAAAACCCTAATATGGATCAAAGAACGCATAGCGGAAGCGATTAACAAGATCATTAATTTAACACAATTATATTAATCAAGATTAGGGTTACATACCTTTATCCTAGCAAGATCCACAAGACGACGGAACAAACGGCAACTAGGGTTTATCACGAACACCACCAAGAATATAATCTAAAGGAAGATTATATCACGTTCTTGTACACACGTAATACGGCGAGTTAACCGTGAGTCTAGCACGAACAAACCGAGCTTCAACGCTTATGGAATATCTACCCAACAACCCTAGAGAGGGGCTAGGACTAGATAAAATAGACTTAATCGAAAACCAAACGAAACCCTAAGTTGGGTGTGTATGGCCGGCTATCAAAGCAAGAGAAAAGAAAGAGGGAGTGAAAAATTATGAGGCTAGGGGTTTGTTTATATAGGCTTGGCAAACCTTGGGCTCCAAGTTATAAACGAAAAAGGAAACAAAATCTTTCCCTTTACCCCTCTATTAGCCGCCGATTAACACCCTCCATAAGGGGTGTTTGTGTAATTTTTCCTTCTTCTTTTAGCTTCTATTTAATTCCATAACGGTCGTTATAACTTAACTTTTACTTATCAACGATCGTTAGTTAAGCTTTGGTTTGATTTAATAAATATATATATAAAATATATTTAATAAATAAATTAACCCTTTACGTTATGTGTGCAATCCCGTGATCCCGAGTTCGATCCTATCTCACGACTATTAATTTTAAGTCCATAAACTTTCAGCTCCCACTTGGACAAAATTCTAATATCGTGATCACATTGACTAGCGTCTAGTTACACTAGCAATGTCACTAGTACAACTCGGGTAAGGTCTCCTGGACAAGAACCTTTTAATGATTAAATCATTATTATTATCCTTTCATTTCAAATACAACGTTAATAAGGATATGGATCCTAGTCATTCCTTTCATTAACCATTCTGTTTCTCGTTTATGGATATAGCAAGATCACCAAAACAAATTTGGGTGCGGCCGCACAAATATCTTACTACTCCCCGAGGGGCCCAGCTGTATTATACTTCAAAATAAATTTTGAAGGAAACGAATCCCATTTTGACTACAAGCAAAACTTATGAACTTTGCAACACTTCCGGAAATAATCCTTATAGCTACCAGTTACGTTTAGCGTTAGATTATTCCACAGAAATGCACTAGTTCCACGACAGTTTCCTGGTATCTCAGGTCTAAGGATAACTATTTATGATTTACCTGATGACAAAGATCCATAAAGTAAAATCATATAGTTGGGATAAGTCCAATATTTGATCCATCAAATATCATCCAAAATTGACCAATATACTTTCAAGTATACTCTGTCACTATTTTGAATTGTCTTAGTTTAATAATACTCCCATATTATTAATCGACAACGGACATTTAGAAACATCATAATGCTCATGGATTAAAACATGTAAAATAGGATTCAAAATCAAATAACAGAAAAATAAACGAATTCCAATCTTTGTTTCATCAATTCAATAATGCCTTACATCCTTTATTCAAATACTAAAAATAGATCAATGCATAAAACTGGTACATGCATCATGCCTCTAGTAATGACATTCATACTTGTTTGGCAAAGCATAAAATAACCAATCTTGACCTATTGAAAATTTGAGAATACTTTCTTCAAGAATGCAATTCATTGAAACTCTTGTACATGTGCATTCAAATAATTTGATATTGCCACATAGTATCAAAATTGTGAAACATCCTTGATCACCAATTTCCTAAACTTCCAAAACACATTTGAAGTTCAAAGTATTCTAATTCTTTAATGTATAATGCAACTTTAATCAACATGTCATCTCCAAAGATCCCATGACTAATATTGAGTGTTACCTCAATTATATCTTTTCAAGTTTTTACAACTTGTCATAAAAGATATAATGCGTTACCTTTAATATCTATTATGTAATGTTTGATTCCAACCAAAACCTTCAAGTTTGTTGGCTATGATAATTTGCACAACGATTGACAAATTATTCATCTATAGAATATGGAAGCCGATCCAAGATTTAGGATGTTATTCTATTTCCAAACATATTCCTTCAGAATATTCATTACACAAGTTATTTAATAACTTCTTAAATAGATTAATATATTCAAATCATCATGTATTTTAAGCATGATATAAATACAACACGACACACATGAAAATTTCTCAAACCAGATTTAGATTTCTTCATGTCCTAAATATCCATGTAAACTTATTACATGGCATATTACGTTGTATTTCCACCGCATAAATAAATAAATTTATTGGTCCCAAGGTTATGTATATCTTATTTTCTAAATCTTCAATGTAAAGTTTCATCTCAAATCTAAACCAAATCAATATTTAATTTGAATGAAAACTTACTTTCATACATGTCTATTTGACACATATAATTTAAGAAAATAACCATAATACTCCCACTAGCTTTTAGGAATACTCAGAAATCATCTTATTCAAATTTAAATCCAATCTTGGATTTCAAATTAAACATAAGAATAATCTCCTAGATGAATGCTTTTACCCATTCATGGATAATTGCATTTTGTACTTTTCCAAAGATTTATATTTTGAAGTAATAAACTCATTTCGATTACTTAAGTCCTTTCTCAAGTAGTCATTCAAGAAATAGTTCATAGATATCCAAAATTTGTCAATTTAAAATATGACCATCAAAATCTTTATACATTTAATGTGTTTAGGAAAGAATACTCAATCACAATTAATTACTTAAGTGTGATTAATTATCTATTCATAATACATACATTAAATATGTGTACAATTTTGTCCATATAATTTCGACACAAAGATTAAACCACCACAATTGGCGTTTTTCTTCTTTTGACGAAACTCATCTTCAATTTCTAGTCAAACTATTTAAGATAAACCAAAACCAGAATTTGATTATCTTGTTGGACAACATCTATAACAATCATAGTATGAGTAGTTTACTGAAAACAATATTTGGTAACAAATCATAACAATTATTTGTAACTCATAATTCTCAGCATATAAATCGCATATCCGAGATATCCTTACGGACCTATGACATAAATTCCTTTATCTCGAGGTTTAGCATTTACACGCCTACCTCATGATAATTACTAGTGTATTTTATAAGATTATGTATCTTGTAATTTTATCTTTCAAGATCAAAACTCCCACTTGCTTTTAGTAACTTAAAATTACTCTTTTAATACATAACAAATAGATCAACACTCCAACGTTATCTATATGGGACATTACAAAACACAATGGCCATTCCATACTCTTTATTTCCTAAACAATCCACTTCATAAGTAGTTTAGCAAAATCCGAACCCCATTTAAGATATAACGTGATTCATCACATTCCATATATAATGGTATCTTATCAATCTTCTTAGCTCAAGTCATACTCAACTTTCTAACCTTGATATCTTTTTGGAAGAAAAGAAGATATAGTTATCTTGAATCAATCATCACCATCAAATTGAGAATTTTGATTCTCCTAATGAACATACCATAACAATGATGTATTTTCATTTAGGGAAATATTGTAAGTCAATCTTAACAATATTTAAGATAAATATATATCTTTAGGCTTACCTATATACCAACTAAATCATCTTAATGGTATAATAGATTTTCTAACCATTTGCATGCTTTATAACTCAAGTACTTATAATACAAAGTCACTTCATAAAAGTTATAAGTCCATTACACGTTACATGTATATGTCTTTAGTGAAATATAGACAATACATTAATGTCTTACTTTATATTATACGTCTTCCAAGACTTTATGTTTGTGACTTTATTCAATAAATCATAAACATGTATAACTAAAGTAAATCATGAACACCACTAGGTTTCATTCATCTTTTCAAGTTAATTCACTCATATACTATTATATGAACACCACTAGGTTTCATTAGTAGTATAAGATTACTCTATGTATCTTATGTCATTCCAGGAATTTGTCCATTTTAAGAAACTCCAAAACATTCCACGCCCGATCTTACGACATGTGGATATTTTACCCTTGTGTTTACAATTTAGTCCAAGCTCTTACATGACTAAATCAAAACAACAAGTGTTTCTTAATGTGAATGATATATATACTTTTAAGTAGTCTTTTAATCATATTGACACATGATCTAAATATTAATTAGATTGTTAGTCTCTTATCTTAAAGACAAGAGAATCATATCTTTATGAGTTGTTTCTTGCACACAATGTTCATTTCTCCCACTTGTGCATGGAACAACCTCATAAGATAAACATCACGTCTAACGTTCGTCTATACAAAATATGATTGTGCCACATATATTAGCCTTTATAAGTAGATGTAGAACCACTTAATCAACAAGAATCAGTACATAACTATCTTTGAAGATATTAGTGTCAACAATTCGAAAGTAATTATCTTAGGACATACTAAAGATAACATGGGTTATTACAAAGACAGCAAAGCTTGTAACTCCCACTGACTTAGAGAATGTTTTAATAGACTCAAAATCAGTAACACAATTCTCCCACTGAACTTGACAACATTGAAAATGTTTCATAATCGGTGAAAATATTTAGTGTTGTGTTTACTTTCTTACACTTTTGAAAAACACATTCGCAACAATTACTTATAGTGTTTAACAGTGTACTCTACTTCGTAAATGATGACTTATCCATCAATTGCTTTTTAACTTGAAAGACTTGACATGCAATTTCTTCCTTAATAGGTCTACCAACCCTACAATGGTATGTAGTGCCTATAAATGGTCAAAGCACAACTACTAGACAAATATGCTAGTTTGCCTTATAACCAATTAGCGGTAACTTTTAATAACTCAAAATATGCACTTTTCTTAACTATTAAAGTTTGCTATGAGTTACGGATTTGAATTTGACATTTCTAAAATCCTTATTACTCCTTCTTTACTCATGAAGAAGAGTTTTAGGTTTATCTTTCATTTGTAAATTGACTCTATCCTCAACCATATGGTTTGTAGATCAATAAATGAATAAACCACGTTTACGGTGTAACGTTGCATTAATACATTTGCAAAAGAATTTACAAAATTCAATTTTAGTATTTTCGATAATACCATTCAAGAAAATAAAATTACCCCGGTAATAATAACCATAGTATTTTCCTTGAAAACTAGAATCCAAATTGACATAATTTCATCACATCAGTTGATCTGCTAGCAATGAAAGTATTCAAGATGGTAACTTGTCGAACAATGATTGACAAACAAATTTGCAATTTCTAGATTTTAAGGGATTTACATTGCCAAAATTCATTTTGCTTTGTAAACATGTTTCATCCCTTCTTTATGCCTTAAGTTTCCAGATCTCACTGAGTAACTCAATTAAGTCGGCTAATCTAAAGAACGTAAAACCTTCATGTGCAATCTTATTCAGTCATGAAGTTTTCTCTCCATTACAACATCGTCCGATATCTTATATGACGACAATTGTAACTTCAAGTGTTCGTCAATTAGAGGGCATATGACTTAAATTTTAGGGTATAGATTTTGGTGTCAAAATCATGTATGGAGAAGCATGCATACATCTCCATAACATAAGTTTAATAAAAAAAAACGTTTAGTAAACTTTTTGGTGAGACTAAAAGTTCATCATATATTTGCAAGTTGAGGTATTGGTTAAACCAATTAAAGATTTTACACACAACTAAATTCACACCGTACTTTTTCTAGAACTCAGCTAAAGCACAAAGCAATAACATTATTCATTGTGTTTCGGATGTGAATTAATGTAGTTAAATCAACCTTAAAGAATTATACCAATAACAACCGTAGGTAATTCCAATTTTGACGCACAGGCGAGCCGGGAATTTGGTCAGCGTTGAAGCATAACACCTCCTTCCTTAACCGGGTACATGACCAGCGGTGCGTTATACCCACTTTATAGTTTGTCAAAACTGAGTAGGCCGTTAAGTTGTTATTGCAATTCTAATCAACACAAATCATATGTAATTTAGATCTCAAAACAATTCATTAATCTTGATATGATTTAGTCCATATTTGTTTTTCTTAAAAAAAAATTACCCTTGTTTACAACATACAATCAATAAAAAAACGTATGAAAACAAGTAGGTACAAAAAAAACTAAATCATAAACACATAATAACAATTTATATGTGCAATAAATAAATCAAATAGCCACATGCATACGATTTATTCAATAAATAATATCAAATCTAGGTTTTTATATATATATAAAAGTCTTCCCTAATTTTAGATTTATTGAATCAAATAAAGCATGTAGCAAAACACGTAACAATTACCACATAAAATCGTATGATCCATGAAAAACATGCATGTTCATCACGGATCTCCCACATATCTTAACAATTAAATCTCTATGGATCGAAACATGAATTCACACAACATAACAATTAATCATGCAATTCATCAAAATTCCACCTAAATCACTTAACAATTTAATTAAATCACTACGGATCGTAACCTTAAATACATGACATAACAATTAATCATGTAATTATCTAAAGATCAAAACATGCAATTTTAGGGTTTCGCAAAAAAAAAACTATCCTTTTTTTTAATCGGCTAAAAAACAAAACAAACCGACCCCTTTTTTTTTTAAATCGGATTTTAAAAAAAACAAAACCAAAACCCTAAATTTTCTTTTCAAAAAAAAACATGTAGTTTTAACTCAAAACAATTAATAGTTAAAACAATCTTTAGATCTCGATAATTATAATCATGTTAAAACGGCTCTCGATGCCACTGTTGGTTTATATAGTTCATAACAATTATTTAAAACCCTAATATGGATCAAAGAACGCATAGCGGAAGCGATTAACAAGATCATTAATTTAACACAATTATATTAATCAAGATTAGGGTTACATACCTTTATCCTAGCAAGATCCACAAGACGACGGAACAAACGGCAACTAGGGTTTATCACGAACACCACCAAGAATATAATCTAAAGGAAGATTATATCACGTTCTTGTACACACGTAATACGGCGAGTTAACCGTGAGTCTAGCACGAACAAACCGAGCTTCAACGCTTATGGAATATCTACCCAACAACCCTAGAGAGGGGCTAGGACTAGATAAAATAGACTTAATCGAAAACCAAACGAAACCCTAAGTTGGGTGTGTATGGCCGGCGATCAAAGCAAGAGAAAAGAAAGAGGGAGTGAAAAATTATGAGGCTAGGGGTTTGTTTATATAGGCTTGGCAAACCTTGGGCTCCAAGTTATAAACTAAAAAGGAAACAAAATCTTTCCCTTTACCCCTCTATTAGCCGCCGATTAACACCCTCCATAAGGGGTGTTTGTGTAATTTTTCCTTCTTCTTTTAGCTTCTATTTAATTCCATAACGGTCGTTATAACTTAACTTTTATTTATCAACGATCGTTAGTTAAGCTTTGGCTTGATTTAATAAATATATATATAAAATATATTTAATAAATAAATTAACCCTTTACGTTATGTGTGCAATCCCGTGATCCCGAGTTCGATCCTATCTCACGACTATTAATTTTAAGTCCATAAACTTTCACAGTCAAAGGCTGATGGTGCTTTTGCTATCTCTGAAGATACATACAACCAGCCACTTAGTCATGGAACTGGAAATAGATTGCACCTTAGGAAGGAATCCGGGGAATACCTAGAAGAGTCAAAACTGAAGGTAAAAAGTTTTCTTACTTTTCAAATTTTGGTTATAGTAAAAACCATCAATTTTACATCATGCAAGTTTAATACTACCTCCGTCCCATAATAATAGTCCACCAACCAAAAACACGCAGTTTAATAAAAACATCACTTTTTCAGCTTTCTCTCTCTTACTTTTTACACAATGACAACTTTACCCTTAACCAATTAATTTACAACTTCTTTATTGTTTGTAATAATATTCTCAAGTGAGGGTGATATGGTAAACTTAATCTATATTTCTTATCTATTTTTGGACTGGACTATTAATTTGGGACGTCCCAAAATAGTAATATGGACTATTAATATGTGACGGAGGGAGTATGTATTCTCAGTTGCACTCTGTAGTGTGGCTACATGCTCTCATAGTTATAGTTTCAATAATATTGATGGAATCGATTAACCAAACGTTTTCTTGTTGAAATATTGAAATCCTGCAGTTTTGTGTATATTCTCACATGAATTAGTGAAACAATATTTTGAATTCATCAACTTCCCCATCTACCATTGGCTAACAAGTGATTTGATGTTGAGGTGCTTGCTCATGAGTGACTCTAGATCTCCAGTTATGAGGAAGAAAAACGTATGTCATAAAGCCAGTTTTTGACGTACTTAACAGGTTTTGTTGTTTACATAACTTCACTAATTACTATGATTGATTTGAGTAGTCGAATCTCTGGAGTGTGACGAGAAAGAATAGGAAGATTGTGACAAGGAGGAAGATGATGAAAAATTAAAGAAGGCATGAATTCTCACAAGAAATTTATGATGATTGATGAGTCATCTTTTGAAGCTTGATTTGGCTCATATTGAAGCCACACTTTCCCGTTTGTGTGTGGAAGATTGAATGTTAGATTCGTTTTGAATTTGCTTGTTATCTGTTTTGATATGTTATTTTTATTAGTTGGATACGGATATCTGTGACGTCCTGGACAAAAGGAAAATAAATATTATTCTTTATTGATCGATTAACGACATGTTGTATCCTAGAAACACTTTAAATCGCGACAAATTAGAGGCGAATTTGTTCCAACATGCTATGAGATGTATCAATTTATACAACGAATTACAAGTGGCGGTTTTGAGATGTTACTTTTAGCAGTGGATTAATGACAAATATTTTCATCTCTAGTAGCGATGGAATAACAACAAAATGGCCGGCGGATAATCAACGATGGGTAACCGATAACGACGAAAAAGTTTGTCGCTAATCTATCACTTGATGGTCGAATCAAATATAATTTAGATAACTTTAAAAGACTCTAGAGATGAGTTGGAGATGGACAATTCGCCACTGAAACTCTAAAACTTCTGTCGCTTAATTGTTGCTAAAATTTTGCGAGGCCCTTTTTTGTGACAGAATATATCTGTCACCATTCCGTCATTGAAGGGCTTTAGTGATAGAATAGCGATGCAAACAGTCGTTGCTGATGCTTGATTTTCTAGTAGTGTTTGGTCCAACCAATATAGAAAGTTTGAATGGTAAATCCTACTGCTTTGTCATTACAGATGACTTTTCTAGGTTTACTTGGACTTTCTTTTTAGCCATAAAGAGTGATACAACTGACACTTTAATTGATTTTATCACTCAGATTGAGAAGAAGACTGGTAATGAAGTTAAAATGCTTAGGAGTGATAATGGTGGTGAATTTAGGAATAAAGTGTTAGATGATTTTTGTGCCAGGAAAGGGATTACTAGGCAATTTAGTGTTGCCAGAACCCCACAGCAAAATGGGGTTGCAGAAAGAAAGAATAGAACCCTAATTGAAGCAGCCAGAACTATGTTGGCTGATGCTCATTTCCCTATAGCTTTTTGGGCTCAGGTTGTTAATACAGCTTGCTATGTTCAAAATAGAGCATTGGTCAACAAGATACAGAACAAAACACCTTATGAGTTACTTTGGGGAAGAAAACCCAATATTGGTTTTCTTAGACCTTTTGGTTGTCATGTAGTTGTTTTAGATACTAGTGATGCCTTAGGTAAATTCAGTGCAAAAGGTGATGAAGGCTATTTCATGGGGTATTCAGTGCAGAGCAAGGGATATAGGGTTTATCTTAAAAAGGAAAAACGTATACTTGAAAGAGTACATGTTAGGTTTTTAGAGAGTAAACCTAGTGATCCTGAAAGTGGTCCAAATTGGTTGTTTGACTTGGAACCTTTATCTAGGACTTTAAATTATATGCCTGTCACTAATCCAGACATTGTGAAGGTAACTTCAAATGTTGTGGAAGAACAAGTTGTTGATGTTTCAGGTATACAGGTTCATGAAAAGGTTGGATCACAAGCAGAAAAGTCATCTCCTATACTAGAGTATGTCACAATTCCCATATGGACAGATGCTTTTGCTGCTGCTGCTGGAAAAGATAATGGTGGTCCCCAAGTACCACCAGATAACAACATGCATGGTCCTTCAGGCGCTGACAAAGGCAAATCTAGCACTGACAGGACAAATTCAGACGTTTTTTTTTTGGTAATGGGTTACCCCGGTAAATAAATTAACCAAAAAATCGATTAAGTACAAAGGAATGTGGCTGAGATACCACATTAACCTCAAGCTACATGCAGCTTGTTAACATAGACTATGAAACATCAAAAGCCCTAACCGAATCTAGGAAACAAAAGTAAACTAGATAAAAACCAAGATGTGAACATGAAACCGCGCTCACTCGTCAGCATCCAACACCACCATGATAGGAGCAGGATGAATCCAAATGAGTCTGCCTCCTTAAAAAACCTTACCAAAGAAAACCCAGTGGGAAAAACCTTGGACAAGGAAAAAAGAGTACAACACTCACCCGGCACTCCTATCATGGAACAATTCTTGAGCTGGGTACCCTCCATTTGGCAAGCAGCAAACTTGACCTGGTAGATAATTTCTTGAAACGGAAAGAAATCAGCTTCAATCGAATAGTATCACATAGAATCTGAAATAACTGATCAACAGACATCCGCTTCTTCTTGAATAGTCGTGAATTACGTTCCATCCAAATAAAATAAGCAGTAGCAGCCAACACAAGACGAGCAAGAATGCTAACACATGATTTCCCATTCGAAATTGGAATAACATGAGCTAATATATCATCAATACGAGGGGGGACAGTATCCATACCACACAAGGCCCGAACCTTAGACCAAACCTGCATAGAATAAGAACATTCAAAGAAAAGATGGTCATGGGAGTCCTGCACCAAACCACATAAAGGACACCGAAGAAGGCTTAAATCCACCAACGGGCCAACATCCCATTGCTTAAGCCTATCCTGCGTCTTCAATTTCCTTCTAACCACCAGCCACAAATTAATAGAGTGACGAGGAATACAATGCGAAAACCAGACAGCTTTATACCAATTAACTTCCATAGCTCGATCACGTATGGAATCCCACGCTAACGCCACAGAAAACGGCCGAGAAACACCACTAATATCCCTCCACAGCAACTCATCTTCTTTGTCATCATTAATAATAGGCACAGGTATAGAAACAATATTCGGAAATCTAGTATTCCAATCCTGCGGCCACTGCCAAGCACCATCAACGATAAGATCCCTCACCTTATTAGATAAAGAGAACCCCGATCTATTGATATTACGGACCGTGAGGGTGTCCCGTAGAGGACAAGAATCTGCCCAATTATCAAACCACATAGAAGCAACTCTACCATTATTTATATTATACCATAAAAACTTACGAACACGTGGTCTGATTTGGAGAAGTTTTCTCCAGCCCCAACTCATGTCACCAATAAAAGGAACATCCCAAAAGCTTCGATCCTTTAACTTATAAGAATAGATCCATTTGACCCATAAAGAATCTTTACGAGTCAAAATACACCAAATATGAGAAACCATTAAAGCAGCATTAAAGTCAGAAAGCTTACGAATACCAAGGCCACCTTCATAAAATGGATTACAAACAGAGTCCCAAGCAACTTTAGCCTTACCCTTCTTCATTTCACCTTTACACCATAAGAAGCCCCTCAAAAGCTGCTCTAAATCATGAATAATCCGCACAGGTAAAATAAAAACTGACGCCCAGTAAATATGCATAGAAGATAGGACTGAACGAACTAACTGGAGTCTTCCTGCTAAAGAAAGAAATTTATTGCGCCAATCATTAACTCTACTCTCAAGCTTTTCTACAAGGACCTTACAGTCCCTATACAGAAGCCTAGAAGAGATTAGAGGAACACCAAGGTATCGGACAGGTAACTCGCCTTCAGCAAAAGGCATTATATGTAAAATAGTACTTTTAACAGCAGTGGAAACATTGCAGAAGAAAACAGTGCTCTTAGGGATACTTGGAACCAAACCAGAAGCAATTTTAAATTCCTCCAAACCATCCATAATAACTTGCACAGAACCCAAATGACCCCTGGCAAACAAGAAAAGATCATCTGCAAAGCAAAGGTTAATAATTCGTTGCTGCTCACACCGGTGATGGAAATAAAAGTCATCAGCATCAAGAACCCTTCGCTGCAGCATAAGAGAAAGAACTTCCATAACCAAAGTGAAAAGATACGGAGATAACGGATCACCTTGTCTGAGACCTCTCTTTCCTTGAAACCAACCATATAAATTACCATTGATACAAATCGAATACGACGTAGTAGAAACACATGTCATAATCCAATCAACCATTATATGATGAAAACCAAACCCAATCAGAGTATTACGGAGAAACTGCCAATCCACCGTATCATAAGCTTTTTGAATATCAACTTTAAAAGCACATCTTGGCGGACCAGAGTTTCTGTGATAGTTTCTCATCAATTCCTGCGTCAATAATATATTATCCGAGATCCTGCGGCCCGGAACAAAAGCTGATTGATTAATATTAACCAAAACCCCCAAATCCCCTTTAATACGGTTAGCAATAATCTTGCTAATGCATTTAAAGATAACATTACAACAAGAGATAGGGCGATAATCAGTAATCTTGTCAGGAACAGTAACCTTAGGGATAAGAGCAATAATAGTATGATTAACCTCTTTAAGTAGTTTTCCATTAGAGAAAAACTCCCGAATAGCACATGTAAACTCATCACCCACAATATCCCAAGACTTCTTAAAAAACGCAGCAGTAAAACCATCCGGCCCAGGCGCTTTATCATCACTCATGGAGAATAACGCACTCTTAATTTCAGAGTCAGAGATTACTCTAACCATATGGGCAGATTTCTGAGCACCAAGCTTTCTAACAAACAAATCAGACGTATCAAAAGAACCTGACACACTTGCCTGACCAAGAAATTGCTCGTAATGAGCAACAAAAGCACCAGGCACAGCATCTCCATCATGAAGCACATTATGAGAATCACGAACCATTTCAATACGATTACGAGCCGTCCTACTCTTAACCGAGTTATGAAAATAAGCCGTATTTGAATCACCTGCATCAAGCCATTCAATTTTAGATTTCTGACGTAAAAAACGTTCCTCGTCAAGAGAAGCTTCCTTAAAGGCAACTAGATAATGAGCATGATCTTCTTTCAACAGCACATTGGATGGGTCTCTATCAAGGGCTTGTTGAACAGCATCTAATTCCACACGTAGTCTAGTAACACGATCATGAAGATTACCCTGTTCAAACAGCAGTTTACGAAACGGAGCCTTTAAACCTTTTAAGCGCTTAACAAGCCTAAACATAGCACAACCATGAACATTAGCCAACCAACCATTAGCTACCACTGCATGAAAACCCTTCTTATGCACAAGAAAATTACTGAATTTAAAAGGTTTAGGCTTAGATTTGCTAATAGTAGGGATTCGTAACACACAAGGAGAATGGTCAGAAATCCTGTAAGGTTGGAATATTGCAAAACAACCTGGAAACTCATCAAGAAACTTAATGTTAGACATAATCCGATCAATCTTTTTGAGAATACCATCATCACCCTATGGTTTCTCATTCCAAGTAAAATGTAAACTTGTAGCATTAACGTCCATAACTTCCATAAGATTAACACACTCCTTGAATTCCCGCATGGCAATATTAGGAGTGTAGCCGCCGCATGAGTGATCCTCAATATTAAGAGCAGCATTAAAATCACCAAAAACAGCCCATGGCTTATCCCGCATAAAAGTAGCATGAGCAACCAAATTATTCCAAAGAACACGCCGATGTATATAGTAGTTATCAGCATAAACGAAAGAGCAAAACAAAGTACGGTTATCCATACGCGTTTTAACCTGACAATGCATAACTTGACTAGTTTGAGACAACACCATAACATCCACATTATCATCATTCCAGCCAAGAATTATACGCGTTCCTTTAGGACACAAACCACCATTTGACGTCCACTTCCATCTGCTAAAAATCTTACGACACATATCAAACACACCCGAAGCATCAACATGAGACTCCAAGATAGCACAAACACTCAGATTATTTTCATTAATAACCTGACGAACCTCTATTCTTTTAGGGGATTGGTTCAGACCCCTTATATTCCACGAGGCGATACTAAACATTTAAAATAGTCGTGGCAGGAGTGCTTGCCCCTGATTTAGAATTAAGAAGATTAGCAGATTCATCATAAATATTTTCAACCTCCTCATCATCATCATCTCCACTTAGGTCACCTAAATCCCCTGAAAGAGTCCCAAATGAATTCGAAGTAGACACGCCACTTACCACATTTTTACCTTTATTTGAACTACTAGTATGCAACCCAGATTTGGTACCACTATCATCTTTACTATTATCACGTTTAGATACATTCGAGGTCTTACCAGGGTTAGATGAGTTATCATGTATATGAGCACCAGAAGTGGACGACTTCGGACTAAAAGTAAAAGGATTACCAACCTGGAAACCTTTGCTTAACGGGACACCTCTCGGAATCTGGCTTCCTTGCTTTCCTTTGTTGTTATGCTTTCTACTACGAACTTGTTGAAATCCATCATCTTGTTCAAGTATAACTTTAGGTGCCACTTTAGGGAGAACACGTTTTGGACAAGTTTCAGCCGTATGACCAAAGATATTACATGTAGAGCATCTAGGCGGCTGCCACTCATATTCAACTTTAATAGTTTCCTTAGTAAACCCCTCACCCTCCAAATCAGGAACACCAATAGTAATTGTCTCATGTAAATCACAATCAGCTTTAATTTCAATTAAACAACGAGCAAAACTACTACGACCCCAAGATTCTTTACACATAGTGCTAGTAAAAGAATCAAGCATAATAGGCTTACCAAGATATGTAGCAATTAGACTAATACCCTCTTCCTCAAACACTTGAAGAGGCACATCATGAAGTTTAACCCACACAGGAATACAAGTAAATTCTTCTTTACGAAGGCTAGTCTTCATAGTGTACCTTTTAAGAATAATGGGAGAATTACGAATCATCCATGGTCCACCTTCCAAAACAGCTTCATACCCAGACTGTGCATCAAATTGAAAGAAAAAGAAACCATTGGAATTCATCATGATCCTTTTTAACCCAAATTTAGCCCAATTAGTTTTAGCAAAATATTCAACTACTGGAAATGCCATTCGTTTACCAATAAAATATCCATAGAGCGTATTATGAAAACGAGTATTAACCTTCTCAACCACTTTACGTGGAATAGATACCTGAACACCCTCAAACCTGTTTTCAGATATGGCAGAACCTATATTACTACGAGCAACAGGTGAGGCTTGTCGGCTTGAACTAGCAGCAGCTGCATAGGAGTTAGTTGGACCACCAATATCCACCGACTGTACAATAGGGCATTCCTTCACAGTTTCCTCGACAGCTATCACTGGATCACTCATTATGCTGATCCAAGGACATACGCATTGTGACATTAGATAAATCTGGTGTAACCCTAGCATCATGCCCTACATTAGTACTCAAAGACGGAACCCTAGCATCATCGCGCACACCTGCTTTGGTAGCATTAATATGTTGACGTTTTAATGTTCTAACATTTCTCTCCAACAACACTTGGCGTGCACATACAATATCAAGGGTCTTAGTCCATTGCTCATTAGTCATTCGCTTCAAGAATTCATATTTGTCACCTTGGACATCATTCATAAACCTATTAATCACTTCCACAGTATTGAGAGAGATCGAGAACAATTTTTCAACATCTTCTAACGACTCTACATTCAGCTGCTGTCGTTCACCGTTAGCATTATCACTTCCAGTACCCAAACTAGGATTAGAAACAACCTCAGCCGAATCACTCACGAAACCCTCCATAAAAATAAAACTGCTTCACAAAAAAAAATAGTAGCCAAATCGTAGCTAGCTAATGAAACGTAAATAAAAATACCAATCCACCAAACGAAGCTACTCACAATTCAGTCACCAAACAAAACCTAGCGAATAAAAAATCCAACTAGAGCCAAAAACAAGCGAATCTAATAACAATACTAAACGATTAAAAAAATACCACTCAACCCCACCAAATCGAATCCCAAGCAAGCATTAAATGCAAACCAGAGCAACTAAAAACTAACACGCAATATAAAGAATTTTGCACCGACTGAAAAAATGGGAAAAAACAAGTGACGACAAGAATAGAAAAAAACGAGCCCACTAAATATAGTCAACCACTAGATCAAACAAGAAAAACGTGTTTACACACGCATTGCTTATAAGATTTCATGATGAGACTAACAAAAGTGAAATCGTAGAGAAAAAGCGATTTTCAGCCGCCATAGGTGTTTTTGGGTTTTTTCCAAATTCAGACGTTGATGGCTCAAACGTTGACAACAACATTTCAGGCGTTGTTAGCCCAAACACTGACAACCAAGGTTCAGGCGTTGACAACACTTTTGCACATCTTTTCTCTTCTACTTTTGAACAAGGTGAACCTTCTAATCTATATGAAGAGGTTCATCCTCATATTGAAGAAAGAGAGTCTGAAGAAGAAGATATTGGCAACATGGATAATGAGATTGAAGACACCAAACTTTTTGAAGGAGGAGTTCTCACTTCCACTATGAAGAATCACCCTACTTCTCAAATCATTCGTGATATTATGAATCCTGTTCAGACTAGAAGATCTCATCAAGGTCTTGGTGGATTTATTGCCAATATTCACAAGAAGGTTGATACCCCTATTGTGCAAGCATGTTTGTTTGCCTGTTTTCTGTCACAACAGGAACCCAAGAATATACTTGATGCTCTCAAAGAACCAAGTTGGGTGGAAGCAATGCAGGATGAGCTTCACCAATTTGCAATTCAGGATGTTTGGGAGCTGGTTGATTGTCCCAGATATGTCAGACCTATTGGGACAAGATGGGTTCTAAGAAACAAGAGAGATGAAAGAGGTATTGTGGTCAGAAACAAGGCAAGATTAGTGGCTCAGGGATATACACAAGAGAAGGGGATAGACTATGAGGAGGTCTTTACACCAGTTGCAAGGATTGAAGCTATAAGGATCTTTCTAGCCTATGCATCCTGCATGGGCTTCACTGTCTATCAAATGGATGTCAAGAGTGCCTTTCTCTATGGAACAATTATTGAGGAGGTATATGTGATGCAGCCTCCTGGTTTTGAGGATCCAGAGAATCCAGACAAGGTGTATAGAGTCAAGAAGGCTATGTATGGACTTCATCAAGCCCCAAGAGCATGGTATGGTACTTTGTCTACTTATTTGGTGGACAATGGATTCAAGAGGGGCACCATAGATCAGACATTGTTTACAAAGAAGAAAGGTAAGGATGTTCTACTTGTTCATGTCTATGTTGATGATATCATTTTTGGGTCTACTGATCCAAAGATGAGTGAGGATTTCTCCAAGCTTATGACAAACAAATTCAAGATGAGTGCTATGGGGGAGATGAACTTCTTTCTTGGGTTACAAGTTCAGCAGAAAGAAGATGGTATCTTCATCTCCCAGGATAAATATATGGCAGAGATCTTGAAGAAGTTTGGCTTTTCTCCACATGAAAAGAGGGCTACTACTCTTATGGATAGAGAACACCCTTGGGGAAAGATTGGAGATGGAAAGGATGTTGATGTCAGGCACTATAGATCAATGATTGGTTCATTGATGTATCTCACAGCCTCCAGACCTGACATCATGTTTGTTGTGTGTGCTTGTGCACGCCATCAAGTGACTCCCAAAGAATGTCACCTTTATGCTGTCAAGAGAATCTTTAGGTACCTAAGATGTTATCCTAGTCTTGGCTTGTGGTACCCAAAGGATTCACCATTGGAGCTGATTGCATATTCAGATAGTGATTATGGAGGTGATAAGTTTGATAGGAAATCCACAACTGGTGGATGTCAGTTTCTTGGGAGCAGGTTAATATCTTGGCAATGCAAGAAACAAACAGTGGTGGCTAATTCTACAACTGAAGCAGAGTATGTGGCTGTAGCTGCTTGTTGTGGACAAGTTTTGTGGATTCAGAACCAGCTGTTGGACTATGGGTATAATTTCATGCATACCAAGATATTTGTTGACAATAACAACACTTTATGCATTATTAAGAATCTTGTACATCATTCTAAAACTAAACACATAGAAATAAGACACCATTTTATAAGAGATTGTTTTGAAAAGGGTTTAATACAACCAGATAGGGTTGACACAGAAGAGAATGTGTCAGATTTACGAACTAAACCTTTTGATGCTGGAAGATTTCAATACTTAGTAACAAGTATTGGAATGATCAATCTCACATAATATGTGTTTTGGAGTCTTTTTGTAAAAGTATGTACAGGATAATGCATTGTTATTGGTCTTTTTGAGGATTTAGATTTTCCACTATATTTTTCTAACACTGACAAAGGTTGCTTGAACGCTGATAAGTGTTTTGTGACGTTGTCAGCAATATATTTGTCTAACGCTGACAAAGCTTTTCTTAACGCTGACAAGTGTTATCGGGGCGTTGTCAGCAACAATGTTAGTATTGTGGTTTTCAATCTAAATGTGCAGGTGGTGTTAGCATTATACCATTGGATACAAAGTTGCTTATGGATCATTGGAGAAGCATTTGGGCATGTTTTTGTTTATGGATGATGGTTGGAATTTTCAATTTCTATCTTGACATAAATTTTTTATGTTCATGCATATTTTTGTCAACTTTTGTATCACAGTTTAAGGGGAGGTTTTAGGAACCTTTAGGACTTTTGGGTATCCTTATGATACTCTTATCATAATTCTAGATTGTGTCCACAGGTGAGTATGAGTTAGTTTTACTAAATCATGAGGCACTGTAGCATGCAAAGTTGATATACTATGCATGCTGCCAAGACATTTTTGCCCTAGAATTGGTAGTGGTCTGTTGGGAGACTTGGGAATGATTTTATCATGGGTTTTACCTGGGAGTAACAAGGGATTTTATAAGGTAACTTAGTTGTTAAAACTTTTGGTTAGCAAGGGACACTAGAGGACTGTACTTTGTTAAGGTCATTTTTCATTTTTGAACATTTTTATTTTTGGACGCTGACAAGTATTTTTCCAAGCGTTGTTGTGACCAATTTAGACGCTGACATGGCTTTGGCAAACGTTGACAAGAATATAGCCATTGGGCGTTGATGGGTTATTTTTGACCGTTGACACTCAATGGGACCTACCCAGTTGTTACTTTTTGACATATTTTTAGGCCGTAATTTTGGGGGCAGATAACTCTCATTTAATGCATGAGATAAACTTATTCTTTTTCAATATTTTCATGATTGCTTTTTGAAAATACTTGCCCATTTTTGGGCCAATCACATGCATTTTTCTCTCCTATATATTTGGCTCCTATTTTAGACAGGGTACCTATTATTCTTGTCTAACACAATTTTCTCCTATAAACTTCATCTTTATCAATCATTCAAACAGCTTTCAACAATGGCACCAAAGTTTAAACCAAGTGATTTGGAATTGGGGTTCAGAAGTCAACACAACATGGAAGCATATCTTGAAGCTGATGATACTCTGTTTCCCCAATACACACAAGTGGTGGCGTATTTGAACGCATCCCCTTTTAGGTATGCTCTTTCTCATGCTCCACTCATTCCTGTCACACATATTAAACAGTTTTGGAACAATATCAGTTCCTCAACAGTTAATAGAGTGACTACATTATCATCTATTGTTCATGGGCGCACATGGGTGGTTACTGAAGCTTTGGTCCGCCAAGCTTTGCATCTTGATGATGCTGATGGTATAACCACCCTCCCCATTAGTGAAATAGAACAAGGACTACGGGCTTTGGGTTATCCTTTTCCTGCTCAAGGAACTTTAAATAAATATCATAAACATGAGTTTCCCCCAGCCTGGAAGTACCTAATACATGTCCTCTTGCAATGTTTGAGTCCCAAGTGCACTGCACACAATGTGATCAATAGATCTATTGCTAGTGCTATTGTGTGCATTGCTACTGGGCAAAAGTTTAATTATTCCAAAATGATTTTTGAGGGCATGTGTAAAATTAAAGGGAACAAAATGACTTAAGCTTATCCCAAATTTTTACAAATGGTTTTTGATGTCCAAGGATACTGCACAAGGGATCATGATGATTTTTATGAGATCCCTGTGCAAAAGAAAGCAATTTTTATGAAGATGAACTCACCCCCACATCGTGACCTACCTCTCACCCCTGCTATGATTGCTGTCATTGAAGCAGCCCAACCCCAACCAGACCCCCAACCCCAAATTGACCCAATACCTGAACCTTTACCTTCACCACAACATATGCAAATTGACCAAGAACCCTTCGACGCTAACACGTTAAATGTTGGCGTTGATGTGCCTATTTCAAACGTTGACACCAATCCTTCACAGACCCAAACACCCCTTAACCAACCCACATCCACCCAATCTACATCATCATCTCCACCAACACAATATAGGTTTCAAAAATGCCAAAGGACTACTGGAGTGTTCTCCTCTAGTGGTCCTAGCCATGTAGCAGAGAGAACCACCACCACAAGTGTGGTTGGTGCTATGGATGAGGCTGGGACTATTGGTTCTGGCTTAGAAGCTGGCTAAGGCAGTCCTACCATAATTAAGACCTCATCCATGCCCAATGAATCTAACTTGGGAGGTCAAATACCCATTTTAGAAGAGGGCAGATTGGAACCAATGACCCTAATGGAATTGATGGCTGTCTGCATAAGCTTGCAAAAGCAAAATGCAGACTTTGTACAAGTTGTCAGCACACAAGGCCTTGAACTCAAGAAATTGAGGGAGAGGATTGTTATCTTGGAGAATGCTAGCACACAGAGAGGGATGGAGGAATCTTCCAAAGGGGAGGATGAACAAATAAATGTGAGTGATAAGGGCTCTCATGATGGTCAATCTTTGGATGTTGCTGAGGCCCTAACAAGTTTGAAGAAACAGACAGGTTTTGATACGTCTCTAGTCTCTCCTACAAACTTAAATTTTTCATTTACAGCCATGTTGGAGGAAATTGCAAAAGGCGCTGAGGCAGGAAATTTGAGCGTTGACAAGTAGAATTTGAACGCTGACATGAGTATCTTGGGCGCTGACAAAGCAAAATTGGGCGTTGACAGACCTGCAAATGAGGTTGATGTATTCCAGTCATCATCCATCATCAAAGAGGTTTCTTCACAGGTATTACCATCTACCTTACCAACAGTTGATCCATTAGATAAGGGTAAGGGTATTATGGTAGAAGAAGTTGTTCCAAAGAATGCAGCACAAATTGAGTTTGATAGAAGGTTGGCTGCACAAGTTGTGGAACAAGAAAGAAAGAAGGTGGGTGAATCACCTTTTGTTGTCACTTCAGAAGAGCAAGAAGGAAGTGATGAAGCCAGTTCAGACTCAAGTGTAATGATCATAGAGCAGCCAGAAAGACTTGAGTATGGTGATGAGTTGGCCAAAGAGAAGTTGAATGAGTTGAAATTACAGGTTGATTTTGATATGCCAGAGGTTGTTCAGATGTACCATGCTTGGGAAGATAGGTGTATGGAGAATGCACATTTGACCATTTTAGATCAGATATGGGGTTTGGAGATTCTTCTCAGAGTACAAAAGGATTGCAAGGTCATTCTGAAACACAAAGCAAGCAATGTTCTCTCAAATTTGAAAAGGGATAGAAAGGAGTTGTACTTCATGCTGCTCAGATGTCATGGAACAGGGTGGACTTATAAGAAATTGATTGGATTGATATTTGAAGAGTTGGAGTGCAGAGCTTATCCCATTTGGGTTAGAGTGCAGGAAGAAAACACTCTAAGACTTCTTTCTGATGAAAGAAAAGAAGAACTTGTAGAGGAAATGGAGCTTAAGAAGGCAATGTTTGTTCCCAGACCTGTGAAAAAGGGAGTTCCTCTTGAGTTTCCCAAAGATATGAATCCGTTAAATCCAAGTGAATCTGTTATAAGAAGGAGCCTCAAGATCTCACCCTTAGAAGCTTCAAATATGGTACAAGTGTTACCACTTGATTCCAGAAACCCTATTATAAGCTATGAAAAAGATGAATGTGGGTTTTGGAAGATTGGCAGGTATGGAAAAGAGGTTCACACTTTTACCACCCTTATATCTTTGTTTGCAAGTTTTGATAGAGAAGACTTGGTAGACCTATAGAGGTTGTTAGAGGCCAAGTATGAGACTGAAGCTCCCACTTCAGGCAATGGAATAAAACTGTGGTCAACATTCAAGAGAATGTGTGGACCAAAAGATGAAGATCCTGCTATTTGGAAGGATCTTGAAGATGATCTCAGTGGTCTTAAATGGAGGTTGTATTCAGTTGCTGGTGTTTATTATTTGAGTTCTACAAAGTTTGCTGAGTATCTACTTGTAGATGGTCAGTATTTCATGTCCAAGGATGTCTTGGAGAAGATGAAGAACACACAGCTGGAAATTGATTATTCAAGTGACGTGGCCAAAGATTTGATCAGATTTATTTATTACCAATATGAGAAGGTTTGTAAGATTCCTCCTAGTTCTTAATGTTTATTCAGAAACTTGATTACTAGAGTAGATATCAAGTTTAGGGGAGGATTGTTGGGAATAATATATAGCCAGTCTACTTGAGCGCTGACAAGAGTAAAACAAGCGTTGACAGGAGTAAAATAAACGCTGACAGATCAAGCGTTGACAGGAGTAAAACAAACGCTGACAGATCAAGCGTTGACAAGACAAAGTCAAGCGTTGACACATTGAAGACAAGCACTGATGGAAGGATATACTCTGCGCGTTTATTATGTTCTAGATTACTTCTAGTAAAGATAGGAACAACAATGTATTTTCTATATTTATCTTTACCTAGAATATTTGATACGTAGATTATTGTACAAGGCTTCTTATGTCTATAAAAGAAGACGTTTAGGTTAATGTTCAATATATAAGTTTTCATACGTTAAACACTTTCATTGTAAGCAAGTTTGATATCATTAATCAAAGTGAAAGTTTGTTTACATCTTGTGTGTTCTTGTTTCAGTGTTAATTCCGCATAACACTTAGATTGTCATATACATATACAAAGGTTTCTCTAAGTGTATTACTTGATCTAATCTCGTATACATAAAACTAAATCGATCTAAGTTTGGGATCAACAGATTTGTCTTGGAGAAATTAGGGTTCTTATGATGTGTTTTGGGGAAGATTAAGCTACAGGGTTTGTTTCCCTCCATGGTTAAATAAATAATATGTTTTTAAAGAATGTATTAAGTATTAAAACGTGGGTTGGGTACTGGGTATAGGTCTTGGGTTGATGGGTGGGTATGGATATTGGGTATGGGTTGGTGAGGTGGCAGAAATTTAGTGGTGGGATAGGTTTTGTTGTTTGGCAAAATATACCCTTCGTGTCTTCAAAAACATTCAAACAAAGTTTGACAGAATATTACTCCATTCTCTTTGTTATAACTTTGATGAGGTTGTCATTTTTGGCACACACATTGTCACAACTTTTAACCAAAGACCAAATATGAAATTTAGCATTTTTCAAGGGCCAAACATGTAATGTCTTGATATTTTAGGGACCCAAATGTAAATTTGGATTTTTACAAGGGTATAAAATGACAAGTCTTCAATAGTTGAGGGACTAATCTTGATAAATCTTCAAACTTCAAGGGTATTTTTGGAAATTCATTGTTCGGGTCCGGTTCTTTGTGCGGCTTCGTTTCCCGTGTTCGTTTTTGCTTGATTCTTGTGATCTTTTGTTGATTTCACGATATCCGTACCTAAAGTACACAATGAACAAACACATACATATTTTTGGGTATTTGAATGATATTTTAAGCGTTTTAAGCCCGATTGGACGATGAGACTATGTAATTGCAGTCTCATCATGCCGCAACGCCACTTAGATATGGGGGAAGGAATAGAGAAGTCGCCATTGGATTTCTTGAATGAAGATGGCGACAACCTCTTGTTAGAAGGTGGTAACGGTACGTCGCCAAACACCACGACCACTCACCCTGAGAACCAAGGAGATGATCAAGATCGATTGTCCGAAGAATTCGACCGGATGCTTGAATCCGAGGGGGAAGAAGTTGAAGATCAACCCAAATCAACCACACATTCCAAACCCGCCAGAAGAAGGCGCACATCCAAGAGGAGGATTGTGAAGACTACGGAAGAAGAATTGGGCGCGTTCAATCCGCCTATTAAAAGGTTACGCAAAGACCATCCCCAATACCAGGGGAGCAATATTGCCACCGCGCCAGAAAGCAACCCACTTCCTCCTCCTACCATGACTAGTAGCCAGGCGAAGAAGACCGTGTGGCAAGCTACTCTTGTCACCACCGTGGCCCCTACCATCACGGAGCCTACGATAGCCACAACATAAGTGTCCGCCGTTATCCTTTATCATCTATTTCCATGTTTATTTATATGTGTACAAACTTCAAAAGACTAACAAGTGCACAACAGGGTGGAATCGACGGCCGTGCCGCATGAGGGAGACGCTGTCAGCGATCCATCACCTGTGATGCAAGACCGCCCACCAACTCCTCCCCCACCCATGTGGAAGAGGCCCAACCTGAAGTTCGCCTGGGCTCCTGCCTTCGCCCAGCCTGGAACTTGTCTAAGCTGACAAGGCTAGAGGCAGAGGCGGAGTGCAAGGAACTCGTAGATCACATGAATCCTCCAACCCTGGCGCAAGATTTGGATGAGCTCAGCCATGGGATCCTCCTTGAGCAGTTCAATATGGCAATGAAGAACCAGATGACGGTTGGTGCGACCCTACGGTGTTGTTTTGAGGAAGGCTTGGCCTATGTACGTCGTGCCGACAGGAGAATGGCCCGCAGGGAGGAGCTTGTAGAGAAGCATGAGCAAACAATTTCTACCATGCAGGCGGATTTGGCCATGGCTGAGGCTACAATAAAAGAACAAATAAGCCATGCCAATGCCCGTGACGAGCGCATTGCTGAGCTGGAAGCTCTTCTTAAGGCTTCCAACGGCAAGGTACGTAACCTTATATACTTATATATATTTTGTTCTCTTTTTTGTTTATGCGAAACCATACTTTTCTATCCACTCCATTTTAACCCTAACTGTTCAATCATAGGTAGCCGCAGCCGAGGCCGTTTCTAAGACCGCGGTTGACCATGCATCCGCCCTCACGGAGGAACTAGAGAAGACGCGGACGGTGGTTAAGGTCGAAGAAGCTTTTCGGGGAGATTTTGCCAAGGAGAGGGCTGAAATGGAAGGCCGAATGTTTGAGACCTTGGAGAAGGTGAGCACGGAACTGAGCACGCTAGCTGCAGATTGTGACAAAGTGTTGTGCCTCCAACTTATTACGGCCATCGCTGGTCGTAGGTGGATGGTGGGCCAAGGGACGCGTCTGGCCGTGATGAGAGCGATGGAGGCACCTCAGTTCGTACAAGCCTTTACTGACGTTGTGTCAGACGGTATTAACCGCGACCGTCATGAAGGTATGACCAAGGCTGCCGAGCTGATAAGCAAAAAGAAGACATCACTAGGCATGCCTACTTCAACCCAGGGGTCGCGGCAAAAATGACTGCTTCCATGGGCGCCCTGGGAGACTTGGTGTATCCCTTCCTATCCGAACTTGAAGCTATGAAGGACGCGCCAAACAAAGACATCATGGCGAAGATTCGCCCAGACGCATGGCCAGAGAGTGAAGCGGACCCCCGAGCCCATCTTATACCAGACCCCAGCCAGCTTACCCTTCCAACTTATGATGCTAGATGGAAGAGCGTGAAGGGATAGAAAGCGTTGGGTGAAGCGCTTGAAGCAAGCCTAGACCGGGATCGTAGCCTGAAAGAGGCTCGTGGTGGGGCACTCCTTGCATTGATAGCCGAAGGAAGGAAAGAAGTAGGTGAATTTCTTCATCCGTTGTAGTAGTTGTAACTTGTGAACACTTGCACTTTTTTCTTTGTAATGCATATTCGTCCGTGGATGTCCATGGCTTTATTCTGTAATTCAATTTCGAACACTTAGAAGATTTGTTAATATATGTGTCCGTGATGATTTCGGTGTCTTTTGTTTGTATGTTTGAAACTTGTATTTATTCTTAGATATCATGTATCTTTTGCATGATGTGTCACGGCTGGTTAAGAATAGTACTAAGTCTATAATTTACAAGACGCGCACTATGTGTCTTTATCATGTCCGACACTATGTAAGTACGGCATGTGGAAACTTATTACAACGTCTTGTAAATAAGGTGTCTAGTAAGGATACATGATCCACGTAGCCGGGGTTGCATCCCTCTTATGCGACAAGTTGAATTATTAGGTTCACTTAATCCTCTTACCCCACCTGGGAGCGAATAGTACATGTACGGTTGGATGAATACATAGGAATAAGAAATAACACATAAGATTATAAACAAAAAATAATTCTAAGGACACAGAAGACAATAATTTGCACAAGAACAAGCCGTGGAGCTAGCTAGGCACCACAACGTTTTATTATAACGGTTACGATTTTTTGACAGAATAATAAAATCCTAAGACAAATAGAACCTAGAAAACATGAAAGCAAAAATACATGGATCTTTATTGAAGCTGTCTACAGCGAAGTGTCCATGCGGGGGCCATAGCCTTTTAGAGATATCATCTTTTGAGGTTGCAAATATTCCATGTACGATCCAAGTCACGGCCCTCCGTATCATGCAACTTGTACGCGCCAAAGCTTCTGTGACCTCATATGGCCCTTCCCACTTTGGGCCAAGTTTTTCCGTGTTTTCTGCGCGACTTGTCTCATTAGCACGATAGACAAAGTCTCCCGGTCGGAAGGAAACACCCTTGACTTTGGAGTCGTAATAAGCTTTCATCCGTGCCTTATACTTAGCTTCATTGATAGCCGCTATCTCCCTTTTTTTCTCGAGTAGGTCTAGATTGACCCGGAGTTCCTCATCGTTTGTGACAACGTTAACTTCCGCTGTGCGGATTGTGGGCATCCCAATTTCTGCTGGGACAACAGCCTCGGTTCCATAGGCCAACGCGAATGGAGTCTCCCCATTAGCCGTTTTGATCATTGTTCTATGTGCCCATAGGACATGTGGTAGTTCGTCCACCCCTTTGGCGCTCCTCTCATCTAAGTGCGCCTTTATTCCTTCACCTAGGCTTCTCCCGCTCCACTAGACCATTAGACTGTGGGTGTTTAACTGATGCGAAGCGCCGTTTGATGTTCAACGCCGCACACCAATCCTTGAACGGGTTTTCCGCAAACTGCTTTCCGTTATCTGAGATAATCTCACCTGGAAAACCAAAACAGCATACAATATTTTCCCACACAAACTTTTTTACCTGTTTGCCCGTGATTGTTGCGACCGCCTTAGGTTCTATCCAGCGAGTGAAGTAGTCCATAGCCACGATCAAGAACTTGACGCCTTCGGCTGCAACAGGAAAAGGACCTACTATGTCAATTCCCCATCTGTAGAATGGCCATGGGGATGTGATGGATGTCAGCTCTTGTTGTAGATGACGTGGTACTGGCCTGTGCACTTGGAAATCGTTGCATTTAAGAATCATATCTCGTGCGTCTCGATGCATAGTTGGCCAATAGTATCCTGTGCGTGGAGCCCGTGCTACTACTGATCTGGGGCCGGCGTGCATGCCGCACGACTCTTCATGAATTTCACTAATCACATAACTAGCTTGGCGTGGTCCGACACATCGCAACCATGGCTGTAGGAATGATCGTTTGTATAAGACACCATCTTGGATTTCAAAGTGTTGTGACTTCCCTTTGACGCGGCGCACCTCTGTTTCATCATAGGGAAGGGTTTCGTCCGTTAGATAGTTTATGATCGGGATCATCCACGTAGGCCCCTCCTCATCAACTATTGTTGTGACCTCCTCTCCTGCAATGGATTTATCCTTAAGTATTTCCACCAACACTTGTTTGGATAGATGGGCAAAACTCGTAGACGCGATTTTGCTAAGAGCGTCCGCCTTCTTGTTCTCACCTTTCGGTACCTTCTTGATAGAGAACTTCCTAAAACTAGAGATAAGTGACTTGACTTTCTCCAGATATTGGATCATGTTTTCCTCCTTGGCTTCGTACCCTCTTAGGATGTGATTCGCGACAAGCCGTGAGTCCACGTAGGCTTCAAGGATGCGTACTCTCATCCTAGCGGCGATTTTTAAATCCGCAATCAATGCTTCATGATCTGCTTCATTATTCGTAGCTGTGAATTCAAAACACAAGGCGTAGGTGAACTCCATGCCTTCTGGACTTGTGAGTATGAGGCCCGCTCCCGATCCGTCCATGCAAGAAGATCCATCTGTAAAGAAAACCAATGGTTCTGGTGGGATCTCTTCCTTTGGTACCATTGGCTCGTCCTCCTCGGGCTTCTCAATTATGAAATCTGCCAAGATTTGGCCTTTGATGGCTGTCCTTGGTCGATAGGAGACGTTGTATTCCCCTAGCAGGAAGCTCCACTTCTGTAGTCTTCCTGCCATGTCTGGTTTAGAGATAACCTGTTTTATTGGTTCATCCGTGACCACCACTATTGGGTGCGCCTGGAAGTACCAGCGTAACCTTTTGCTGACATAAACCAACGATAAGACCAATTTCTCCATTGGTGAGTAATTTAGCTCTGGCCCTTGCAGCGCTCTACTTATGAAGTAGACCAGAGTCTGGACTTAATCCCGATTAGTCATGAGAACTGCGCTTATTGCTCCGTATGTAGTGGATAAGTACATGATTTGTTCCTCCTTAGGTCGCAGGGCGACTAACATTGGAAGAGCTGCTAGATGCTGCTTGAGCTGCCCGAAAGTTTCCTCTGCCTCTCTCGTCCAGCGAAAGTCTCCTTTCTTGAAGCACTTCTTGAGTGTTTTGAATAAAGGGAGTGACTTCTCTGCGGACTCTGATAAGAACCTATTAAGCCCGACCAGCTTTCCATTAAGTGATTGCACCTCTTTTAGTGTCCGAGGGGATAGTAGCTGTATCACAGTGTCCGTCTTCTCTAGACAAGGCTTGATGCCGTTTGGATTAATCATATAGCCAAGGAACAGTCCTTTAGTTGCTCCAAACATGCATTTCTTGGGATTCAGTTTCATGTTGATTTTCCTCAATGTGTCGAATGTCTCTTGGACATCACGGAGGAGTTCGTCCTCCGTATGGTTTTTGATAACCAAGTCCTCTACGTAGACTTCAAGGTTACGACCTATCTGCGAGTCGAAGGCTTTGTTAACAAGTCGTTGATATGTCGCACCTACGTTCTTGAGTCCGAACGGCATTTTTGTGTAACAATACACACCCTGACTGGTATGGAAGGCCGTTTTCTCCTCGTCTTCCTCCGCCATCTGGATCTGATGGTATCCTTTATATGCATCCAAGAAACATTTAAAAGAGTACCCGCATAAGGATTCCACCTTCCAATCGATTTCTGGTAACGGATAGCAATCTTGTGGGCAAGCTTTATTCAACTCTGTGAGGTCCACACACATGCGCCAGCTTCCGTCATGCTTCTTGACCATGACCGGATTAGAGAGCCACTCATGGTAATAGACCTCACGCATAATTCCTGTGTCTACCCGTTTCCGTACCTCGTCCAGTATTACCTGGCTACGTTCTGGTGCTTGACCGCGCTTCTTTTGTTTAACAGGGGGATATCCAGGGCGGATTTGAAGCTTATGTTCTGCGATCGATCGCGGTACGCCCGTCATATGCTTTGGTTCCCATGCGAATATATCAAGGTTTGCTTTTAGGAGAGAGCACATGGCCTTCTTCCCTTTCTCGGAGAGGGTGCCCCCGATAGCCACCTCTTGTTCTAGATATTCAGGGTGAATTACCACTTTCCAATTAGGGGGTGGTGATCCTTCCTTTATGGGAGCTGGCTGAATTGGTGTTGTCACGGCGTGACATTCCGATGTTGGCACGATTGAATTGTAAATAGTAACAATTCCCCCTTCCTTCAGGAATTTAATCATGCCGTGTGCCATGGACGGGACTGCCCGTATGGCTAAGATACCTGGTCTTCTAATAATACCATTGTACGGAGAATGTGAACGTATCACCATAAAGTTCATCCACGCCGTAGTTGAATGCTCTTTATCTCCAATGGTTACCAGCAAACGTAATTGTCCTATTGGCCATATAGTGTCTCCACTGAAGCCAATGAGCGGCAACGTAGCCGACATCAATTGGCTCTTGATTTCTGGTCGTAGCTGTACGAAGCAGTGTTAGTAGAGTACTTCCACCGATGATCGTCCATCCACATACATACGATGAACGTTATGGGTTCCAATGCTTACCTCAACCGTGAGAGGTGCATCAGCCACGTTGATCGCCATGATAGGAGGGAATGAGATTTCCTTGCCGCGCAAAATTTTTTTACTAACTTTCTGCTTCGTCCGGCGCTGCCATGATTGAACCATGTATATGGTCGTTGGCTTATCCTTTTGGGAATCTTTTTTGTCATACTTTTTGTTATCCTTCACATCCTTCCAATCCTTAACCAGATGTTTGAGTTTGCCTGATTTAATCAACGACTCTATATGCTTCTTGAGCTGAATGTACTCCCCCGTGCCGTAACCTTTGTCATTATGGAACTCGTAGAAGCGAGTGCCTTGACGACGATCAACTGGAGTTGTCATTGGGGGAGGTCTTGGAAATTTTGCTCCTTCTGTTAATAAGATATCTCGATAAGTCATCTTTAGAGGGGTGAACTTGTCATCCGACTGTCCTCCTTTTGCCTGGTTTTTGTAATCCAAGCTCCTCCCATTTCCATGGTTACCTTGGCCACCTGATTGCCTTCTAGGTTGATCGTTTGATCGATAGCCGTGGTTCCCTTTTATGGGGTAAGCCGCATCAACCGCGGTCTCCCCTTCCACAAAATTTCGAACCCTCTCCATGAGTTCATCAAATTCTCCGGATGTTTATCGTTGAGGCGCCTGATTAGCTCCTTGTCCGTTATGGCGTGCATATGTAGTCGGAGATTTTAAGGAGTTCTGGGCACGCTTTTGTGCACGTACACTCGTCATTAAAACGCTCCGTGAAGTCTTCTATAGACTCTCCGAGCCTTTTTTTGACCGTCGCCAATGAGACCGGTTCTCTATTATACTTCTTTCGCTGAGTATAAATGTTTTGGAACGCTGTGCGTAATTCATCGAAGTTGTTGATGCTTCGATGGGGAAGCTTCTCAAACCAGTCGCGCGCGTTGCCAATTAAATTTGAATTAAACATCTGACACCATATTGGTATCGACCATCGTTCAATTTTATCCTGTGTGTCAAATACCTTTAGGTGATCCTCCGGATCACCAGATCCCTCGTAGGCATTGACGCTTGTCGGCATGCGGCCCTTCTTTTCCTCGGAGTAATTTCGTATACGAAGATTAAAGGCATCCTCCCTCTCGCTACACAATGGAAGGGAGAGATCTTCCTCTTCTTCAGCATGATAGTAGGTATCGACGTAGCGTCCTTCATCATCCGATGGTTCAGGGCTGGAGTACCTGGGTCGGCGGCGTCCGGGGTGATGATCATCCGAGTCAGACCCCGAAGGGTCATGATAGGGGGGTTTTCCCCCCACCTTTTGCTTGGTTATGATAACTACCTTTGTGAGAAGGATCTCCCTTCCTACCAGAGTTTATCCTACGCCACACACTGGTGCGATGATTATCCACATGAGTTTCCAACACTGCGCGTGCAGTGGAGCCGTCGGTTTGTCCCCATCTCTCTGGGCTTCTTGTAACTCTTGCATGATGCGATCCCCTGTGCGCTCGAACACATTCCGTGCTCGATGTGGTTTCTCGAAGGGAGGCTGTTCCTGAGCCCGTGGCTTCCAACCCCTCTTTCGAGATTGAGGGGGAGTACCATGTGCGGCGCTGCTGAAGTTAAGTCTGGATTGGAGGTTCCTTCCCAGATTTAACCTTGCCGAGATGCCCAGCATGATTCTGTCGAAATTTTGTGTGAGTACGCGTTCGAGGTCCTCATCATCGAGTGAACCAACTTCCAATTCTGCCTCGACCACTGGTGGCTTTTGTGGCTCCTTAATAGGGGCCTTTGGCGCAGCTCCTGGTTCATGATTATCCAGAGTGAGGGTTGGTAGTAGGGTGCTATCAGACGTGCCTGCCCCACCGAGAGACTGAAACGTGTTTCGATTATTCAGTCCTCTAGTTTGGCCACAAGAGGGCGGGGTTGAGGTGACTATCCCGTCACCCGCGGACTTCCGATTCCCAAGATTCGCGTTCCTTGGGTTTCCCTGAAAGTGTCCCTTCATCATTGGGAGAGATTGAGTTAGTGTAGGGTCCTACAGATGGCGCCAACTTGTTGATACAAAAGTTGGATGATCCTATCTTGACCCGAATTAGGCTTAATTCGGGTGATTGGGTTCCAGCTCCTGCACCAAGTGAACTTCTTGTAGAGATCCTACACACCAAAACAACACGAGTTAAGCTTACCGTGGGAATGTATCCCACGATTAGACTCCAGAGTGAGAGTAAGTAATCGGTTTAGGTTTATAAATCGGTTGTAGGTTGAGAGTATGAAGAATGTGATACCTTTGAGGAACCCTTGAGGGTTCCTTATATAGGGGTGAAACCCTAATGGGCTATCACCGATGCTTCGGCCCTAAGCAAAGGACAAGTGCCATAATTAGTTTGATTGTTATCTTCTAATTATGGTTAGTGTATATCCTCTACTTTAGGGTAAATCCAAATCCTAATAAGATTGTGATTCTGTCTAACCCTGCACCGGCCGTGCCGGGCCGTGGGCTGCACACATCTATGCGGCCACTGTTCATTCAAATCCCATAAGGTTAAATGACATTAATCCAACCCATCAGTAACGGGCCAGATGCGGGTAGTACCCGTGGGCCGGGTCCATGATCCAGTTGGGGACTATACATCATCATTTTTGCTAATCCTCCTCCTCTTAGGAGATGATTGATGATTTTCAAAAATAAATGTTTTTAAAGAAAGTCAAGCCAAAGAAGACTATGCTATGAAGAACTAGTTTAAGCTAACTTTTTATTAGTTAGTTGTTATTTCTTTTCTTGTATTTCCTTTCCTTCATGAGTTTTTCATGAAGATGTTCCATGGATTTAGCTTTTGTGTGTTTCAACCTATGTGCTCACATTAATCAACTTTAATTTATTTAAAATTGAACCTAAATCTATCAGAACCTCTAAAACTTGACTAAAAATTGGTTCAAAATATTATCTAAATATTTTGTCACTCTTTGTGAGTGTGTTGCTTTTATGCAACCCTAGCATATTTTAGTGCTAAAAGAGGTAAAAATCCAAGGTTTGCAAATTTTTGAAGGAGTCTTATTTTTCTTCAAAACATTGAAAAAATCATGGTTTCAATTCCACTGAGTGCGGCTCCATAGTAGTCGCGCGGTTCCCTATCAATTAGGAACCGCCGGTCCCTTTAAGGAACCGCGGACAACAACCCGTTTTTGGCTTATTTTTGGTCTTTCTTCTTTTACCAATGTCTTTGTCAAGATTCTTGTTTACCCAATTTGGCTAAACATTCGTTACAACCTTTTGTTTTCATTTCAAATCTTTGCCTTGTCTATTTTCTTTAAATTCTTCTCTTTTGGGAGTTCTCTTCTTCATCCCTCACAATGTCTAACTCTTCCATTCCTAACCTTGACTTATCTTTGTCACAATCTTCTCAACCTAAAGCTTCTTCTTCTAAGCTGTCCAAGAAACCGAAAATCTCGGTTCGACCCGTTTGGATCAAGAAAAACAAGAATCCTCATGATTCCTCTTCTACCAAACCTTCTAAGAATTCTTCTTTCTCTCCGATCAAATATTGGAATGAGACTTACTCTATAAATCCAATTACCGGAGAAAAGGAAATTCTTCCACCACCACCAAAACCATTCAACACTCTACAACTAAATGACCTATCTTCTTTCCCAAACCTCACTAAGCATTGTGTAAACATTTCTTATCCATTATCTCCCTCTCCACCAAACTCTCATCTTGATGGTCCTCCCCCATCTAACGACTTTGTTTTGCATCATGGATCCTCGTTTATATTTGTCAAATGGTAACAATTGTACAAGGTTTAATATGAGATAGAGAGTAATCTCAACATTTGCTAGTAATATTAGCCGAAAACCTTAGTGAGAGATTTGTTGAGGTGTGGTTAGATATTAAATGTTTTGGTTTAGATCTACAAAAAATTAATTACGATTTACAAAGACGAAATAAGATTTACATAGTTCGAATAAGATTCCTCAAGAATTATAAAATCTGATTTAGATTTTTCCAAAATTTAAATAGATTCTTCCAAGATTTAATTAGATTTTCCCAAGATACGATTCTTCAAGATAAGATTTCCAAAATCATTTTTATATTTATCCAAGATTTATAAAATCTGATTAAATTTTCAAAGATTTATAGAATCTAGTTAGATTCTATAAAATTTATAAAATCTAGTTCGATTTTCCAAAGATATGGTAAGATTTTCAAAAATACATTAAGATTCTTCAAAGATTTGTAAAATCTGGTTAGATTTTTCCAAAGATTTCCAAAGATTTGGTTAGATTTCCAAATATTTTCACGATTTTATTTAGATTTCCATTTAGATATTTCCAAGGGTTTGTTATGCATTAGGTTGTTTGTGGTTATAATGCATTGTTCGGGCCATCATACTTTAGAATCCATTCTATAAACTTTTGAGGAGCGATGGCACTTTGAATCGTAAACCCAACCACTCAGTCAAAACGTAATATCGAGATGGAACATCTTTAGTATAAAACTCCCTACTAACATGACATGTTGATACGTTTCATTAAATACGTTAAGTATTTTTATATTTTAATATCTTCATAAAGATATTAAATAGTCGTAATATGTAAAGCACGTAAATGGTTAGTATCTAGTACTATCATAAATTATAAATGCATAAGATAATGAATTGCATTTAAATCAAATAGTTATGCATGCTCTCTATGCTATATGCTCTATAAGTATGTTCGCGTCAAAAACCCAGTTTTTGAAATCTAATTTTTGAAAATTTTGTCCGGTTATAGTTCAGTTAATAAAATAAAAAATTTATTTTTGATCTGATTCTCTATAACCATTGCTCTGATACCATTCTGTGACACCCCCAAATTAGGTTTGCAGCGGAATAGTAATTGGGTGTCACGTTGTGAATCACAAAACAAATGGCATACAAAGCATTGATCACAATTATATGATTTTGAAATACAATTGATACAAATATTATTTTAGTACAATCAGTTGAAATGTTGAATGTCAGTTGTTACAAGTATCCCAGTGAAAACAGATCCCCCAATTATTATGATGCTCCTAAATGATGCGCAGTCCATGCTCAAATAATCCAGCTTAATTTTCTGAGAAAAACATGCTTAAAACAGTCAACATAAAGTTGGTGAATTCATAGAGTTTTGTAAAATCATAGGTTAGGACTGTAAATTATCCTACATAGTATTGCACCAAGTTTGATATAAAAATCAAGTGTAGGATCTCAAATATCTCATATAGTATTTCATATGGTTTGATAAAATCAAGTTCAGAAATATTATAATGTTCCATATTGTACTGCACAAGGTGTGGTAAAATCTAGTTTAGGACCGCAAACATCACAAACGTAGTATTGCACAAAGCCAAATACTATAAAGTAACTACATTTCCTATTGTCAGTAACTGAAGCTCGACAATAGCAGGCTTTGTTAGGGCCTCCAAAAAAGAACGGTGTCCATAATAAGAATACAAGTCCGACATGGTAAACATCTGTTGTCATGGCCTAGGCACAGTGAGCGCTACTCACCCAGATGGGGATCGTCAATCGCAAATAGATCTATTTATAACATTCGCGCTATCACACAATTAACAGTTACACCATGGGTCGTGGGCTCTACAATAGGCAAATGTAATCAAGGTAACAATTTAGTTTGCGTCCTATAAAATATATTACCAGTTTTCTCCCACAGTATTAATCAACAATATATTAAATATAAGTATAGGGCCACGATCTCACGATATCAAAATCATATAGTCAAAACAAGTTATAGCATGTCTCCCCCTCGCGGGTTTGTAAAACATAAATAGGATTTAAGTGTGAGGCTATGAACTCACCTCAGTAGTAGTGCTGTAGTGATGATGTCACTGAATAAACTGGCATAGTATGATCACAAAGCAGTAGAATTACCTATGTAATTTATGTATGTCTCAGTGGATGTACAAATAAAATGCACATATAAATGCAGTTGATCAAAATGCATGATCACATATTTAATAAGTTGTTATCGTTTTAAGTGTTAAACTTATTGTAAGTTATCGTACCATGTACACTTTTATTTTAATAAAGTGTATTTACTTCGTTCGAGTTGTAATAGTTTAAATGAATTAAATAAAATGATTTTTATTTAGTTAAGAGTTATATAATATTTCATAAAAGTCCTTGAAGTTTCAAATGTTCGTAATTAGTCCTCCACGTTTCACGAATTACAGTATAGCCCTTAAAGTTTATTAAATAAATAATATTAATAAAACTCAAGTTAAATTACACACGAGTCCTTGATTTTTATAATGCTTACAAAACAGCCCCTAGGGCTTGTATTACTTTCATAAAATGACAATATTAGTCATTGTGTTCCAAAACCTTATGTACAAGTATATTGAAATTGCTGATTTTTGAAACTCGTTTACGGGTTAGTTACTTAATCATTTCGCAAGCTGAAAACATATTGTATTCTCGGGTGCCCCGTCTACAAGTATTGTTCTTTAAGTTTTGCGTGAAAAAGGCTTTAAAGTGGGTAAAAACGCATGAAGTTAGCGGGTCAGAAAACTTTGTTTTCATCAACTTTTTAAAGTGTGTGAGACAGATTTTCAAAAGGCTGTAACTTATTCGTTACTTGTCCGTTTTTAGTGTTCTTGGTGTCTACGGAAAGCTAGCCAGGTGATCTACAACTTCCTAGTTGGTGTCGAGGTCCAGATTCGACTCTAACATGCTAAAAAACGCAACCTCGGCTGGTCAGCCTATGCAGTGAATGCTGTCATTTGCTGACAGCTTGGGTGTGTTAATCACGGATTTTACAACTCAGTTTCCCGCTTCGTTATAGCTCCGTTTTGGGTGATTCACAAGGCTACGGAAAGCTGGCTAGGTGATCTACGAAATGCTCCCATAAACAGATCTATAGTCGGGGTGATACTGGGTCTAAACGGGCTCTAAAGTGGGCTACTCGGGCTACTTTTTCACATGAATTAACGCTCATTTTTAACTCGTTTATCCTAGCAAACGTGTTCCGTTTTCGTTCAATTTTTGCAAGGGTACTAACTAAGGCATAACTTAAGACATAGTATTCTCGTTTTAGCCTAGTTCGCGTTTTAAATACACGTTTCCCAATGGTGTTGTTACTACATCAGGAGGTTTGTTCTATGTTTTGACATACATTTGTTTTAGGTTCTAGTTTTACCAGGCTTGACATGGATGTAAAGCAATGATTAACATCATAACTAGGAGTTCTCGAATATATAGGCTTACCCGTATATGTATAGGGTACTAGATCTATGGTTTTGGTTCTTTTATGTTTTACGTGACCATGGTGTTTCCACCATGGTTTTCTTATATATGTTTCTTGTTCATATGAATGCGTGTAAGTATATGATGAAATGTTTTTTTTAACCCCACTGTATTCAAATCTGCACACTCCATAGCAGACCCTAAAAAATTTTCATAATGATTAACAAAAACAGTAGGAACATCATTACCCAGAACTTCTACATTCGCCGCATCACGAATAGTATCAATTCTGCTACGATGGTTGCGACCAACAACTTTAGTATCTCCCGCAGCTAACCACTCCACCTTGGCTTTTTGCTTCAAAAATTTCTCCTCATCAATAACAGCCGCATTAAACACTTGCACATAAAGGGCCACTTCCTCACGAAGAGTGAGATCATCAGGCTTTAAATCAAGAGCTTTTTGAGCTGCATCAACTTCAAAACGTAATCTCACAACACGATCATGAACATTCCCCTGCTCATACAACAACTTCCGAAAAGGTTACTTCAATGCTTTCAATTTAGACACCACTTGAAACATCTTATGCCCCTGAATCGTTCTACCCCATTGATCCGCAACCAACTGATTAAACTTACTGTTCGAATTCAGCAAATTAAAAAAATTAAACGGACGGCTTCTTTGACGCACATCAACTGGAATACGGAGAACAATAGGAGCATGGTCTGATATTCGATATGGCTGGAAAATGGCATGGGCACTAGGATAAGCATCTATAAATTCAATATTACCCATACATCTATCAAGCTTCTTCAATATTCCCAACCCACCTTGTGGTTTCTGATTCCACGTATAATGAAGACCAGACGCATTAATATCCTCCACCTCAATGCGCGCAACACAGTCTTTGAAATCACACATAGCCGCATTCATTGATGACGATCCAAAGAAGACATCCTCAATATTAAGCGCCACGTTGAAATCTCCCAACAACACCCATGGCTGCCCTCTAGTGACATATTTATGAAGATCAAGCTCATCCCATAATCTAGGTCGACTAGAAGCTTTATTATCTACATAAATATACGAACAGAAAAAAAATTTATTAGTACTCTTAAGCCTAATTTTCGCATGCACAGCCTGCTCCATTTGACTAACAACAAGCAAATCCACGTCATCCCTATTCCACCCAACAAGAATACGGCACCCTTTCAAACATTGGTTAGCATTCGATGTCCAGTCCCAAGATTTGAAAACTTTAGAACACACATTAGATAAATTCGCTATATCAACATGGGACTCAAGAATAGCACACACACTAAGGTTATTTTCCGCCATAACTTGCCGAACCTCTGATTGTTTAGGGACACGGTTCAAGCCCCTTATATTCCAACAGCCAGCACTAATCATGGGAAACCGTATGAGAGGGAGTGCTTGCCCCCTTAAGATTAGGATTTTCCTCCGCGAATATTTCCTCCACTTCACTCTCAGAATCATCTCCTTGAACCATAGTAATATCAGCAGCCTTGGTACCACTTGATTCAGCCTTGGTACCACTTGATTCAGCCGTCTCCGTGTTAAACGACTCACTACTATTCAATGCAGCAAAAGAATTATTGGTACTTACTACCTTCTTCAAATTATCAGCCTTACAGTAGGTTTAGGTCTATACTCAAACGTTTTTTGCTTAGAGACATCCCATTTATTCTTATTGTTACGTCTTCTGCCACTAACAACCTTAAAACCATCCCCTTGTTACTGAGTACTAGGATTTACTGCTACTTCCGCCTTGACATGTTTAGGGCAAGTCTCCAAAGTGTGACCAAAAACTTGACAATCCGAGCACAAAGGAGGAGTCCATTCATACTCGAAATTCATTCTAGCTTTCAGAAATACCTTCCCCTCCATATTTGGAACACCCATCACAACCTCCCTTTTAAGTTCTTTCTCCGCACTAACCTCAATCATAGCCCGAGCATAACCTAGTCTTCCCCACGGTTCTGAACACATAGTACTAGTAAATGAATCTAGTGCTATCGGTTTCCCAATTTTAGTGGCAATAAGGCTAAGTCCATCTTCTGAATACGCTAATATTGGAACTTTGTGAATTTCACCCACACTGGTATCTTAGTCACATTGTCCTTTTTCAATTCCATATTCGTCTCCCATTTGCACAATATAATTGGATAATTACGAATCATCCATGGTCCATTCTCTAACACTTGTTCAAGCCCTGTAATATAAGTAAATTTGAAATAGAACACACCATCTTCATCTTTCATAACTTTCTGGAACCCATACTTGCTCCAACTATTCTTCACATACTTCTCCACAAGAGGAAATGCAACATTACGCCCCACAAAGAATCCCACAAGCGAGTTAGTAAATTTACCATGTACCGCCGCCATTGTATCAATAGGTAACATGAAGTCCATATCCTCACCCTGCTCTTCACTTTCCAAAACCCTAAAATTGACCTTTTTCCTCTCAGTCACTGTTCCAACCATAGCCGCAAAAGAATGGCTAGGTTTTGGAGTACTCTCAGTCATTGTGTCAACAAACCCTACCTGTCTCACAACTTTACGCATGGGCTTTCCATCTTTACCTAGTATTTTCCCATCGACATTACGTAATTTAGTAGTTGCAAAGCAACTTTTAACAGCCTCAAGCGTCGAAGAAACCTCACCCATCGCCTCCTTATCATTATTCAAAGCCTTATCAGACTCCTCCATCTCTCTCAAAAACCAGAAAACAACACACCCCAAACCCTAAGAACTAGGGCTTAAAACAACACCAACAAAAAACCCTAGCCGCCAGCCATTAAACAAATCAATAAAATAATAATATTCAATACGAGCCCGAAAAACCAAACAACACAAAAACCCTACACTATAACCGATCCAAAAACCACAATGCAAATCTAACCACGAAAAACTAACCCACGTCGAATCAAATAAGGATAATTTAACCCTAATAATATCACCTCCCACGAGGTAACCGATCACAAAGAGAATAGGGGGACCGAAATCACTGCCTATGTCTTATCACGATTACTTGATGAGAGAATAACATAATCAAGGAATTAAACAATCGTTATTCAATGAATGGTAGTATTAGTTGATCGAATTAAAATCACAGGAAAAAGGTTTTAAAATCGCCCATAGCGGAGAGAGAATTAGGGTTTTTTTCCGGATCTTTTTGTAAATGTGTATTGTGAACTTACTTGTTTCTTAATATGGACGTGTGAGTGAACTAGCAACTTGTAACCTCCTTCTTCTAGATCTACACGAATTGAGAGGGTTTACCCGTCACCTTTGCTTCTTTTCGTGGCTTGGTGTTCAAGTAGGAATAAATGCTAGAAGTCATGATGATGGAGACAAGGATTTAAGGTAGTAAATGGTTAAGTAATTGTGCTTCTTGTTGGATCTTGGTACAAGAGATATGTTAGACGAGAGTTGAGAGAGAATGAGAGAGATTTGAGTATGTTTTGAGTGGAGTGTGTAGGTTTCATATGGTTATAGCAAGATATATGGAAGATTGAGTGAATCTTAACATAGTACTAACATATCTTACATAGGATATGCAAGATCTTGGCTTAGATTTGCAAGATTTGCTTGGATTTGGTTTTGATTTGTTTGAATGATATGAAACGTTTGAAATGGGGATGAATCCAAGGGAAGAAAAGTTAGCTTAAGGATTTGGCTAAGTATGGAGTTTTAAGTTAGTTTAATTAAATATGGTTTGTAATAGTGTATATGGAAAGTAAATAAAAGATTTTTTTAATGTGTCAACTTCGTATAATTTTTTATATTTGTTTGACATTAAACAAGTCTTGGTTAAATGTACTAATGATTCGCGTCTAAAAATTAATTTACATAGTTTCAAGTTTGTCTCGGTGTGTAATCTTTTAGATAGTCATTATAACTATAATTAAATATAATTTAATTATGAATCAAATTATAAGTTCTATTTTAAATGTGACGATATTCATTATAGTGTGATTAAGGTAAAAGTGTTTATATAATTGTAAGTTAAAATACTCTATTATTTTCATATACTAAAATCATGATTTTTGTACGTAATAAGTCTTTTGATGATGTTTTGTAAAGGTGGTTCGTTAAAATATTATATGACGAATGATAATAATAATGAAGCCGGTGACGTGTCAAAAGCACAAGTTTTGGGGTTTTACAATATTCATATTGTGTGTATGAATATTTCTCAAAGTTTAAGATGAAGTTACTCGTCCAGGGAACAAGTGAGGACACTTTTTCTTGGACGTGTAATCTTGTGAACTCAAGTTTAGACTCATAGGTGTTATTAAAATATAGCTATTGATCGTATGCCTCCAATGAGTAAATTTTAATGCATAAAGTGACTTGTCTTTTATGTTTTGATAATTTACATATTTGGTCCTTCCATTTTTGTAATGTGGCCCTTAGGGCACTGAATAGTTTCCAATGAAAATAACTTAGGGCTCAAAATAAGTTTCAAAAGTGGCAAAAATTAACCTCTAGGGTTTTTAATCCGCGTCAAATTAACTAGGGCTCCTTTTAAGTTTGTTAAATTCCACGTTTAGTCCTTAGAGTTTTACAACTCTCGTCTCAATATTCTAGGGCTTATAATATGTTTCACAAATGACGAAATACCTCCCTGATAGTTCTAAGAATCAATTTTAGCCCAAAAGATCTAGTAAAAGGTTCATTAAATCATATTCGAGTTCGATTAAGTTTACAATGTTGGATAAAGTAAGACAAGCTCTTTTTAAGTCTTGGTCTTATTTGCATGGGCCTTATTGGGTCTCGATATGCATAGGTATGACTTATTAACGTTTTAATAGTTCTTCAAGAGATTTTAAGTCTATTAAGCTTAAATAAGATTAAGTGAGTCTATTAGTTTGATGTTGGGTTAAGAATAAGTCGAGAATCCTTAGCATAGTGCTATGATCCAAGAGAAATGAACATGAATCTTTCATAGGTTTCTTGATGAGGATGTAATAATGATAAGATATGTTTGGAAAAATCGTGAATCAAAAGGAACACATTCCATAGCTGGATTAATAAAATAATGAGTCACGTCGAATATATTTAAGCCCACTTGTTTATAAATTTTTATTTACATCGATAAGCGTCCTCATCCACGTAAAGTAAAAATTTATAACGTCATGGTTCGGTGACCTATGATTCTTTATTCAAATGAAAAAGCGTCCTAATTCATTTCAATAAGGATTTCATAGCCCAACCTACTCAAATATTCCTGGCAAGGCTTACCATTTAAAACTTATATAATATCTAAGAAAATAGATATTATTAAGATACTTTACAGCCCGTTTATTTATAACTTTCGTCTTCGGGCGTCCCATTCAACCTTAATACGCATTTATAAATAAACTTCTAATCCGGTGGCTTATGATTTCACATTTAGACGTCCCATTCCATCTAAAGACGGAATCATAATTAACTTAGGATCAAGAGACTTATGTTCCATATTTAAACGTCATCTAAATATAGAGTCATACCTTGATTTGGGTCCCACCGCATCATTAAAACGTGCAAACTTATCCAAATAATATCACATAAAATTACCAGATGTTCAAATCATGTGCGTTAAAACATGTATCAAACGGAGGATCTTGTATATAATATAGTGATATATTATAATAGTTGTATAAGGAACTATCAGCGTATAAGCATAAATAGATACAACAAGTAGTCATGAAGGATTTGAAAATCTCAATATGAAATTTTAGGATTTACTTGAATATTAATACATGATACAAGGCTTTTGACACCCCGTATAAAAATTAAAGTTCGAAGTAGTGGTCTAATCGAATTGATCCGGTTAAGTGTGCGACTCAGTCGTTCTTTGGTGAAACAAATAGTTGAGTCGTTGTAGTAAAGGGAAATGTGCAAAAACAATTAAAGTAAAAGGGCAATTAAAGTAAATCTAAAACTAATTTAAAAATAAAAGGCAAGTATTTAAAAGCGTGACTAAAATTAAAGGGCACTAAATGTAAATAACGCAAAACTTAAATCTAACTAAGGCAAACTTAAAACGCAACTAAAACTAAATCTTAAACTAAGGCAAAGCTAAAATAAATCTAAGGCAAATAAAGTTAAAGTGAGACTAAGTAAAAAGGCGGGAAAAATAAAGCTCGAAATTAAAAGCAGAAAGTTAAAATAAAACTGAAAATAAAGAACCTGAAAATTACCTCTATTCGGAATATATTCCTATTCGGAATAAATTCCTCTATGCGGAATATGATGCCTACTCGAAATATCCTGTCTATTCGGAATAAAGTCCCCTATGCGGAATACTGTCACCTATCCGGATAAAGTTCCCTATGCGGAATACCAGTCTACTCGGAATAATGGCCCTATCCGGAATAAAGTGCCTACTCGGAATATTGGGCCCTATTCGGAATCTTCCCTTATGCGGAATAATCCCTCCTATCCGGAATAACTGCCCTATGCTGAATATCCAAGCTATTCGGAATATTCCCTATGCGGAATATATGACTATTCGGAATCAGCCTTCTATTCGGAATACGGCCTCTATTCGGAATATTGAATATTCCGTATAAAGAAAAATGGTCCAGACCTTGATTCGGAATAACTGCTGGGGCAAGTTACCTGGGAAAGATCAGAAGCAAACTAGCGAAGAACAAGGAACAAAATATCATACGAATCTAATCAAAACAAAGATAAACCAAACACAAGATTAAATCAAACAAACAAATTAACATCTATTAATCATAAACAATCAATCCGAAATAATCAAACTCACAAAACTAATCAAAATAATCAAAACCCAATTAGATAAATCAGTAAAAATCAAGAACATGAACATAAACAAATCAACATAAAGATTAAAGAAAGGTAGAATGAGATTAACAAGATAAAGATAAAGATTAACAAGAATTAAAAGAAAAACTTACTTGAAATTAAATGGTAATTAAGGTGCAAGACAAAAATTTAAATTTGGCAAGTATTTAAATGACAAGGTAATTAAAAGTGGAAGAACTAATTGTCACTATTAGCCAACAAATGAAAATGATTAAGAACTAATCTATATATAGGGGAGGATTAAGGAATGCTTAGGAAGCTTCCTCCCCTCTTTCCTTTCTGCTTAATTGCATGCTTAGTCCTTCCTTCTTAATCACTTTGTTAATTGCACCATTATTCTTTAAGCCTTTAAATCTTCTTTAATCTTGGACTTTAATGACTTTTGGCTCGAGATTTCTTTGAACTCGTCTTTTAATTCTTCAATAAAATAGACTTGAGTTTGTCGGCTTTAAGTAAACTTCCGTCTTTCGACTTTTTCTTCGATAAATCTTCAGAATTGGTCTTGGACTTCCGTTCTTTTTGCACTCTTGACTTCTCGACTTCATCTTTCATCTTTTTCTTCAATAAAAGCCCGTGAATGCCGTGTTTTCTCCACTTTTCACAATTTCGTCCTAAATCACAACAAAAACACAAACCACGCATAATTCCGACATAAAATACATAAAATACACGTTTTGGATCGGTTATTATTGTAATTAAGTGGTAAAAAGGATGGGTGTTTAGACACCTATCAAATCCCCTACACTTGACCATTGCAATGTCCTCATGTAATGCATTAGTTACAAAGCACGTTTACACTTTTCATCATAATCAATCCACATTGGCCTTTATTAAAGAGATAGAAAACTATAAACATTCAAAGTAAAGAAATCAAAAGCATACCTTGGGTTTTGGAAATGTCACGAATAATCATCATCCTCAAGTTTTCACTTTCTCCAAACAAAGCTTAAAAACGAGATCATTGTTATTATAAGTTAGCAAACCAACACGAACTCATGTGGGCCAATTATTCACTTAGACTCCCTTATTCCTAGGTGTAACTCTTATATTTTATTGTTGTCTTGAATGATCAGGAGGATGCATTTTTGACTTATTTCGATAGTTATTTAGTCCGAAAATAAAGTGAACGATTTAATCAATAGTTAGCTAAAGGACAAAATCTTTTAAAACTGCTTCTCGGGACCTCATAAAGTTCATATCTTGGCATAACTCGCTTCGCGATTTGAGACCTTTCACGGACCGATATTTGGCAGCGACTTCATACTTCAAACCTTGAGAGACGTTCATGAAATAATGGTCTTCTCTTCATAATGGAATTTCTTCACTTGAGGTTTTGAGAGATTCATACTTGGACCACGACTTCTTCATTTTTCTCCAATCTTTATTTTGGACTTTGATATACAACGATCCGCCTCCTTTTATGAGTTGGATCTATTTATCCTCATACCTTGCTAGGGTCTTTTCGGATACACTTCTCATGACTTTTGGGGAGTTTTTGCTTTTCGTCGTGTGTCTTGACCCTTCATATTGATTTTCGATAAATGATTCTTCACATCACTTTGGATCTTTAGCAACAAAATATAGCCCTCATGCCTTATTAGGGCCTTTTCGGACTCGCCAATCTTCGCATCCCGCTTCAATAAGTTATGCCTTGGCTATGAACTCTAATCCATACCGAGCAACTTTTAAATGATCTTGGGCTAGAAGCTAAGTAACTTTTCAAATCGTATAACCTTATTTATTGCAGATAAATTTATTAGCAAGCGATGGGAGAATAGGCTTATAATTAACTCACATAAATTCACGAAAGAATACCGAACTTATAATTGGCTCTATCATCTCTCATTCTCCACAGTTTAAAATCTCAAGTAATGAGACTCGTGGATGCTTAGCCTATTAAATCAAAGTTTTGGGTTTTCGAGTCGCCTATAGGATCTTGCAAACTCTTAGACTTTTTCAAGTTTAGAAATTCCATTTTAAAGTTCCCTTGATACACGACTCTCTAGGATCAGTTATAGGAACTTGCGAAAAGTTCTTGTTCTTAACCCGTGAGAGTTAAGACTTTCGCGTTTTATAGCTCCCTATATAAAAGCCTAGCAAAACTTGACTTAAACATGTTAAGGATACTAGCTAGTGTAACTTAGATAAGTAAACTCGGGTTGAGTCAAAAGATTCACAACGTTTAAAAATTAAAACCACTTTATTAAACATTTATTCTAATAAGGAAAGAAAATAACTATACAAAGGGAAATACTAATAGGCCAAAATAGATCAAAAATTTTGAAAAATGTCGAAAAATTGATTTTCCGGTTAAAATGAGGACAAATACAAGGAAAAGGCCACTTAACTTCGATAGAAGTCCCCCTACACTTAACATAAACATTGTTCTCAATGTTTAAGCATGTGGGAGTAAACTCCCCTACACTTAGGACATTGTGCACGTTGTTTAAATCTTGCTAAGGAAAGGACAACTAAAGAGATTGCTATTTTAATATTGAGAAAATATAAAATAGTGAATCGAAAAGAGTTTAGGATAAAACCGGGAAGAAGTGGACACAGAATCACGGGTCGTCAAGAATCATCAAGAGTGGATCATTGAAGCTCGAATCCCTGATTAAAAGAAGAGAGGAGAGGAAATAGCAAACCAAAGGGTCCTCCCCTACACTTATGATAAAGAAAGCGAAAAGATAGATGCATGGGTTGCCTCCCAAGAAGCGCTTGATTTTTGTTAACCGAGTCGTGAGCCTGACTCGACCTTGATCATCATAGGAAGAAGAATGAAACATATCCACCAGGATCAAATACATAGTTTTCGTCCATCAAATAGCACAGGCTTAGGGCGAACAAGGCAAGCCAAAGAAGAGTAGGCAAGGTTCCCTTAAGCAGCGATGGAGCACGGTGGAAGCAAGGGTGAAGTGGTGCAAGCAGATTTCCATAAGTTCCAAAGATAATTCCTTTTATTTCATCAGGTGGATACTGAGATGGCTGCAGAATATCAATATCGGGGTCGAACACCTTTTCCTTTAAGGGAAAATAGCACTCAGGCTCAGCAGAGTGTGAAGAAGATCCACGAAGAAGCACAACCTCGTCCTCAGAAGGGGGACAAAGAGGTGTTAACTCATACGTGCTGCGGATATTGGTGTCGACCGGTTTCTTCTCCTTTGAAAGAATGTGCTTCAAATCCAAAGTAGGATCAAGACGATAATCTTCAAAATCATAAGGAGGAGCATCACTCTCATGAGGGAAGTAAGTGTTAAGAAATGTAGAGAAGTCTTCCTCAAATGAGTAATCGTCCAAAGTAGGATCGAGTGATGGCGGAGGATCTTCATTATGTGAAGAATCGCTCGAGAGAGTATCGGCCTCATCAAAATCATCATATGTGGGCAGCTCGGGATACTCGGAGGTACAATCATAATCATCCGAATCTGAGCTAGAATCATAATCATCATAAGCATCAAAGACCGGTGGAGAATCATAAATGGGAGAAGGTTCCAAAGTAGGGAGAGAATCATCCACATCATCTTGAAAAAGTGGATTATCATTGCAAGACTCGAACAGAGGATTGTTGTAGACAACAAAGTCATCAAGCACATTAATCATATTCACGGATTCTCGTCCAAAGGATTTGCTTGTAAGCTTCCCCATTTTAAAAACTTGTGAATCATTCCCGACTCGTAAGATTAACTCACCTTCGGCAACATCAACTAAAGCTCGTCCGGTTCTCAAGAATGGCCGACCAAGTATTAAAGGAATACGAGGGTCCATTTCATAATCAACAACGACAAAATCGACCAGGAAAGTAAATGTGCCAACTTTGATGAATACATCTTCGGCTATACCAACGGGGTAAGCGAGAGTGCGATTTGCAAGTTCAAGAGTCATCTTTGTTGGAGTGAGGTCGGGTAATGATAGTGTTTTCCAAACACTCAAAGGCATCAAATTAATACTGGCCCCGAGATCAGCAAGGGCAGTAAATTCTTCAGTTTTGTTGAACACGCAAGTCAACACAAAATGACCGGGATCTCCAAGCTTTTCCGGAAGTTCTTTAAGAATAACTGCAGAGCAGTTTTCATTTAAGCGTGTGTTAGCGAGCTCAAGCAACTTCTCTTTCTTGTTAAGAAATTCCTTAAATGCTTTGACAAATTTGGGCATGTGGACAAGTGCTTCAAGAAAGCTAATGTTGAAGTTCATTTGAGAAATCATCTTGATATAGCTCGTCACTTGAGAGTCCTCCTTGGTTAGCATTTTGTTCTTGCCCAAACGAGAAGGATAAGGGATATTAGGTTTGGGTGGTGAGGGTGCAGGTGTAGTAGGTAAAGGTTGAGATGTTGATGGGTCCTTCCTAGGTATATCGTCATGACGAGGCGGAGACGGTAATGGTGCACTAATACTAGGTGTAGGAGGAGTAGGGATACATGGTGGTGGAGGAGGTGTAGAGGATGGGGGCGGGATTGGTGGATCGACAATGGTAATTCCACTACGAGTAGTAATAGCACTCACATTTGCTCGCGGATTGGTGACGGTGTTTGAAGGTAGAGAATTCGAAGAAGAAGGTTGAGCGGCGGGCAAGAAACTAGCAAGCATATTCTTCAAATCATGTGTTTGATTGCTGAAGAAGGATTGAATATTATCTCGAAGCTCGGATCTAATCTCATTTCCTTGCTTGGTAATATCTCCTTTTAGATTGATAATTTGGCTCTGCAGATTCTTGATTTGCTCACCTTGGGTTCTCATGACGGCTTCAACATCAGGGTTAATGGGTGGGGCTTGTTGGGCGGGTGGGTGATAAGGATTAGAAGCTCTTGGTGGGATTTGGTTGCTTCTATTGTAGTTGTTGGCGAGGTTTTGGTTTTGAGGAGAAAAACTGGGTGAAAGGTAGTTGTTGGACCGGTAACTCAGCAAATTTCTATCCCCTTGAGTCGAGCTTGGTAATTTTCCGGTGAATAATTACCATAAGCTGCATACACATTTTCCGGATTTCCTTGTGTAGAAGGACAATCAGTGTATGAGTGAGGACCGCCGCATGTTTCACAAGGATTAGCAACCGCTTTAACTTGTTGTTGTTGTTGGTTTGAAGCGAGAAGCGTAATACTTTTGCTCATTTTAGTCATCATGCGGGTGAGTTCGGTCATCTCAGGGGTTGCTGAAGTAGAGGAAACATTGACTCTCGGGTTGTTCCTTGAAGAAGCAGAGGAATCCCAGTTTTTGTGGTGAGTATTCATGTTCTCAATAAGCTCTCTACACTCCTCTGGTCTCCTTTTCATGAATGTGCCACCGACGGCTGCATTAATCGTATCACGATCACGAAAAGTCAAACCGTTGTAGAAAGTATCAATTAAGGTCACAGGGAGCATGTTGTGGTTTGGACAACGATCAATCAAGACATTATATCGCTCCCAAGCATCAAAAAGAGATTCATCAGGTTCTTGCATGAAACCACTGATTTGATTGCGAAGGCTCGTGACAATGGATGGTGGAAAGTAGCGCGACAAAAAGCGTTGAGTCATGTCATCCCAAGTGTGAATTGAATTCTTCGGGAGACGATCAAACCATTTCTCGGCATGATGTGATAACGTATGTGGGAAGAGTTGTAGGCGAAGAACATCCATTGTGGCACCAGGCAACTTCATGCTTTGGGTGATTGTAATGAACTTGTCGAGGTGTTTGTTGGCATCATCATCAGGCAATCCTCGAAAAGGGTTTGTTTTCACTTGCTGAATCATGTGGTGCTTCAACGAAAACTCAGGAGCATTGATTTGCATCGGCGCAATCGGTCCTCCTCGTCCAAACATGGTAGGTTGACAAAGCTCCTCCATTGTCCGAAGATCGGGCTGTGGAAGAACATTGTTGTTATTATTGAGGTGTGGTGGAATATTGTTGTTGACACCTGACATAGCTAAATCTTCTTGAGTCTCGGGCTCTTGATAATTAGAAGATCTAGTACGCATACACCTGAAAATGCAAAAGAAAAAGAAACCAAACACAAAGACAATATATATACACAATAAAGATAAAATCTTTTTAAATTTTTGAAATTTTTAATTTTTATGTATTTTTATCAATTTTAAATTTTTATGATTATTTGAATTTTTTATGCAAGAAAAGTAACGCTCACAAGTGAACGGATCCCAAAAAGCAACGCGTCTCTCACAAAAAACCGTTAATCTTTACGAAAAGAGCCGGCAGCGGCGCCATTTGATACAAGGCTTTTGACACCCCGTATAAAAATTAAAGTTCGAAGTAGTGGTCTAATCGAATTGATCCGGTTAAGTGTGCGACTCAGTCGTTCTTTGGTGAAACAAATAGTTGAGTCGTTGTAGTAAAGGGAAATGTGAAAAAACAATTAAAGTAAAAGGGCAATTAAAGTAAATCTAAAACTAATTTAAAAATAAAAGGCAAGTATTTAAAAGCGTGACTAAAATTAAAGGGCACTAAATGTAAATAATGCAAAACTTAAATCTAATTAAAGCAAACTTAAAACGCAACTAAAACTAAATCTTAAACTAAGGCAAAGCTAAAATAAATCTAAGGAAAATAAAGTTAAAGTGCGACTAAGTAAAAAGGCGGGAAAAATAAAGCTCGAAATTAAAAGAAGAAAGTTAAAATAAAACTGAAAATAAAGAACCTGAAAATTACCTCTATTCAGAATATATTCCTATTCGGAATAAATTCCTCTATGCGGAATATGATGCCTACTCGGAATATCCTGTCTATTCGGAATAAAGTCCCCTATGCGGAATACTGTCACCTATCTGGATAAAGTTCCCTATGCGGAATACCAGTCTACTCGGAATAATGGCCCTATCCGGAATAAAGTGCCTACTCGGAATATTGGTCCCTATTCTGAATCTTCCCTTATGCGGAATAATCCCTCCTATCCGGAATAACTGCCCTATGCTGAATATCCAAGCTATTCGGAATATTCCCTATGCGGAATATATGACTATTCGGAATCAGCCTTCTATTCGGAATACGGCCTCTATTCGGAATATTGAATATTCCGTATAAAGCAAAATGGTCCAGACCTTGATTCGGAATAACTGCTGGTGCAAGTTACCTGGGAAAGATCAGAAGCAAACTAGCGAAGAACAAGGAACAAAATATCATACGAATCTAATCAAAACAAAGTTAAACCAAACAAAAGATTAAATCAAACAAACAAATTAACATCTATTAATCATAAACAATCAATCCGAAATAATCAAACTCACAAAACTAATCAAAATAATCAAAACCCAATTAGATAAATCAATAGAAATCAAGAACATGAACATAAACAAATCAACATAAAGATTAAAGAAAGGTAGAATGAGATTAACAAGATAAAGATAAAGATTAACAAGAATTAAAAGAAAAACTTACTTGAAATTAAATGGTAATTAAGGTGCAAGACAAGAATTTAAATTTGACAAGTATTTAAATGACAAGGTAATTAAAAGTGGAAGAACTAATTGTCACTATTAGCCAACAAAATGAAAATGATTAAGAACTAATCTATATATAGGGGAGGATTAAGGAATGCTTAGGAAGCTTCCTCCCCTCTTTCCTTTCTTCTTAATTGCATGCTTAGTCCTTCCTTCTTAATCTCTTTGTTAATTGCACCATTAGTCCTTAAGCCTTTAAATCTTCTTTAATCTTGGACTTTAATGACTTTTGGCTCGAGATTTCTTTGAACTCGTCTTTTAATTCTTCAATAAAATAGACTTGAGTTCGTCGGCTTTAAGTAAACTTCCGTCTTTTGACTTTTTCTTCGATAAATCTTCAGAATTGGTCTTGGACTTCCGTTCTTTTTGCACTCTTGACTTCTCGACTTCATCTTTCATCTTTTTCTTCAATAAAAGCCCGTGAATGCCGTGTTTTCTCCACTTTTCACAATTTCGTCCTAAATCACAAAAAAACACAAACCACGCATAATTCCGACATAAAAGACATAAAATACACGTTTTGGATTGGTTATTATTGTAATTAAGTGGTAAAAAGGATGGGTGTTTACACACCTATCAGTACAATATCGAGTATATTTGTCAAATGGTAACAATTGTACAAGGTTTAATATGAGATAGAGAGTAACCTCAACATTTGCTAGTAATATTAGCCGAAAACTTTAGTGAAAGATTTGTTGAGATGTGGTTAGATATTATATGTTTTGGTTCAAATCTCCAAAAACTAATTACGGTTTACAAAGGCTAAATAAGATTTACATAGTTCGAATAAGATTCTCAAGAATTATAAAATCTGATTTAGATTTTTCCAAAATTTAAATAGATTCTTCCAAGATTTAATTAGATTTTCCCAAGATACGATTCTTCAAGAGAAGATTTCCAAAATCATTTTTAGATTTTTCCAAGATTTATAAAATCTGATTAAATTTTCAAAGATCTATAGAATCTAGTTAGATTCTATAAAATTTATAAAATCTAGTTCGATTTTCCAAAGATATGGTAAAATTTTCAAAAATACATTAAGATTTTCCAAAAATTTGTAAAATCTGGTTAGATTTTTCCAAAGATTTCCAAAGATTTGGTTAGATTTCCAAATATTTTCACTATTTTATTTAGATTTCCATTTAGATATTTCCAAGGGTTTGTTATGCATTAGGTTGTTTGTGGTTATAATGCATTGTTCGGGTCATCATACTTTAGAAGGCATTCTATAAACGTTTGAGGAGCGATGGCACTTTATATCGTAAACCCAACCACTCAGTCAAAACGTAATATCGAGATGGAACATCTTTAGTATAAAACTCCCTACTAACATGACATGTTGATACGTTTCATTAAATACGTTAAGTATTTTTATATTTTAATATCTTCATAAAGATATTAAACAGTCGTAATATGTAAAGCACGTAAATGATAGTATCTAGTACTATCATAAATTATAAATGCATAAGATAATGAATTGCATTTAAATCACATATTTATGCAAGCTCTCTATGCTATATGCTCTCTAAGTATGTCCCCGTCAAAAATCCAGTTTTTGAAATCTAAGTTTTTGAAAACTTTGTCCGGTTATAGTTCAGTTAATAAAATAAAAAGTTTATTTTTGATCTGATTCTCTATAACGATTGCTCTGATACCATTCTGTAACACCCCCAAATCAGGTTTGCAGCGGAATAGTAATTGGGTGTCACGTTGCGGATCACAGAACAAATGGCATACAAAGCATTGATCATAATTATATGATTTTGAAATACAAATGATACAAATATTGTTTTAGTACAATCAGTTGAAATGTTGAATATCAGTTGTTACAAGTATCCCAATGAAAACAGATCCCCCAATTATTACGATGCTCCTAAATGATGTTCAGTCCATGCTCAAATAATCCAGCTTAGTTTCCTAAGAAAAACATGTTTAAAACAGTCAACATAAAGTAGGTGAATTCATAAAGTTTTGTAAAATCATAGTTCAGGAATGTAAATTGTCCTACATAGTATTGCACCAAGTTTGATATAAAAATCAAGTGTAGGATCTCAAATATCCCATAGAGTATTTCATAAGGTTTGATAAAAATCAAGTTCAGAAATATTATAATGTTCCATATTGTACTGCACAAGGTGTGGTAAAATCTAGTTTAGGACCGCAAACATCACAAACGTAGTATTGCACAAAGCCAAATACTATAAAGTAACTACATTTCCTATTGTCAGTAACTGAAGCTCGATAGTAGTAGGCTTTGTTAGGGCCTCCTAAAAAGAACGGTGCCCATAATAAGAATACAAGTCCGACATGTTAAACATCTGTTGTCCTGGACTAGGCACAGTGAGCGCTACTCACCCAGATGGGGATCGTCAATCCCAGATAGATCTATTTATAACATTCGCGCTATCACACAATTAACAGTTACACCACGGGCCGTGGGCTCTACAATAGGCAAATGTAATCAAGGTAACAGTTCAGTTTGCGTCCTATAAAATATATTACCAGTTTTCTCTCACAGTATTAATCAACAACTTATTAAATATAAGTATAGGGCCACGATCTCACGATATCAAAATCATATAGTCAAAACAAGTTATAGCATGTCTCCCCCTCACGGTTTTGTAAAACTTAAATAGGATTTAAGTGCGAGGCTATGAACTCACTTCAGTAGTAGTGATGTAGTGCTAATGTCACTGAATAAACTGGCATAGTATGATCACGAAGCAGTAGAATTACCTATTTAATTTATGTATGTCTCAGTGGATGTACAAATAAAATGCACATATAAATGCAGTTGATGAAAATGCATGATCACATATTTAATAAGTTGTTATCGTTTTAAGTGTTAAACTTATTGTAAGTTATCGTACCATGTACACTTTTAATTTAATAAAGTGTATTTACTTCGTTCGAGTTGTATTAGTCTAAATAAATTAAATAAAATGGTTTTTATTTAATTAAGACTTATATAATATTTCATAAAAGTCCTTGAAGTTTCAAATGCTCGTAATTAGTCCTCCACGTTTCACGAATTACAGTATAGCTCTTAAGGTTTATTAAATAAATAATATTAATAAAAATCAAGTTAAATTACACAAGAGTCCTTGATTTTTATAATGCTTACAAAATAGCCCCTAGGGCTTGTATTACTTTCATAAAATGGCAATATTAGTCCTTGTGCCTTGTGTTCCAAAACCTTAGGTACAAGTATATTGAAATTGCTGATTTTTGAAAGTCGTTTACGGGTTCGTTACTTAATCATTTCGCAAGCTGAAAACATATTTGTATCCTCGGGTGCCCCGTCTATAAGTTTCGTTCTTTAAGTTTTCCGTGAAAAAGGCTTTAAAGTGGGTAAAAACGCATGTGAAGTTAGCGGGTCAGAAAACTTGGTTTTCATCAGCTTTTTAAAGTGTGTGAGACAGATTTTCAAAAGGCTGTAACTTATTCATTACCTGTCCGTTTTTAGTGTTCTTGGTGTCTACGGAAAGCTAGCCAGGTGATCTACAACTTCCTAGTTGGTGTCGTGGTCCAGATCCGACTCTAACATGCTCAAAAATGCAGCCAAAGTCGGCTGGTCAGCCTATGCAGTGAATGTTGTTAGTTGCTGACAGCTTGGGTGTGTTAATCATAGATTTTCCAACTCAGTTTCCCGCTTCGTTATAGCTCCGTTTTGGGTGATTCAAAAGGCTACGGAAAGCTGGCTAGGTGATCTATGAAATCCACAGGTCTATAGTCGGGGTGATACTGGGTCTAAACGGGCTCTAAAGTGGGCTACTCGGGCTACTTTTTCACATGAAATAACGCTTGTCTTTAACTCGTTTATCCTAGCAAACGTGTTCCTTTTTTGTTCAATTTTGGCAAGGGTACTTAACTAAGGCATAACTTAAGACCTAGTATTCTCGTTTTAGCCCAGTTCGCATTTTAAATACACATTTCCCAATGGTGTTGTTACTACATCAGGAGGTTTGTTCTATGTTTTGACATACATTTGTTTTAGGTTCTAGTTTTACCTAGGCTTGACATGGATCTAAAGCAATGACTAACATCATAACTAGGAGTTCTCGAATATATAGGCTTACCCGTATATGTATAAGGTACTAGATCTATGGTTTTGGTTCTTTTATGTTTTACGTGACCATGGTGTTTCCACCATGGTTTTCTTATATATGTTGCTTGTTCATATGAATGCATGTAAGTATATTAAGAAATGTGTATAGTGAACTTACTTGTTTCTTAATATGGACGTGTGAGTGAACTAGCAACTTGTAACCTCCTTCTTCTAGATCTACACGAATTGAGAGGGTTTACCCGTCACCTTTGCTTCTTTTCGTGGCTTGGTGTTCAAGTAGGAGTAAATGCTAGAAGTCATGATGATTGAGACAAGGATTTGAGGTAGTAAATGGTGAAGTAAATGTGCTTCTTGGTGGATCTTGGTACAAGAGATATGTTAGCCGAGAGTTGAGAGAGAATGAGAGAGATTTGAGTATGTTTTGAGTGGAGTGTGTGGGTTTCATACGGTTATAGCAAGATATATGGAAGATTGAGTGAATCTTAACATAGTACTAACATATCTTACATTGGATATGCAAGATCTTGGCTTAGATTTGCAAGATTTGCTCGAATTTGGTTTTGATTTGTTTGAATGATATGAAACGTGTGAAATGGGGATGAATCCAAGGGAAGAAAAGTTAGCTTAAGGATTTGGCTAAGTATGGAGTTTAAAGTTAGTTTAAATAAGTATGGTTTGTAATAGTGTATATGGAAAGTAAATAAAAGATCTTTTTAATGTGTCAACTTCGTATAATTTGTGATATTTGTTTGACATTAAACAAGTCGTGGTTAAATGTACTAATGATTCGCGTCTAAAAATTAATTTACATAGTTTAAAGTATGTCTCGGTATGTAATCTTTTAGATAGTCATTTTAACTATAATTAAATATAATTTAATTATGAATCAAATTATAAGTTGTATTTTAAATGTGACGATATTCATTATAGTGTGGTTAAGGTAAAACTGTTTATATAATTGTAAGTTAAAATACTCTATTATTTATATATACTAAAATCATGATTTTTATACGTAATAAGTCTTGTGATGATGTATTGTAAAGGTGGTTCGTTAAAATATTATATGACGAACGATAATAATAATGAAGCCGGTGACGTGTCAAAAGCCCAAATTTTGGGGTTTTACAATATTCATATTGTGTGTATGAATATTTCTCTTGTATGTTCTTTCATATTTGTGTAATATGAATGTTATGCGTATTATCATTTTCCCGCTAATTCTTTTTCACACATTGGTTAAAGAGTTGATCATGGTTAAAATTTAAAATTGCTTATGGGTGATTCCATAAATTCTAAATTTCTAAACCCCTTGACATTTTAATCATTTCAATTGGTTTGGATGTTTCTTTTCTTTCTCTATTCTACCAATTGAACTTTGATGTTGTCAACACACACTCTTTGGACATACTTAGCAAATACTTACTTCTAATTTGAGATTTCTTTTCGTCCCCCCTCTCAAGTTATTTAGTAGGTAGTACACATATATACTGTAAAACCCGCATGCTTTTATCATGAATAGTACCCTTAAGATCGTACGTACTAGATTAAAACTTTCCTTTTATAGTATGATTACGTTTACGTGTTAGGATTTTACGTATTACGTACGTGTTAGAACACGATAAGTATTTATTACGCACGAACACGCAATAATTATTTAAACAATAATTAATCACGAACATGCGATCATGAAATCATGAACGTAATTAAATCACGAGCTAATATTAATTACGTATATATTTATTATGAACACGAATAAATATATTAGGTCACGGTAATTATTTAACGAGAACACACAAAACGCGAACACAAATAAACACGAACAAACACGAACACGAGAACACACTTATTAATTAGACACGGAAAATGATCGGGTTACCCCATGTAGGCCCATATGCCACGAAATTAGGAAGGAGGATGGGCCAAGCCCATCAAAATTTACTAAAGGGGGGGGGGGGGTTAAGGGGAAAAACACTACTCATATTTTTTACAGAAGATTTTAGAAAACCTAAAAGTTCTCCTCCTCCTCTTCCTTGTCTTTTGGCCGCCACCCATAAAACACACCAAGAGGGTGTTGATTGATCTTGGATCTTGGAATTATTGCTAGTGTTCGTGTTTGTTCATCATTGTTTAGATCCACGCATTCGGTAAATCCTTTAACCCTTTTCTTTTAATTTAATCTTTTAAATAATTAAGAACATGTTATGTTTTTTATAAAACCTAATTAAATCATAGATCTAACATGGAATTGGATTTGGAATAAATAAAAAAGTAATGTTTTAGGGGTGTTTTGTTCTTGGCCGCGCCTAAACCGAACCCGAGAGGGTCTCGGTTTGGCTACATGACCATCACCGAGACCATATGGCCCCGGTTGGTTGGTGTGGGTACCACGGCAGCATCAAGACAAGGGTGACCCCGATTTGGTTCGGGGTATGGTGTCGATTTCATGTCCGGTTCATGGTTCTTAGTCAAGATCCGGTTCATGGTGTATGTTTAGAGTTTTATTTTTTTATAATCTTATGTTAAAATTAAATTAATGAACATGACATGATTAATTTAATAACATGACTTAGGTTATATTAATTATTAAAATCATGAAATTATTAACCTAAGTATTATATATTTTTAAGACTTATAATTAAATAATTATTTAAAAACCATGGTTATAATTAATTAATTAACATGACTTAGGTTATATTATTAATAAATAATAATACATGTTTTAACCTAAGTATTTAACTTTATTTAATTAAAAACATGTTATACTTTAATTAAATATTTTAACCTATAGTTTATTTTAATTACATGAAATAATTAATAAACTATACATTATATCATATGACTTAGAAAATAATCATGAAAACACTTAGGCTTATATACTTAGCTTATTTAACCAGCTTATTTCTAATTATGGAAACTATCTATTTTTAGAAACTTATTTATTTCAGGCAGCTAATCTATTTATGAAAACTTATTTAATTAAGGCAGCTGATCTATTTATGGAAACTTTCTATTTTTAGAAACTTATCTATTTTAAGCAGTAATTATATTTTTGGAAACTTTCTATTTTTGGAAACTTTCTATTTTTGGAAACTTTCTATTTTTGGTAACTTTCTATTTTTGGTAACTTTCTATTTTTGGAAACTTTCTATTTTAGGAAACTTGCTATTTTTGGAAAGTTACTTATTATTACACAGTAAGTATAATAATACATGAAATACCAGAAATACTTAATCAGAGTAAACAGAATATAAGATAAACACAGTTTAAGGCTTTAAAACAGTAAAACATGATAAGAACATATAAAATAAGCTAAGACATGACATAGAACTAGTTACGTATTTAGTAAGCAGATACTTATTCATGTATGTATTTATGTAGCATTAGTGATACGGAAGTAGGATTCCTCTCAGTTCATCTTCTTCGTTCACTGGACATAAGGTACGGATTCCCGTCCTTTCAGTATGGACATTCTTTCCTTATTAGGATTCCGCGTATGCAGCCGAATGTTTTCCCGTAGTATAAGTATGTGTTTGAATTGATTATGTTTAATTAAGAATACCTATAGCCATATACATGCATGACCAGATTCACCTAGTTATGGAGGTACCATAACCATAACATTAGAGGCACTGATGTTATGACTTCACCACGACGGAGTGATTGCTCGTGGCGTCCCTTCAGCTTTTGGACATTTATATTATATTTATCATGTGGGGCGTATGGGTGCATCATAGTTACATGTTTTCAGTCAGGATATATGGTGAATGTGGTGTGTGCCTTGCATCCTTCACAAGGAGCTGATCCCTCCTACCCAAAAACCAGTATATTAAATTAGAGGCAACCCCTCTAATTTGCATGATGAGGTCACCCCTCCAAGTATTCATGCACGGTGGATTTTCATGACCTATATTGGCTAATGGTAAAATATGTTAAACAGTTTTCATAAGATAAACATAAGGCTTTTCAAACTATAAAACCAGTTTTATGAACATGTTCCAGGTTTTCCAGGACTTATACATTTCCGCTGCTATTAAGTCTCTATTATGTTTTAGTCACTTATACTATGTCTATATCCGTGCACTGAGCGTTTTGCTCAGCCATTACTTTCCTTTCCATGTCCCAAAAACGGCAGGTACCCTAGGAAAGACTCGAGCATTTGGAGGACGTGCATAGGATGGAAGTTTCCAGAGACTTCTTTTCCTTTTTGCCTTCATATACTTATGCTTGTTTAGTCTTTCATTCATTTCTTTTGCTTTATTATGTTTTGGGCTTATGTTTGGGAACCGATGTTTGATTCTGGTTATCCCTATGGTCATGTAATGTTTTAGACATTTATCCTTGTATGCTTTGATGACACGCCATAATTACGCGTGTCATTCCATTATCAAAATGGGGTGTTACAATTATGGTATCAGAGCCAAGGCTTTGACCTGTAGGCTCTAAAACTTGACCTGTGACTAGTGGGTAGTCACCAGGAGCTTCCTAAGCCAACGTTTGTTATTCCACGTATTGATGTTTTCTGCGCATTGTTGTTGTAACCATGACGTTTTCAGCACCTTGAGGTTTTAACCTTGATGTTTTCATCGATATTGTTTTACTAATATGGATGGACAACCGTCATTCATATTTAGTTATGTGTCATTGTTTCATGCATAATGTTCCTCGTGAACTGTGGCTATATGGACTGAACCCCAGTAGTTCATAATTAGTCACATAAATTTTTTTTTCTAATAAGTTTTGACATATGAGTTTCATTTATTTATGTTTCTTGTATCATTGTTGCAGGGATTATGACTAAGTAATGGTTGGTACAGGACTGGCCCTATTTAGTCGCACGTGCTTTTATCGAAACTTTTAACTTTGGGACCGACCCATAGGCGTCCCCTCGCCATGTCTTTTGTTTTGGAACCGACCCATAGGCGTTTCTTCGCACATATAAAGGTTTTATAAACTACATTACGCATTCATGCACTGTTTTTCATGCATAAATTTTTTTTCATGATTTAAATTGGCATAAAAAATTTTTCATGTCCCCTCATAAGTTATTATGTTTTTATGTCAAGTATGTTTTCACACTGTCATGGTTAACTTCAGTTTCATGCTGATTATGTTATACACTTCTTCGTGATAGATGGTTTCATGTTTCTTCATGATAATTCCGTCTTCATGTTGATTATGTTTTACGCCTCTTTTGTTATTTACGTTGTCCTGCAAGACATTGTTAGATTTTATTGAATCATGCTTTCATGATAGTCATGGTTGGTTTTCATTGATCATGCTGTTAGGCAAATCATCATTGAATTTTGTGTAACCACACTTTAACGTTTCCGTTATAACCAGAATGATGTCTATGCTAATACTGCCAGGTTATCATGATGGTTTTCCTAACCATTTAACCGGTATACTTTCCTTAAATCATGACAAATGATCGACCCCATACCGATCATTTCATGTGCATTCAACGTGTACTCCATGTACCGTGTTCCATGTGTATTACACGTACCTAAATCCATGTGTATTTTACTTGCAATACTGCACGAGTATTCGCTAGTCGATTCTGAATCATCTCAGGCATATGTCCACTTGCTAATACTCTACAAATTGCTGATGCCGCTCATAACTTGGAAATGTTACTAAAGGTTGACGCTGCTGACGTTCGGAGACGCTACGAGATGCGGATGCTGTTCACAACTTGGAGATCCTACAAGACGAAGACAAAGGCGTCGGAGCAAAGCAATTGGACGAGAAGATGCTTCACCATCAGACGATTCCCATCAATCATTGTCCCAAATTCTTAGTTACATATCACACATCATTCAGCTGTCATTTCAGCCATATGAGTGTAAACCGGTACCAGCCGGCCACTCAGCTGAATAGTTACATGAATCACGGTCATGAGAATGACCGTCATGGAAATGACAGACAGGACGATAGTAGCCACTACTATGACAGAAACTATCCTAGAAATCGCAACCGAGGCTCCGGCCGCGGATGTGATCAGACATACAAAGGATCAGTAGTCCAACCGATCCGCCAAGTCTGGCATAATAACCTAATATTGTAGTTCTTTTGTTTTACGTCTCGAGACACATGTCAAGACATCAGTCAAGACACATGTCTCACGTATACTTTCTGAAGACACATGTCAAGACATCAGTCAAGACACATGTCTCACGTATACTTTCTGAAGACACATGTCAAGACATCAGTCAAGACACATGTCTCACGTATAGCTCCTGAAGACACATGTCAAGACACCAGTCAAGACATATGTCATGCTTATAGTTCCAAGAAACGAGTCAAGACATATAACTCACGTCCAACTATGGAACATTTCTAAGAAATTCAGGGTACCCTCCAAGGGTATATCTATTTTGTTGTGCCATGTATTAATCAGGCCACAAGAATTTCAATACCATTATCGGCGCATCAGTGAGAACTGTCACGTTGCGATGTCACTTTCATTTCTTTCACCATAGTTCATATATTCATGACCAATGAAGGACGCCTTTCGTATTCCCACGCATACGAAGGTTTTCCTTCAGTTTAATGATGAGATCCAAGCTGCTAACGCATTTCCTCGGACAGACACGAGATGAATTTTTTCCCTAATTATGGACTATGAACAGCACACCATGCTACGATTCATAATTATGTACAGTAGTGTTCAGGCCCCTGAATACATTCAGCTTGATTCTCCATCAGCAAAATCTGTACAAATTATCTAGGCTTCCCAAGGCATGTGCTTTGTTAGCCATGATTGCTAAAATTTTCTAGTGGCTCAGTAAGACACGACTGCTAAAGTCCTTTTATGCATAACCAACAGATTATTCCAAAATTGTTCCTTACACTCAGAAGAACCTTCAAGGAGAAGGACGGTAACATAAGATATGTGTCAACTACCGTCGATTTTTAAACAAATCACCATTTACGACCGTTACTCTCCTCCATGTATTGACAAGATCGGATTCATGATCATGCTGCCAATAGTGACGGGGTGAAAGAGCAGGACATGTCCATGACTGCTATTCGTGCACGACTCGATCATGCTAGATTTATGATTTTGAATTAGTCTCATCAATGCTCCAACAACATTATGGACTTAATAAAATTGAGTTTCAATGAACTCATAAGCAAATTCATCAGCGTTTTCATTAAGGATAACCTAATTTCCTCTAAGCCTAGAGAAGAACAGGAAGACCATATCTGCACTATGTTGCAAATTCTATGACAAGCGAAATTTCACCCTGGAAATTTCCAATATCAATTCTGGTTGATTACAGTGACACGCTGATCATATGGATTTGCATGGTTAATCTTACCATGACTCAGCTTATGCGTAAATGAGATAACCCTACATTACATTAGGTGTTATAGGAAATCCTACCCTAAGAGAAGTTTAGATTCATAGACTCAGAGTTTCGCAAACTCCTTTGTATCAGGTTCGATGAAGCAAGATACAGTTATGTTCATATCTTCATACCCGTCATACAAACAGGCTAAGATAGGACACCAACAGACTGGGATGTTTTCATCATCTGAAATTGTAAATTGAAATGGGACAAGATCTCCACGGATTTTGGTTACCATTTTAACGCAAACTCAGATGAAGCATGATGCTATCTGGGTTATTGCAAACAGTTTGATCAAGTCTGCAGGATCCTTACATCCGTAAGGATTTCAGAACAAACAGATTTATCGGACATGTTCCAGCCAAGGCTCATTCCGATCACTTGGTAATCCCTCAGCTATCGGGTCAGACAAAGATTCACAATTGGGCTCCTTATTTACTTCATGTCCTTGTTCTAAGTTCACGACTTGCTTTCACGCTCGTGTTCATGACACTATTCACGTTCATGATCGTATCTTGGCTTACGATTTTATGTTCATTTTTCTCATTCTGGGAAGTTTTGCAAGAACTTGAGAGACCAGACCCCAAGTTTGGTATAACTCCCTATCCTCAGATAGACGTTTCACGTCCTATTCGACGTCTCACCTTGTAGCGTTTGGCGTTGCCGCCATTGTATTCTATGATCACGATATGTTTCACATGTCATGTTCATTCCACGTTCCTCATATCATGATCAAGATATGTTACACGTATCATGGATCATGATATGTTTACTCATACTACACTCGCAATATCTCCACGTAGCACGTTCAAAAATTTTCACGTATCACGTTCAAAATTTTTCACGTACTACGTTTTTTTATGTCTCGCGCATCGTTTCTAATTATCAGTTAAGTCAGATTGTCTTGCATCGTAACGTTTCAGTTACCCTAGCACGTTAACTCTTATTTCCTCGATCGAATTTAGGGGATCTACCTTCCGTTGATAACTAAGAATTTCTTCGTATTCCAAGTCAAGGTCAGGAGGACCAAGATTTATCATTAGTGTCAAGATCTTCTGAAGGAACTGTTCCAAGAAGGAGGCCACTTGGAAACGGACAAGTTCATCCGGACTTTTATCCGTTTTCTCTCATCAATTAGATATGTCCTTTCAGTAACGTCACGTTCCATGTCCTTTCAAGACATGTCACGTTCCACGTTCCTTCAACCACGTCACCTGTACGTTCATTAATCTTACATACCCTCTCAGTTTGATTCGGGTATGTTTCTCTTTCAGTTAGGTTACCTATAATTCAGGGACGAATTATTCTTTTTAGGGGGGGGGGGAAGAGTTGTAAAACCCGCATGCTTTTATCATGAATAGTACCCTTAAGATCGTACGTACTAGATTAAAACTTTCCTTTTATAGTACGATTACGTTTACGTGTTAGGATTTTACGTATTACGTACGTGTTAGAACACGATAAGTATTTATTACGCACGAACACGCAATAATTATTTAAACAATAATTAATCACGAACATGCGATCATGAAATCATGAACGTAATTAAATCACGAGCTAATATTAATTACGTATATATATATTTATTATGAACATGAATAAATATATTAGGTCACGGTAATTATTTAACGAGAACACACAAAATGCGAACACAAATAAACACGAACAAACACCTAAAACACGAACACGAGAACACACTTATTAATTAGACACGGAAAATGATCGGTTTACCCCATGTGGGCCCATATGCCACGAAATTAGGAAGGAGGATGGGCCAAGCCCATCAAAATTTACTAAAGGGGGGGGGGGGGGTTAAGGGGAAAAACACTACTCATATTTTTTACAGAAGATTTTAGAAAACCTAAAAGTTCTCCTCCTCCTCTTCCTTGTCTTTTGGCCGCCACCCATACAACACACCAAGAGGGTGTTGATTGATCTTGGATCTTGGAATTATTGCTAGTGTTCGTGTTTGTTCATCATTGTTTAGATCCACGCATTCGGTAAATCCTTTAACCCTTTTCTTTTAATTTAATCTTTTAAATAATTAAGAACATGTTATGTTTTTTATAAAACCTAATTAAATCATAGATCTAACATGGAATTGGATATGGAATAAATCAAAAAATAATGTTTTAGGGGTGTTTTTGTTCTTGGCCGCGCCTAAACCGAACCCGAGAGGGTCTCGGTTTGGCTACATGACCACCACCGAGACCATATGGCCCCGGTTGGTTGGTGTGGGTCCCACGGCAGCATTAAGACAAGGGTGACCCCGATTTGGTTCGGGGTATGGTGTCGATCTCATGTCCGGTTCATGGTTCTTAGTCAAGATCCGGTTCACGGTGTATGTTTAGAGTTTTATTTTCTATAATCTTATGTTAAAACTAAATTAATGAACATGACATGATTAATTTAATAACATGACTTAGGTTATATTAATTATTAAATACATGAAATTATTAACCTAAGTATTATATATTTTTAGGACTTATAATTAATTAATTATTTAAAAACTATGGTTATAATTAATTAATTAACATGACTTAGGTTATATTATTAATAAATAATAATACATGTTTTAACCTAAGTATTTAACTTTATTTAATTAAAAACATGTTATACTTTAATTAAATATTTTAACCTATAGTTTATTTTAATTACATGAAATAATTAATAAACTATACATTATATCATATGACTTAGAAAATAATCATGAAAACACTTAGGCTTATATACTTAGCTTATTTAACCAGCTTATTTCTAATTATGGAAACTTTCTATTTTTAGAAACTTAATTAAATAAGGCAGCTAATCTATTTATGGAAACTATCTATTTTTAGAAACTTATTTATTTCAAGCAGCTAATCTATTTATGGAAACTTATTTAATTAAGGCAGCTGATCTATTTATGGAAACTTTCTATTTTTAGAAACTTATCTATTTTAAGCAGTAATTCTATTTTTAGAAACTTTCTATTTTTGGAAATTTTTTATTTTTGGAAACTTTCTATTTTTGGAAACTTTCTATTTTTGGTAACTTTCTATTTTTGGTAACTTTCTATTTTTAGAAACTTTCTATTTTAGGAAAGCTGCTATTTTTGGAAAGTTACTTATTATTACACAGTAAGTATAATAATACATGAAATACCAGAAATACTTAATCAGAGTAAACAGAATATAAGATAAACACAGTTTAAGGCTTTAAAACAGTAAAACATGATAAGAACATATAAAATAAGCTAAGACATGACATAGAACCAGTTACGTATTTAGTAAGCAGATACTTATTCATGTATGTATTTATGTAGCATTAGTGATACGGAAGTAGGATTCCTCTCAGTTCATCTTCTTCGTTCACTGGACATAAGGTACGGATTCCCGTCCTTTCAGTATGGACATTCTTTCCTTATTAGGATTCCCCGTATGCAGCCAAATGTTTTCCCGTAGTATAAGTATGTGTTTGAATTGCTTATGTTTAATTAAGAATACCTATAGCCATATACATGCATGACCAGTTTCACCTAGTTATGGAGGTACCATAACCATAACATTAGAGGCACTGATGTTATGACTTCACCACGGCGGAGTGATTGCTCGTGGCGTCCCTTCAGCTTTTGGCCATTTATATTATATTTATCATGTGGGGCGTATGGGTGCATCCTAGTTACATGTTTTCAGTCAGGATTTCATGGTGAATGTGGTGTGTGCCTTGCATCCTTCACAAGGAGCTGATCCCTCCTACCCAAAAACCAATATATTAAATTAGAGGCAGCCCCTCTAATTTGCATGATGAGGTCACCCCTCCAAGTATTCATGCACGGTGGATTTTCATGACCTATATTGGCTAATGGTAAAATATGTTAAACAGTTTTCATAAGATAAACATAAGGCTTTTCAAACTATAAAACCAGTTTTTGAACACGTTCCAGGTTTTCCAGGACTTATACATTTCCGCTGCTATTAAGTCTCTATTATGTTTTAGTCACTTATACTATGTCTATATCCGTGCACTGAGCGTTTTGCTCAGCCGTTACTTTCCTTTCCATGTCCCAAAACGGCAGGTACCCTAGGAAAGACTCGAGCATTTGGAGGACGTGCATAGGATGGAAGCTGCCAGAGACTTCTTTTCCTTTTTGCCTTCATATACTTATGCTTGTTTAGTCTTTCATTCATTTCTTTTGCTTTATTATATTTTGGGCTTATGTTTGGGAACCGATGTTTGATTCCGGTTATCCCTATGGTCATGTAATGTTTTAGACATTTATCCTTGTATGCTTTGATGACACGCCATAATTACGCGTGACATTCCATTATCAAAATGGGGTGTTACATATACATTGGTGTTTCTTTTCTACCTTCTAACCTTTGTGTAGCATGTCACATTAGCTCTTTCACTTGGTGCCCCAAGCAAGGGGGAGTAAGCTCCAAGGGGGAGATACTAGCAAAGACGATTCTTCTCTTCTCCAAAGATTTGTGCTAACCTTTTTACTTCGACAAAGGGGGAGAAATGATAGTGAATAAACTCGTTAATAATTCAAATAATTTTGTATTTTACGTAAATGAGTTTATAGTTTGTCGTAATAAAAAAGAGGGAGATTGTTAATGCAAGTAATGCCTAAAAACATTATTAGTGTTAACTAATCGTTCTTAATTTTGATCACAACAAACTATACAAGATATTTATAGTCAAACACAGTCGTAAAAAGAATTATCTAACAAACACTATCATCAAGGTAACTGTCGACGTACAGTCGGTAATGGGCTCGGCCTTACAGGCCCACGACTTACACATACCTTACTTATCCTACAAGAAACCCTAAGCCTATATAAACAGGGATAGGGATCTTATTATAGATCAGGTTATCTCTCTCAACCACACCTCTTATACAACATATCGTCCCAATACTAACTTGACCGCCAGAGGTGGACCCCGGGGTTCCGCCCCGGGTCCACGTCTAACCGGTTCTTCTTTGTTTGCAGCATTACTCACGACCGGGGAAGACGATGAATGACCTAGGAGAGTCGTTGAATCGGACCAGCCAAACTATGCTTCAACAAGTTGGCGCCATCCGTAGGACCACGACTAAACCATGTTTCGTGTTTTCATATTACCGAAAAGCAAACGTCAGTTTTGAAAATCGGTAACTTCTATACTTTTGCGTTTTTTCTCTCGCTGTGTTATGCACTATGCTATCAAACATTGATTTTCTAAATCGTAAACAGATTTGCTTTTAATATTATTAAACATACACTTATTCCTTCCGAAGATATCTATTCGATGCTTAATATCATTTAAAATCAATGACATCAATGCTTGTGACTCAGTAGGCATGTGTAACTTTCAAATCAGTGAGCACCGTAAAGAAAATCTAATTTTGATACTTCCCATGGGTTTGCCAACATAACGACATTGACTGATCAAATACAACGTGTTTTGGTAAATCAATTTCATGCGTAATTCGTATATCTTAACAAATATTTACCAAGAATATTGTTAACAAATATTTATTAAAATATTTTTTCATATGAATGTCTGTCATTCGTATATTTTTCTGCAACTTGATATGTTTTAGCGAACTATTTGGACGTAACAAGTATCGAGTATGTATCTTAAAATTGCTAAAGATATGGTGTGTATATTTTTTGTAAATAAGATATTACCAATATATTTTAATTTGATAAGAGGATATTATCTTCTATCTCTTATTTGCAAAGGTTATCCCTTATTTGTAGCTTTGTAATTATCTACGCGATTGTCCGTACGTCGGACCTATTTTATTTTTTATCCGCGGTTGGGGATCTCGCCTTTCCGCGATGGTCCACACCCCTAGACATATTTAATTTTTATTTTTTATCCGCAGTCATGGCATGTCCATTTGCGCTCGTTCGCACGTTCGGGCAAATATTATTATATTTTTAAATAACTGTTATGATCCGCGTCCATCCGCTATAGTTCACATGTTTGGACATATTTTATTTTTTATGCGTGGTCATGGCATATCCAGCCGCACTCGTCCGCGCGTTCCAGAATATTTTATTAACTACGGTTGTGAGCCGCGTTCTTCCGCGTTAGTCCGCCTATTCGGTCATATTTTTTATATTTGTAAAAATATTACGCATATCTTTTTTAAATATGTAGTAATATATTACCTATATTTTTATACTAATAAAAGATATTCCCTATATCTTTTAGAAAAAAAAATATATATTATCAATATTTTTTATATTAATAAAAGATATTATATATATCTCTTAACTTATTAACAAGATATTATTTATATCTTTTAGCTTTGTGCGACTTTCTTTTATTACGATAAATGTTCGCATCTTTCAATACATATCTAGATAGATATTTTCATGTCTAGTATTAAGTGATTACTTATTATACATATATATAGTCCGTACACTCGGATATCTTCTACCTACGGGTGTACATGTACTTTTCGTTCCCAAGCGGAATAAGAGGATTGAGTGAACCTAATAATTCAACTTGTCGTGTAAGAGGGTTGCAAACCCAACGACCACGGATCATTTAATCTTGTTAGACACCTTGCTATCAAGACGTTGTAGTAAGTTACGCAAACCACATGACTCATGATGGACTTGCAAAAGACACAATGTGCACGTCTAACAATATTTTGTCAAAACTTTGACCGTCCTTATAGTAGTAGCGGTACGCCGCACGTAATGGCATAGCTCACCCCATAAGTTAGTTAAGATACGTCTTATACTATGTGTAAATTCGCGGTTAAGGCAAGACCCATCCGCGTTGGTTCGCACGTTCGAACTCAATTTCTATCTTTCGTACGCGGTTGTGGTACGTCTATTCGCGCTGGTCTACGTGATCGTAATTTTTTAAATACTTGATTAAGTTTAATACTACTAATCGAGTGTAACACCATTAAACTTGGGGGGGGGGGCTACCAGGGTATAATAATACAACTGTTTCCGTGCATGTCACGCAAATATCGTTGGATATATTTCTTAGCCGCAGATGTCCGCCTTCTGTCGGTTTATTCCTTTGCCATAGAAGTATCTCTTTCGTTGGATTATTCCTTCGCAGCGGAAGTACTCCTTCCGCACGCTTATTTCTATGCCCAGAAGTATTTCTTCCGTTGGTTTATTCCTTTACCAAGGAAGTATCTCTCCCGTTGGCTTATTCCTTTGCCACGGAAGTATCTCTTCTGTTTGCTTATTCATGCGCCGTGGAAGTATTCTTCCACGTGCTCATTATCTTTCGTCGTGGAAGTACTCTTCCACAGGCTCATTATCTTTCGCCGTGGAAGTATTCTTCCACAGGCTTATTATCTTTCACCATGGAAGTACTCTTCCACGGGCTTATTATCTTTCGCCGTGGAAGCACTCTTCTACGTGCTCATTATCATTCGCCGTGGAAGTATTCTTCCACGTGCTCATTATCTTCGCCACGAAAGTACCTCTTTCGTTGGCTCATTATCCTTCGCTGTGGAATATTCCTTCCACTGGCGCGTTCTTTCGCCGTGGAAGTATTCTTCCACGTGCTCATTATCTTTCGACCGTGGAGGTATTCTTCCACGTGCTCGTTATCTTTCTCCGTGGAAGTACTCTTCCACGTGCTCCTTATCTTCACCACGAAAGTACCTCTTTCGTTGGCTCATTATCCTTCGCTGTAGAAGTATTCCTTCTACTGGCGCGTTGTTTCGCCGTGGAAGTACTCTTCCACGTGCTCATTATCCTTCTCCGTGGATGTATTCTTCCACGTGCTCATTATCTTTCGCCGTGGAAGTATTCTTCCACGTGCTCATTATCTTTCGACCGTGGAGGTATTCTTCCACGTGCTCGTTATCTCTTTCCGTGGAAGTATTCCTTCCACGTGCTCATTATCTTCAAAGTGGAATTACTCTTCCACGTGCTCATTATATTTCGTTGTGGAAGTACTCTTCCACAGGCTCATTATCCTTCTCCGTGGAAGTACTCCTTCCATTGGCGCCTTATTTTCGTTGTGGAAGTAGTCCTTCCATCGGCTCACTATTTTCGCCATGAAAGTATTTCTTTCGTTGGCTCGTTATCCTTCGCCGTGGAAGTACTCCTTCCATCGGCTCATTATTTTCGCCACGAAAGTACTTCTTTCGTTGGCTCATTGTCTTCGTCGTGGAAGTACTCCTTCCATCGGCTCATTATTTTTGCCACGAAAGTACTTCTTTTGTTGGCTCATTATCCTTCACCGTGGAAGTACTCCTTCCAGTGGCTCATTCTTTTCGCCACAAAAGTACTTCTTCCGTTGGCTCATTGTCTCCACCGTGGAAGTATTTCTTCCATCGGCTCATTATTTTCGCCACGGAAGTACTTCTTCCATTGGCTCATTGTCTTCGCCGTGGAAGTACTCCTTCCAACGGCTCATTATTTTCGCCACAAAAGTACTTCTTTCGTTGGCTCATTATCCTTCGCCGTGGAAGTACTCCTTCCACTAGCTCATTCTTTTCGCCACGGAAGTACTTCTTCCGTTGGCTCATTGTCTCTGCCATGGAAGTACTCCTTCCATCGGCTCATTATTTTCGCCACGAAAGTACTTCTTCCGTTGGCTCATTGTCTCCGCCGTGGAAGTACTCCTTCCATCGGCTCATTATTTTCGCCACGGAAGTACTTCTTCCGTTGGCTCATTGTCTTCGCCGTGGAAGTACTCCGTCCATCGGCTCATTATTTTTGCCATGAAAGTACTTCTTTCGTTGGCTCATTATCCTTCGCCGTGGAAGTACTCCTTCCACTGGCTCATTCTTTTCGCCATGGAAGTACTTCCTCCATTGGCTCATTGTCTCCGCCATGGAAGTACTCCTTCCATCGGCTCATTATTTTTGCCACGAAAGTACTTCTTCCGTTGGCTCATTGTCTTCGCTGTGGAATTAATCCTTCCACTGGCTCATTCCTTTCGCCACAGAAGTACATCTTCCTTTGGCTCATTGTCTCCGCCGTGGAAGTACTCCTTCCATCAGCTCATTATTTTCGCCACGAAAGTACTTCTTCCGTTGGCTCATTGTCTTTGTCGTGGAAGTACTCCTTCCACTGACTCATTCTTTTCGCCACGGAAGTACTTCTTCCGTTTGCTCATTGTCTCCGCCGTGGAAGTACTCCTTCCATCGGCTCATTATTTTCTCCACGAAAGTACTTCTTTCGTTGGCTCATTATCCTTCGTAGTGGAAGTACTCCTTCCATTGGCTCATTCTTTTTGCCACGGAAGTACTTCTTCCGTTGGCTCATTGTCTTCGCCGTGGAAGTACTCCTTCCACTGGCTCATTCTTTTCTCCACGGAAGTACTTCTTCCGTTGGCTCATTGTCTTCGCTGTGGAAGTACTCCTTCCATTGGCGCATTCTTTTTGCCATGGAAGTACTCCTTCCGTTGGCTCATTCTCTTTCGCCGTGGAAGTACTACTTCCACTGGTGCATTGTATTTCTCCACAGAAGTGCACCTTCCGCTGGCCCATTATCATTCGTCGCGAAAGTACTCCTTCTGTTGGATCTCTGTCTTCTCCGCGTAAGTACGTCTTTCGCTGGCTCGTTATTCATGTCGCAGAAGTACGTCTTCTGTTGGCTCATATCTTTGTTGCGGAAGTACGCTTTCCGCGACGAATTACTTTTCCCGGCCATTTGAGTGATTTTTCCAAAGTTTATATTGTTTGACCTTAATTAGGCGAAGCCTGATCAACTACGTTTAGTTCAGGAAAAACTGTGACAAATTTTTTGAAGTCATTATCGTATGTCGTGGCCGCAAGACGGATGTATCATCCGCATCACCTTGCCACAGAAGTACATGTTCTGTTGGCCTTAAGCCTAATGTAATATTATCACTATGCTGCATCATTAGTGGGTATATGAAGTACGCCTTCAAATGTTCACGATACAGCATACGGGTTCCACCTCCACCTTCACAAAACCTTCTTATCATCCTCATGTTAGAGATGAATAAGAATGACTTACCAATGCCAGTGTTACCCTGGCTATAGAACATGCTTTCTTTTTACAGGGTCCTTACCGTCTAATCACGGGAAACCAAGCATTCGAGCACAACCACCCGTCTTACGTATATGTGTTTTCTCTGTAAAGTCGGATTCACTAATAACACGGGTAAAAGATCCAGAGGTCGGGGAGGATAGAAGTGGTGTTTAGCCATTTTAGAGAGAGAAACAAGTAACTAGAAAAGTGTGTTTATTCTAGTGAGAGAAAGACAAGAAGGAAATGATAAGCCTCACCCCTCCATAGAAGTATGGAGGGGTTTATATAGCACGGGACTTGGACTTTACATATGACAATATTAGTCCCTGCAAGTCCCGGCTATGAAACTAATGTAATTCCGTTAGTTGCACACATTTTAAGGCTAACAATCTTCCCCCAATGTGGTGACATACGGAATTACTTACAATGTTCCTAACAAATGCAAATACAACAAAAATATGACAATATTAAGTTTCCTTCCAATGCTGAAGGTGACACCGTTGTCTTCAAGTCTTCTAGAAAAACTTATACCCCAGTTTGAATCCTCTTTGTCTTTGCTTGTTGAACAACCATTGTATCATGTATAAACTGGATTAACTTCCCCCCAATTCATACCACATGTCTTGAAAAGCTTTCTTCATAGACTTCTTTTTGACGAAGCTTCTGAATCAGCTTCCCCCCAAACCAATATCCCTGTCTTGAGCAGAACTTGTAGCTTGAGCAATCTTCTATCTTTGACATTTAAAGTGCACAGCGGAATTTTGTAGAAGAAGAAGAAAACCACACCAAGTAACTACTACCTTGACATTGTTGGTCTTAATGATTATGTGTTTGGGGGAACATGTAAGAAATCAGCAACAAATCTTCTCACGCTTGTAGAATAATTCCCCCTAGAAGTTGAACTAAGTACTCCAGAGTGGGAACTAAGTCTCCAAAGTACACGTTCTTCCCCCATGATGGTGACGAACTCTCGGAAGCATCATCTGACGTGTACGGTCAAAATCGCGAGATGTTCTTATCGAATGTATGATGGTGACGAACACTCGGTAGCGTTCTTGTCAAAAGAATGATGGTTAAGAACACTCGGTAGCATTCTTGTCAAAAGTATGGTGGCTAAGAACACTCGGTAGCATTCTTGTCAAAAGTATGGTGGTAAAGAACACTCGATAGCATCATCTGACGAGTACAATCAGAATCGTGAGAAGTTCGTGTCTGAAGCAGAAATCTTTGTTGACATTCTGTTGCTCAAGTTGCTCGTGAGAATTGGTTGCTGATAACATCTCTACTCTTGTACTCTCTGGCTAAACTTACCAACCTCGTATTCTTTCGGCTATCTGTAGTGACCACTGGTGAAGTAAACCTGATATTCCAAACTTGAAACTGAAGTACAATCCCCCAAATTTGTTACTTACGCTTAGCACTTGTGTTGATTGACGATGGTGCAGAGAAACGTTTCTTAGAATCTTATACATAAAGAGAGAGGTATAAGATGTAGAACACCTCTTGAAGTATCCACAACTCTCGGTGAGTGTGACACTGAGCACTACAACGTAACTCCTTAAGTGATAGTTGTCCATGTCGTCGATCATCCACCCCTTGACAGTAGAAACTAGATAAATCAAGTCTGAATCATAAATGCTGAAGCGAATCATCAATCGATAGAGGGGGTGAAAAGGCTCAATGATGAATTGAGTAGACACCTTCGTGATACTCTACTTCACCTTCAAATAATAAATACCAAATCCACTTCGTAATCACTTGACATTACTTTGCCCGAATACTAGCCGTTTTGACAATTTTAAGTGAATCTTAAAAGGATCGTTTTAGTGTTTGTTTGTTTTTGTCGTGTGTGTTTGTTGTGTTTGTCTGTTGAGTTAACTTGAGAAACCAACGATTACTTGAGAAAGAGAAGTCGTCAACGTGGTCTAGCTAACTTGACTTTAAAGCCCGATCCATATACCCGATAACCGGCACCATACTCGACCTAAAAATATTACAAAAGTTTCGTAGCCCATGTCACAAATGTAAAAACATTCGGCCCATAGATCACGTTGGAAATATTATGATTGAACAAAATTGTGTCAGCCCAAAAATTTTATATGACACTCGGCCTGGTCCAAAATAAATGAAATGATTTGAAGAATACCAAAAAATAACTCAAGCTAAATGATGCAAGCGAGTATAGCATCATTTTTTTTCTATCCACACGTGATCCATCTGTCCAAAATGTCATAATAGGAATATACCCAAATATGATAACCTGCCTGTCCACCACTCGAGTTAAAATTCGGTCTGATATCACATGAGAATGCATGGCCCATTAGAGCTCGGTCCACCAGTAACCATTAGCAAAGACCCGATCCAATCTCAGTTATAAAAACCCTTTACCTAAAAATTAGGTCAGATGTTAAACCTAATCTCACCTTTAGAAAACTCCGCCCCTAACCTTATCTTATCCCAATCTCAACTCAACCCTAATCTTCAATACCAATATTCATCAAAAACAATTACCCTTGACGAACCCAATATTAAAATAAAAGGCTTGTAATGGTTTCACTTTATTTCGAAGTTAGCACAAATAGAGGATGTGATTGAATGATACTCGGCTTCAAGATCCTAGAAGGGGGTCTCGGGTAGGTTGAATGTTGTATGTCGATATGTGCTTTATCGAAACACAGGTGTGATGATAACATACATGTTATACATCTATCGTGAGATTCGTATATCAAACAGAAGGTTAAATCCTTTGATAGATCAATGATGATTTTCTGTTTTGTGTTAGATCATTAAAGATCTTGACATGCAAGTCAAAACAAATATTGAATCTGAGATCTTGTATTTTGGTTTGTTAATTGAGTCTATATGAGATGGGTTTTAGGAGACGATGGGTTAGGATATAGATTTTAGAAGTTGATTGTTGGAGTGAAAAGGCTGGTATGTTTGGTCATGGGTCTAGATCAGTTTTTTTTTTTTTTTTTTTTTTTTTTTTTTCTAAACAACATGGTCTAAAGTATTTATGTTAAACTGCAACGTAATGTTTTCTTAGACAGGTCACACAATCTTTTTTTTTAAATGTCATCGCAATGAAAGTCTAAAAAATAAGTCCATCGCAGTCCTTGTAAATGCATGCCATCGCAGTCAATCAAAAGGACCCATCGCAGTCAACAATGTTCCATCACAACATGAGCCCATCGCAGCGACTCATCGCAGCGACTCATCGCAGCGACTCATCGCAGCGACTCATCGCAACCATCCATCGTAATCAATGCGATCAAAAGAAGCCATCGGGATCTCCCATCATAACTCACCATCGTAATGACTCCATCTGAAGAGGGTTTAGACCATTTCTTGATATTCCTGAAAATGGTGGATCTGTTAATATTATAAAAATATCCAGAAAAGCTTGATAAGCCCAAAAACCCAGAAATATTAAAATCAGTGCAAAAACCCAGATTTGACCCATAAGAAAAAAATTATAAAACAATAAACTGATAAAAAAAGATAATGATACTGTAACTGACACAGTAATCAAGAGAGAGAAAAAAATGATATGGGAGTACAGATATCGAGAGAGACATAAACTGTTAAAAACAATTTACACGAATACACACCAATGATGTGAAATGATATGGTGGATTCAAGATCAGACCCCAAGACTAGCATAAACACGAATACACACCAATGATTTCAACATATAACACAACACACGGATAAAAACACAAAACACCCCCGGTTAGCTCTAATGCCAATTGTAAAGTTGGATTCACTAATAACACGGGTAAAAGATCCAGAGGTCTGGGAGGATAGAAGTGGTGTTTAGCCATTTTAGAGAGAGAAACAAGTAACTAGAAAAGTGTGTTTATTCTAGTGAGAGAAAGACAATAAGGAAATGATAAGCCTCACCCCTCCATAGAAGTATGGAGGGGTTTATATAGCACGGGACTTGGACTTTACATATGACAATATTAGTCCCTACAAGTCCCGACTATGAAACTAATGTAATTCCGTTAGTCACACACATTTTAAGGCTAACATTCTCATTTCTTTCGTCGTGGATACGCTTACAGGTATCGGATATGATGTAAAAGTCTAGTAACCTTGGTGACGACCTCACATACTAGACTAGGGGGACATGATGATGTATAGTGGCTACGCTCAATATTCGTAATCCCAAACCATCATCTTTTCGTTAAAAGAAGCCGATTACGAGTGGAGCCATATGGTACGGACAACCCACGAGGATGTTAATAAGTGTGAAAACACTTATCCTTTCACCACTTAAAACAAGTAAAAACGAGACCAAAACGTGTATTTAATGTCGTAAAAGTCAGAATTATGCGTGGTTTGTGTTTTTATTGTGTTTTAGGACAAAAATATGAAAAAGGAAGAAAACACGGGCTTTCACGGGCTTTTATCGAAGAAAAAGACAAAAGACGAAGTCAAAAGATCAAGAGTGCAAAAAGAACGAAAGTCAAAGGCCTATTCTGAAGATTTATCAAAGAAAAAGTCTAAAGAAGGAAGTTTAACAAAGTCGAAGAACTAAGTCTAATAAAAGAAAAATTATAAGAAAAGTTCATTTTATCATTCTACAAATCCCGAGACAAATTCGAGAAAGATGAAGAAATTAAAAGACGAAAAGACAAAGAGAAAGAGAGAAGCAACCAACACCACATCACCTCCGCCTATAAATAGCCTCCTAATCCTTCATTAGGAGGTGTTAGTTAGTAGATTTTAGTTTAATTTTTGTAAGGTAATTAGGAGTAGATTAAATTACTTTCTCTCTCTAGATTTACTTTATGTTCTTAAGTTCAATTCCTACTAGGTGCAAACAACCTTGAAGTGGCCACGCCAACCTCTTGAAAAGGGAGGGCTTTACCTGGTTTGAGTCTGTGTGGCGGTGGGCTCAAACCCCGTGGATTAGTCGGCCAATGAGTCAGAAATCACGGTTACCAAAAAAAAATACTTTATGTTCTTAAGCTTTTCTTTCAAGTTTATTAATCTCTCATCTTAATCTTGTATTTGAATCTTTAATCTTCATCTTAATTTCAAGTTTTTTTTATAATCATTCTCATTCTACCTTTCTTATTTTTAATCTCTTGTTTGATTTAGATAATCATGTAGTTTGTTTGATGTTATTGCTTATTTGAGTGCTTATTCCATTGTTCTTATTGTTTTTCATGTGTTTGATGGTTTTAACTTATTGTGCTTATTGCTTATTGTGTGTTTGTCTTATTTTTAATTAAGAGTTTTTAATAGTTTAATCTTTAAAAGTTGATTTTAAATATTTTGATTATTTAGTGTTTTTAATGTTTTTGATTTGTGGCTTATTAGCTTTTTCTTAAAATTAGTTTGGTTAAAGTTTTGGTTAAATGCTTATTTGATTTTAACTTATTTTAATTTTGGTCATTTTTGTTTAATCCGGATAATGAAAACCCTTATTCCGACTTATATTAAACTACTTTATTCCGAACTAAGTCAAAATACACATTCCGGATTGTGTGCATGATCCACATTCCGGATTAGTAACAAAACATAACATTCCAGATTAAGTGGTGATTGTGGATTACGGATTGAGTTCAGATTATCCATTCCAAATTAATTTGGAATTTAGGTATTCCGGATTAGTACTTTATTAGTATTCCGGATTGTGTTTGAATTATATATTCCGGATTACATGTCCATCCCACATTCTGGATTAGGTCAAATTGTAGGTATTCCGAATTAGGTTAAGAACCCATATTCCGGATTAGGTCTAGTTTTCTCTTATTCAACTTATGTTTTGTTTTTTTTTCCCGAATTGTTTTTGAATTTTGTTTTTTCCGCCAAATTTTCTTAAGTTTTATTTTAAATTGTTTCGTATTAGTTTATTTTGAAATTTACTTTTCATCAAGTCTTAATCTTTTGTCATTTATTTTCAAAGTCTTTATTTTTAGTTTATAATTTTAAAAGCTTTCATTTTTATCAACGACAATTTTTCTTTAATCCACCAAGAATAACTGAGTCACACGTTTAACCTTTTTCAATTCGAATCGAGTCGAGACGATTTCACCTTTAATAAAATTCTGTTATTAAAATGGCGCCGCTGCCGGCTCTTTTCGTGAAGATTAACGGTTTTTTGTGAGAGGCGCGTTGGATTTTGGGATCCGTTCACTTTTGAACGTTATTTTTCTTGCAAATATTTTCAAAATTTTTCAAAAATCAGAAATTTCGAAAATAAAAAAAATTTTAAAAAATCATAAAAAACATTTCTTTTTCAAAAAGTTTTGCACCAAAAAATTTTCTTTTCACGTTAACTTTATTTCTTCTATTTCTTTGCTATATTTTTCTTTTGTAGGTGTATGCGTACTTGTTAGAAGTATTTAAAGTGATGGTCATATAATATACTATTGCGAAGCTCGTGGAAAATGCTACTTAACGGTGTTGAGAGTTCTAGCATAATGTTATGTATGTAACGGGAATTAGTCCCGGACTCACAAATGAGGAAGGCCTTCCATACATTAGACGTGTAGTATGAAAGGCCCAAGGCACCTCATTTGTGGTGTGTGTTTTCCATTTCATAGTTTATATAGAGAGAAACATTTGTCTTTCTCTCACTAGGAAATCACTACCTTTTGTTCTTCTCTTTTATTCTTCCTAATCTAATCTTTCTTTTTGGTTTAATCTTGTTCTTCATCATCTCTATTTCTCGTTCTATAAGTCGTGTGTTACGTTCAACAAGTGGTATCATTCGCCAAGGGATTCGTGGATAGCTCTTGGGTGTTGTCCTTGTTTTTCTTGTGTTTCGTGATTCATATATCTTCCAAGTTGTTGTGGTAGTGATTTGGTATACTCACTTTGGCTAAAAACACAAAAATTTTGGGTGTTTTGATCATTTTTTGGCTTAAAATCTCGAATTGGTTGGGTTTTGTCCGAGAAAAGTAGGAATTTGGTACTATTCCGACAGGTTTCATCGGAAAAGGGTTATATATTCCGACGGATATTCCGACATAATTCCATCGGAAAAGGGTTTCTTCATTCTGATCGTTATTCCGATAGCCATTCCGATAGGTATTCCAATAGTATATTCCGACGGTAATTCCGACAGGGCATTCTGACAGAGTATTCTGACAGAGTATTCCGACAGGTATTCTGACAGGTATTCCGACTGGTATTCCGACAGACATTCCGACAGGGTATTCCGATATCATTCTGATAGATCATTCCGATCCACATTCCGATAGAATATTCCGATGGCATTCCGATGGAAACTTTGTTTGAGTAATTTTTAGACTTAGCCACCATCTAGACTAGTCCCGGCACATAGTTTACACGAAGATTTAAAAAAAAAGAAAAAAAAGAGTTAAAATTTTTTAGGTCAAGTAAAATCAAATTTTTTCCCTACTAGTTTTTGGCTATTTCTAACTCAATTTCAGAATTTGGCGATTCAAAATGTTTCAGCTTACCGTTTTATCAGACTGAGGAATTTATTGTGGGACTGGAAAAAATAAAAATAAATCAGAAGTTTCGGAATTTCAACAACAACACACGCTTTCTTCGAATTGAGATCCTGTTTTTCACACGACTTCTACGATGACGTCTCAACAAGATATTTATGCTGCGGGTACTGAGAATCGTCCACCCATGCTTACCAAGGAGAACTACACTACATGGGCTAGTCGTCTCCTTCGTTATGCAAAATGTAAACCTTTGGGAAAGTTGATTGTCAACTCTATTCAGAAGGGTCCGTATGTTAGAAGAACAATTATTGTGCATGGGGAACCTACGAATGCTAACCTAGTGGCTGACTCTAGTCTTTGCCGTGGAAGTACTCCTTCCACTGGCTCATTCTTTTCTCCACGGAAGTACTTCTTCCGTTGGCTCATTGTCTTCGGCGTGGAAGTACTCCTTCCATTGGTGCATTCTTTTCGCCATGGAATTACTCCTTCCGTTGGCTCATTCTCTTTCGCCGTGGAAGTACTACTTCCACTGGTGCATTGTATTTCGCCACGAAAGAGCACCTTCCGTTGGCCCATTATCATTCGTCGCGGAAGTACTCCTTCCGTTGGATCTCTGTCTTCGCTGTGTAAGTACGTCTTTCGCTGGCTCGTTCTTCATGTCGCAGAAGTACGTCTTCCGTTGGCTCATATCTTTGTTGCGGAAGTACGCTTTCCGCGACGAATTACTTTTCCCGGCCATTTGAGTGATTTTTCCAAAGTTTATATTGTTTGACCTTAATTAGGCGAAGCCTGATCAACTACGTTTAGTTCAGGAAAAACTTTGACAAATTTTTTGAAGTCATTATCGTATGTCGTGGCCGCAAGACGGATGTATCATCTGCATCACCTTGCCACAGAAGTACATGTTCTGTTGGCCTTAAGCCTAATGCAATATTATCACTATGCTGCATCATTAGTGGGTATATGAAGTACGCCTTCAAATGTTCACGATGCAGCATACGGGTTCCACCTCCACCTTCACAAAACCTTCTTATCATCCTCACGTTAGAGATGAATAAGAATGATACCTTGCCAATGCGAGTGTTACCCTGGCTATAGAACATGCTTTCTTCTTACGGGGTCCTTACCATCTAATCACGGGAAACCAAGCATTCGAGCACAACCACCCGTCTTACGTATATGTGTTTTCTCATTTCTTTCGTCGTGGATACGCTTACAGGTACCGAATATGGTGTAAAAGTCTAGTAACCTTGGTGACGACCTCGCATACTAGACTGGGGGGGACATGATGATGTATAGTGGCTACGCTCAATATTCGTAATCCCAAAACATCATCTTTTCGCTAAAAGAAGCCCATTACGAGTGGAGCCATATGTTACGGACAACCCACGAGGATGTTAATAAGTGTGAAAACACTTATCCTTTCACCACTTAAAACAAGTAAAAACGAGACCAAAACGTGTATTTAATGTCGTAAAAGTCGGAATCATGCATGGTTTGTGTGTTTATTGTGTTTTAGGACAAAAATATGAAAAAGGAAGAAAGCACGGGCTTTCACGGGCTTTTATCGAAGAAAAAGACAAAAGACGAAGTCAAAAGATCAAGAGTGCAAAAAGAACAGAAGTGAAATGCCTATTCTGAAGATTTATCGAAGAAAAAGTCTAAAGAAGGAAGTTTAACGTAGTCGAAGAACCAAGTCTAATAAAAGAAAAATTATAAGAAAATTTCATTTTATCATTCGACAAATCCCGAGACAAAGTCGAGAAAGATGAAGAAATTAAAAGACGAAAAGACATAGAGAAAGAGAGAAGCAACCAACACCACATCACCTCCGCCTATAAATAGCCTCCTAATCCTTCATTAGGAGGTGTTAGTTAGTAGATTTTAGTTTAATTTTTGTAAGGTAATTAGGAGTAGATTAAATTACTTTCTCTCTCTAGATTTACTTTATGTTCTTAAGCTTTTCTTTCAAGTTTATTAATCTTTCTTCTTAATCTTGTATTTGAATCTTTAATCTTCATCTTAATTTCAAGTTTTTTTATAATCATTCTCATTCTACCTTTCTTATTTTTAATCTCTTGTTTGATTTAGATAATCATGTAGTTGTTTGATGTTATTGCTTATTTGAGTGCTTATTCCATTGTTCTTATTGTTTTTCATGTGTTTGATGGTTTTAGCTTATTGTGCTTATTGCTTATTGTGTGTTTGTCTTATTTTTAATTAAGAGTTTTTAATAGTTTAATCTTTTAAATATTTTGATTATTTAGTGTTTTTAAAGTTTTTGATTTGTGGCTTATTAGCTTTTTCTTAAAATTAGTTTGGTTAAAGTTTTGGTTAAATGTTTATTTGATTTTAGCTTATTTTAATTTTGGTCATTTTTGTTTAATCCGGATTTTGAAAACCCTTATTCCGACTTATATTAAACTACTTTATTCCGAACTAAGTCAAAATACACATTCCAGATTGTGTGCATGATCCACATTCCGGATTAGTAACAAAACATAACATTCCCGATTAAGTGGCGCTTGTGGATTCCGGATTGAGTTCAGATTATCCATTCAGAATTAGTTTGGAATTTAGGTATTCCGGATTAGTACTTTATTAGTATTCCGGATTGTGTTTGAATTATATATTCCAGATTACATGTCCATCCCACATTCTGGATTAGGTCAAATTGTAGGTATTCCGAATTAGGTTAAGAACCCATATTCCGGATTAGGTCTAGTTTTCTCTTATTCAACTTATATTTTGTTTTGTTTTCCGAATTGTTTTTGAATTTTATTTTTCCCGCCAAATTTTCTTAAGTTTTATTTTAAATTGTTTCGTCTTAGTTTATTTTCAAATTTACTTTTCATCAAGTCTTAATATTTTGTCATTTATTTTCAAAGTCTTTACTTTTAGTTTATAATTTTAAAAGCTTTCATTTTTATTTTAAATAGTTAATCAACAACAATTTTTCTTTAATCCACCAAGAACAACCGAGTCACACGTTTAACCTTTTTAAATTCGAATCGAGTCGAGACGATTTCACCTTTAATAAAATTCTGTTATTAAAATGGCGCCGCTGTCGGTTCTTTTCATGAAGATTAACGGATTTTGGTGAGAGACGCGTTGGATTTTGGGATCCGTTCACCTTTGAACGTTATTTTTCTTGCAAAAATTTTCAAAAATTTTCAAAAAAATCAGAAATTTCAAAAATCCAAAAAAATTTAGAAAATCATAAAAAACATTTCTTTTTCAAAAAGTTTTGCACCAAAAATATTTTCTTTTCACGTTAAGTTTATTTCTTCTATTTCTTTGCTATATTTTTCTTTTGTAGGTGTATGCGTACTTGTTAGAAGTATTTAAAGTGATGGTCATATAATATACCGTTGCGAAGCTCGTGGAAGATGCTACTTAACGGTGTTGAGAGTTCTAGCATAATGTTATGTATGTAAAGGGAATTAGTCCCGAACTCACAAATGAGGAAGACCTTCCATACATTTGACGTGTAGTATAAAAGGCCCAAGGCACCTCATTTGTGGTGTGTGTTTTCCATTTCATAGTTTGTAGAGAGAGAAACATTTGTCTTTCTCTCACTAGGAAATCACAACCTTTTGTTCTTCTCTTTTATTCTTCGTAATCTAATCTTTCTTTTTCGTTCAATCTTGTTCTTCATCATCTCTATTTCTCGTTCTATAAGTCGTGTGTTACGTTCAACAAGTGGTATCATTCGCCAAGGGATTCGTGGATAGTTCTTGGGTGTTGTCCTTGTTTTTCTTTTGTTTCGTGATTCATATATCTTCTAAGTTGTTGTGGTAGTGATTTGGTATACTCACTTTGGCTAAAAACACAAAAATTTTGGGTGTTTTGATCATTTTTTGGCTTAAAATCTCGAATTGGTTGGGTTTTGTCCGAGAAAAGTGGGAATTTGGTACTATTTCGACAGGTTTCATCGGAAAAGGGTTATATATTCCGACGGATATTCTGACAGAATTCCAGAATTCCATCAGAAAAGGGTTTCTTCATTCCGATCGTTATTCCGATAGCTATTCCGATAGTATATTCCGACGGTTATTCCGACAGGGCATTCCGACAGAGTATTCCGACAGAATATTCCGATAGGTATTCTGACAGGTATTCCGACAGGTATTCCGACAGGTATTCCGACAGACATTCCGACAGGGTATTCCGATATCATTCTGATAGATCATTCCGATCCACATTCCGATAGAATATTCCGATGGCATTCCGATGGAAATTTTGTTTGAGTAATTTTTAGACTTGCACTTGCACCATATAGAATAGTCCCGGCACATAGTTTAAACGAAGATTAAAAAAAAAGAAAAAAAAAGAAAGGAGTTAAAATGTTTTAGGTCAAGTAAAATCAATTTTTTTCCGTACTAGTTTTTGGCTATTTCTAACTCAATTTCAAAATTTGGCGATTCAAAATTTTTCAGCTTACCGTTTTGCCAGACTAAGGAATTTAATGTCGGACTGAAAAAAAATAAAAAATAAATCAGAAGTTTCGGAATTTCAACAACAACACACGCTTTCTTCGAATTGAGATCCTGTTTTTCACACGACTTCTACGATGACGTCTCAACAAGATATTTATGCTGTGGGTACTGAGAATCGTCCACCCATGCTTACCAAGGAGAACTACACTACATGGGCTAGTCGTCTCCTTCGTTATGCAAAATATAAACCTTTGGGAAAGTTGATTGTCAACTCGATTCAAAAGGGTCCGTATGTTAGAAGAACAATTATTGTGCCTGGGGACCCTATGAATGCTAACCCAGTGGCTGACTCTAGTCATGAGCAAACAGATGAAGAATTAACTGAAGCTGAATCCAAACAACTAGACGCTGATGATCAAGCAATTCAAGTCATTCTTATGGGACTTCCTGAAGATGTTTATGCTGCTGTCGATAGTTGTGAAACCGCACACGAGATGTGGCTTAGGATTCAGAAAATGATGAAGGACAGTGAAATTGGTTTACAAGAAAAGGAAACTAAGTTGCTTTGTGAATGGGAGAAATTTACTTCTACTAAAGGGGAACAAATTGAACCTTATTATCATCGGTTTTCAACCCTCATGAACCATCTTAGAAGAAACAAACATGAACCTGCACAAATTGCTGCCAACATCAAATTCCTTGATAATCTTCCTTCAGAATGGTCACGATATGTCACTCTTGTCAATCAAACCAAGGATCTTCATGTCGTGGACTACACTCAAGTATATGATTATTTGAAGATGAATCAAGATGAAGCTAACGAAGTTAGGGATGAAAGCCGTGCCAAGACACAAGACCCATTGGCTTTTATGGCAAACTCTCCATTATCTATGTCATATCCCATGGTACCTTACCATCAACCCTCATCAAGTAACTTCATGCCACAACAACAACAACAACAACAACTCACCCCTTATGGATATCAACCTCCTGCTGTTGTGAACTACTTACAACAACCCATTGCCTGTTTTGATGACATCACTGATCCTACTCATGCGATTAATACTGGTCTTGCACTTCTCGCAAAGGCATTCAAATTTACCATTAACCCCACCAACAACAATCAGAGAATTTCCTCGAACACTAGAAATAGGCAGATTGCTCACCTTTCATGAATGCGAATCAAGATCGCCAATTGGTAGCTGCCGGGGACACGGGGACACAATATGGTCAGAATGTTGGGAATGAAGGAAATCAGTATGGAAAAATCCGTGGTCAGAATCCGAATGTTCCAAATGCTGGTAATCAGAATGGGTTAATAGTTGTACCAGCGGTTGGTAATCAGATGGGAAACATTGTGGCTGCAAGGGCTGAGAATACTGGTACGGGAAATGGAAACAACAATCGTCAGGTTCAGTACTACAACTGCAGGGGATTTGGTCATTATGCTCGAGATTGCACAGCCAAAAAGAAGATGGATGCTGCTTATCTTCAGACTCAGCTTCTCATAGCATAAAAATAAGAGGCAGGGATTCCACTTCAATCTGAGGAATTTGATCTTATGGCTTCTACTGCAGAATATGACGAGGAAGAAGAAGTGAATGCCAACTACATCTTGATGGCAAACTTAAAACAAGCATCTACCTCAGGAATGCATGTCGACAGTGCTCCCGTTTATGATTCAGACGGTCCCTCTGAGGTACATCTAAGTTTCGATGATAATGATATATATAGTATGTCTAATCAGGAGGAATAGTATACTGAGATGCTTGAGCCCTACATTGAGACACACGGGGATCAAACGAATAATAGTAATATTATTTCGAATGAGCCCAGTGTGGACCTTAGTGTGGATCAAGTTGCCCAGCCTACAACCCTTCCTGATGAGACACATGCGTATTATAAATCTCTATTTGATAAGCTTGCTAAGGATGTCGACCATGCTACGGTGGTTAATAATAAGTTTAGAGAAACTATTGCCAAATTGACCACTGAGCTTGCGGAGAAATGTTTTGAAATTCATCAGGCTAAAACTAAAGAACTTGAACAAGCTCATGCTACATCGATTTATCAAGAAAAATGCACAACTAAGAAATTAAATGCTTTACACTTAAGTAGTGCTAAAAAGATAAGCGAATTGAATGATGAAATCACTTCTCTTAATAAACAGCTTTCAACTGAAAAATCTACTATTTCGGATTTAAAAGAAGAACGAAAAAAGCTGAAACATGATTTCAAAATTCGAGAAGATGGGCTTCTTGAGGATTTTTTCAAAGCTCAGGATAGGATTAGAGAATTAGACAACCTTTTAGTAAAACGTGGCCAAACTATGCAGACGATAAATATGCTCGCACTATAAGTGAATGAGATAAATTACACTCGATACAAATTGGCTTTAGGTTGTCCTCTTCCTTCTAATCCCGGATATCTTAAGCAAGTTCAGGCCACTAATGAAACCTTATATAATGGTAGTGTGTTCTTGTCTGAGGAGCATGATCCTCCTAGTGTGCATGATTCCGAGGAAACTACTGAACTTGCAGTAGAGACTCGTTTAAGAATGAAAAAGCTTGATAAAGAAGTGACACCCGTTTATTATCCAAAAGTTAATCCTCCAACTGTTTTTGTTCAGTCTAAAACGAGTACTGAAATGCTTTTGCTCCCAAGTGAGGAATTGTCTGATGACCCTCCTAAACCGAGTATCACAGGCCGATTTTTAAACGAGCTTAAAGATAACTTTGTCATCCTTAAACGTGTTGTTAATTCCAAAATCACTGGAGGAAATTTTACATCACCTGTTCAGATTGAGGTTCAGAAAATTCTTCAAAACGAAATTAATCCGATTATTAATCAAGTTGATGCTCGGTTAGGCAATTTGGAAAACGCTTTTCTAAAAGAATAAGCCAACTTTGTTGAAGACTTTAAATCTTTGACGAAGGAAGCTGATGAATCTCTTGATAAAATAAAAGTTTTGGAAAACGATCTTGAACGCCTCTCTAAAGCACGTGATTGTATTGATAGTAGCCCTGTGGAGTTAGGTACCACTATGTCGCATAATGAAAACCTCCAAACTGAGCTTGATCTTATGAAAGAGAAAATGGAATCTTATGTCATTAAAAAGGATAAAGAATTTACCGATCTTTGGAATAAATTTGTCAAAAAATGTGATGAGTGCAAATATGACAAGATTTTTTACGAAAAAGCCTACAATGAAATGCAACAAACTATCACACGGTTGCAGGCTCAGTTAGGAGGGGTTAAGGAAAAGAATTTGACCTCTTCAGGGTTAGAGAATGTCAGTAATGGAAATGTTCAGAAGCTTAAGGCTAAAATTGCAGATTTAGAATATGTTGTTGTTTCATATAAGCGGGCTGTTGAACAAAATAAGTCTGTCTATCAGAAACTAATTGATAAAATCTGTGAGAACTGTAAGTTAAAAGCCTTATTAAAAGATACGACTTCTGAGCATAGTACGATTCAGACACCAGCAACCTCGGAACCCACTCGTATTGCTGTGACACCTTTTCCCAAGGTTGCTGGACAAAAAACTGTTGTGATTTCCCCAGGAATGTTTTGTGTTAGTTCTCCCTCTGTGCTTAGCAAACAACGTAAAGCAAGCGTTAGGACAAAACCGATCATTATAACTCAACCACAAGTTATTGATTTAAAAAGTGCTAATTCTAATAGACGCGTGTCTTCTTCTACATGAATAAACAACTACACTAAGAGCAGAAGGCCACAGCCTACGAGCAATACAAGGAATGATAGGGTCCCTTTTGCCTCTAGAAGTAGTCACCCCAAGATCAATAATGTGGAAGTAGAAGAACACCCTAGGAATTTACCGTTTTTTAATCATAATCAGAAACTTAATTCTTCTGAATGTAATGACTTTAAGCTTGCTATTCGGAATGATAAATCTGAAGTTATTTGTGCTAAATGTAATAAATTTTTCTTTACTTTTAGTCATGATGCTTGTGGTTTGACTATGAATGGTTTGAATTATGGTGGTTACACTCGAATTGACAGGCTGTCAGTCAGTGAACAACAACGCACTCCTAAGGCTAAGGTGTATGTTCCAGAAAATATGCACGTAGGTTCCACAAAAAGTCTTGTTAAGCCTAGTAGCCCTAGATCCACCTCTAAATGGTTGCCTACTAGTAAAAATTTTGACTGTAGTGGCAAAATTATCGACACTAGTAGATCTCATACTGACAGTGAAACGTCGGTATGTGATACGGCTTAATTATCATCTAACCCTACAGGAACCTATTTCATCGGTTGCCAAAATATTTTCTTCTCTTATCATTGGCAGGCTGTTGAAATTTGTCTCTGGTGCATGGACTCGGGCTGTTCCAAACATATGACTGGGAATCGAAGCCTTCTCAAGAACTTTGTATGGCGTTTCATGAGAACTGTTCGATTTGGAAATGATCATGTTGCAGCAATTCTAGGCTATGGTGATCTCCATTGGGGAAATATAGTCATCACCAGAGTCTCTTTTGTTGATGGCCTGGGACACAATTTTTTCTCGGTTGGGCAATTTTGTGATTCAGACTTGGAGGTTGCTTTCATAAGTCATACATGTTTTGTAAGAGATCTTGAAGGAATTTATTTCATGCAAGGAAATCGTACCACCAACCTTTACACCATTGATCTTTTTCAAATGTCTGCTGCCTCTCCAATTTGTCTCATGGCCCGGGCGACTTCAACAAAGTCATGGTTATGGCATCAAAGGTTATCTCATCTCAATTTCGATTCCATCACCCAACTTGCGAAAGATGATCTCGTTACCGGTCTTCCAAAGTTTAAATATACAAAAGATCATCTTTGTCCTTCCTGTGAGCAAGGTAAAAGTAAGAAGAAACCTCACAAACCCAAACCTGTTCCCAACTCAACGAATAGGTTACATCTCTTGCATATGGACTTGTGTGGCCCAATGAGAATCAAAAGCATTAATTGAAAGCGGTATGTCCTTGTAATTGTGGATGATTATTCTTGTTACACATGGGTTCATTTTCTTGCATCAAAAGATGAAGCCCTTGATATAATTATTAACTTCTTGAAGAAAACATTAGTTCTACTGCAAGCCCCTGTTATCATTGTATGAACGGATAACGACACAGAATTCACCAATCAGAAACTGAAAGCTTACTTTGTCGAAGTTGGGATCTCTCATCAAACTTCGGCTGTAAGAACTCCAGAGCAGAATGGAGTTGTGGAACGGAGGAATCGTACGTTAGTTGAAGCTGCTCGGACGATGCTTCTCTCCTCCAGTGCACCTTTATTCCTTTGGGCCGATGCCATTGCAACTGCATGTTATACTCAAAACCGCTCCATTATTCACATCCATTTCAACAAAACACCTTATGAGATCATTAATAAAAGAAAACCGGATATTTCATTTTTACATGTCTTCGGTGCATTATGTTATCCGAAGAATGATCGTGAAGATATCGGTAAACTTGAACCTAAAGGTGATATTGGTTTTTTCATTGGTTATTCTTCAACTGCTTGTGCTTACAGGGTTTATAATCGAAGGACAAGAAAGGTAATAGAGACTATGAATGTTACCTTTGATGAACTCTCGGGTATGGCCTCTCAACATAGAAGTTCACATCCCGAGCTTCACGGCCAGACTTCTGGACACGTAAGTTCAGGACTCGCGCTTCAATTTGCACCGTCAGCAATCTCATTGTTACAACCTTCGGAACGTGACTTGGAAGTTTTTATTTGGGCCAATTTATGATGAATATACGGAGGGTCCTTCGTCATTTGGTGTTCCTCAAAATGCCCCAGCTACACCTACTACGATAGCTCAAGAACCTCCGTTTGCATCTACACCAACGGCATCTACTTCTGCACCATCTACGTCAACCTCAACCATATTGCCTCCAAACATTCCAACCACTTCTCCGACTGCTGACGCAACTCAACAACATTCTCAGCAAATTCCTACTCATGTTCATCTTTAGAATGAAATAGTTGCTGAAAATGCAAACAATGCGATGCTTAACGAACACGAGTTTGTTAATCCATTTGCGGCTTCCACAAGTTCTACTCAGCCTTCAACACCATATGTGGATCCGTCAAGCTCGCATCAAGTTTCTAATACACTTCCACATGAACACAAGTGGAGTAAGAATCATCCTTTGGTTCAAGTGATTGGCAATCTCTCACGACCAGTCTCAACACGAAATCAGCTGCGTACCGACGGTGATATGTGTATCTATGCACTATCAGTCAGCACAATGGAACCAGCAAGTGTGAAAGAAGCAATGACCGATGCATCATGGATTGAGTCTATGCAAGAAGAACTCAATCAGTTCATCCGCTTGATGTATGGGAGTTAGTAACTCGACCGAACAATATCGATCCCCTTACTTTGAAATGGTTATTCAAGAACAAGATGGATGAGGAGCAAACGGTCATTAGGAAGAAGACTCGGTTAGTCATGAGAGGTTATAAACAACATGAGGGAATTGATTTCGTAGAATTCTTCGCCCCGGTTGCTCGAATGGAAGCTATTACGATTTTCTTGGCATACGTAGCACACAAATCATTCACTGTGTATCAAATGGACGTGAAGACGAATTTCTTGCATGGGTCATTAAAAGAATATGTGTATGTATTTCAACCTGAAGGTTTCATCAATACCGAACATCCAAGCCATGTCTACAAGTTGAAAAAGGCGATTTATGGTTTGAAACAAGCACCGAGGGCATGGTACGACGAATTATCATCATTTCTTATACAAAATCACTGCAGCAAAGGAACCATTGATCCAACGTTGTTTATCAAGCACTACGGCAACGACATCTTGGTGGCTCGGGTCTATGTAGATGATATTATATTTGGTTCTACTAACCCAAAATATTCCATATTATTTTCCGACCTTATGAAAAGCCGATTCGAAATTTCCATGATGGGGGAAATGACGTTCTTTCTCGGTCTCCAAGTTCACCAATCCCCCCGTGGTATTTTCATAAATCAGTCCAAATATGTGCTCGAGATTCTAACGAAATTTGGAATGGAAAACTGTGATCCAATTGGTACTCCAGTGGACACTAAACACAAGATTGATTTGGATAAGAAAGGGACATTTGTAGATGCTACAAAATACCGAAGCATGATCGGGTCCCTTATGTACTTAACCTCAAGCAGACCGGACATTGTGCATGCTACTTGTTTATGTGCTCGGTACCAGGTGAAGCCAACCGAGAAGCACCTCAAGGAGGTTAAAAGGATCTTTCGTTATCTCCCGGGAACCATTAACACGGGTCTCTGGTATACGAAGGATTCTGGTTTTAATCTGACTGGTTTTTCAGATGCCGACCATGCAGGGTGTCATGATACATTCAAGAGCACTTCTGGTGAAGCACAATTCTTAGGAGAGAACCTAGTGAGCTGGTCATCAAGAAAACAAGACTGTAGGGCGTTATCCATCGCGGAAGCAGAATATGTGTCTCTATCCGTGTGTAGTGCTCAAGTCCTTTGGATGAGCACACAACTCACGGATTATGGCTTTCACTTTAACAAAGTTCCTATTTATTTTGATTCACAATCAGCCATAGCCATATCCTTCAACCCGGTCCAACACTCCAAGACCAAGCACATAGCTGTCCGATTCCATTTCATAAAGGAGAATGTGGAAAGAGGAACGATCGAACTGTACTTTGTCAAGACGGACTACCAACTAGCCGACATCTTCACCAAAGCTCTTTCTCAAGAAAGATTTGAATTCTTCGTTCGTCGACTTGGTATGCGTATTTTCACTCCAGATGAGCTTGAGCGTGTTGCACATTCGCAGTAACCTTGTATATATCTATCAGAAAATCAAAATACAAAAATATAAAACCTATAAAAACAAAATAGAAAATGAGAAAATCTTTCAAAAATACAAAAAATATTCTTCTTCGACATGTCTCTCAGCATCAATAATATGGACGTACTTAGAAATGTTGTTCAATAACGACACGGGTACGTACATAAAGTTCGAATGAGAGTTCAAATGTTTTCAAACATGTCTTTTCTATTTTCTTCTCATAATGGCTTATATTCACATGTCAGACTATAACCCGGTCCCCAAAGAAAGGAAAGTCTTTGACTTATCCTCAACAACGAGAAATTAATTTTTCTCGGTCATGGGCTTATATCAAAACATTCAAAGTATTAAGCTCATGAACACAAGGAAAATGTTCATTTATGTACATTATTCCTTAACAACGAGAAAGTAAGTTTTCTCGGGTTTTTGAGCATAATTTTTCAAAGTATTTCAAAACTGTGTGCTCATATACTCCCCTAATTTTGATTAGAATTTCTTTTCCAGGGGGAGTACAAACTTTCATGCAACATTATTCTCTCCATGTTTCATCACTAGTTTCACAAAAATTTCAATGTCATGCAATTTTTGAGGGGGAGAATAGTGATTAAAATGTGTTATCTTGGATAAGATCTTTGATATAAGTGCTTTCTCTTCCTAATATGTGCAAAAACCATTCCTATTATGATGCACATATGTAGGGGGGGCGTTTTGGTGATACAAAAAACCTTCAAGGTGTGAACACTAATTTCATCAACACCTTGATTGCTTTTTCAACAGGTTTTTCTGGTTACGATATCTATACCCTTCAACACAATTATTCACGACGATATTGGTGTCAAAAGGTGGTTAGGTATTCGTCCTATGATCCAACCAGAACCGGAGGGATCTTCCCAGGGACAATCCATTAGAACTTAGAAGTCCTTAGGAAAGATGGAGTAGTTGAGTGTATGGGAATAATGCCGACTAATGACTTAAGCTAGCACTGGAACAATCACAACAAGGTGCTAGTTATGACGTCTTGGTAAGCATTGAAGGGGTTGAAGAATGAAAAAGAAATGTAAGGATAAAGGGTGTAAAAGCCCTCCATACAACTTAGGCAGAAACCGGGTCAATACATCTATTTTCAGAATCACTTTGATGATTTCTGATACTGAAGACAAAGCATCATGGACCCAGTGATGCAATGCACAACCCTTCCCAGCCTACTCAAGCTTCTCTCAAAAGAAGTTTGTTTTATTGTCAGGGAGTTCAACTCATTTCTATCAACTTTCTCACTATGTGATAGTAGATACTGAAAAGGTGGAAGTCTGCTCCAGCCTCCGATCACCAAATAAACGTGCACTTATAGAGTCTAGAGCCAACGAGATTCATCTAAAATCTCATTAGGACACTTATTGCATATATCAATTGTTGTTCATCATTAGAACACAAGCGATAATTTACAGAGTCCTACACTCTATCCTTGTGATATTGCCAGAACATTCTGAGTGATACTCTTTAGTATTCATAGTGATGAAGGAAAATCCTTCCAGTGTTAACATCAAACAACACTGCGGTAGGTCATATGTAAGATTCACTTGAATTAAACATATGTTAACTGGAAAGCAACAGTAGTTTGATTCTTTCTTGATTCAAACTCGTTCCAGGTCTCGACGCAATATCTTTATGATCTTGCCAAAACATTCAGAGTAATACTTCTTAGTATTTACTGTGACGAATGGAAATCCTTCCAGTGTCATCATCAAACAACACTGCGGTAGGTAACTTGTGAGATTCTATATGAATCAAACTTGTGTCAACTGGAAAGCAACAATGGTTTGGTTCTTAATTGATTCAAACTTGTTCTAGGAAATGAATTGACGACTTAATCAGCAGAATGGAACTGCATGATTCACTCTTTACTATGAACTATCTTTCGAGATGTTCAAGTAATAAGAACGGCTACTATAGCCGGAAACCCTGTCAAGGAAGTTCTTTGAACTTACCTAATCACAGGTACAGTATTTGTACTGTATAACAGGAAATCGGAGGAATGCAAACGGTGGCGTAACCTCAAGAGTCGTAATTCAAGACCACATGCTCATGTAAAAGAAGAAAGCTTAAGAACATCTAAAGACAAAGACTTCCGCTACTCTGATGATCAAGGGAGATTGTTAACAAGCTTTCATCTCAAATCAAAGTTTAAGTATGTAGGGAAAGACACAAAAACACAAGATGGCAATGTTTTAAGATCAAGTCAAGGCAAAGATCAAATATCCAAGATCACAAGTCATGAAAGGAACAATGAAGGAACTCTCAAGACAACGAGCTTCAAAGTCAACAACACCAAAGAAGTGAAGTCACATATTACATGACCACCCCTTAGGGGGAGATTGTTAGAAGTATTTAAAGTGATGGTCATATAATATACCGTTGCGAAGCTCGTGGAAAATGCTACTTAACGGTGTTGAGAGTTCTAGCATAATGTTAGGTATGTAACGGGAATTAGTCCCGAACTCACAAATGAGGAAGGCCTTCCATACATTAGACGTGTAGTATAAAAGGCCCAAGGCACCTCATTTGTGGTGTGTGTTTTCCATTTCATAGTTTGTAGAGAAAGAAACATTTGTCTTTCTCTCACTAGGAAATCACAACCTTTTGTTCTTCTCTTTTATTCTTCCTAATCTAATCTTTCTTTTTGGTTTAATCTTGTTCTTCATCATCTCTATTTCTCGTTGTATAAGTCGTGTGTTACGTTCAACAGTACCCGTTCACGCAAAAGGAAATCCATACAAGCCGTTATCATCGAGCCCCCTGTTGTTAACACAATGGATAACCGTCCTATGATCCAGCTCTTGCAATCACATGTTGAAGGTAATGAAGATGCGATTGTGGTGCTGGCTATTGATGCAAATAACTTCGAGCTCAAGACCGGTTTTATTCAAATGGTTTCCGCAACACCTTTATTGGGCCACACTCATGATGATCCGGACGATCACATCAAAAGGTTTGTTCACTTAACCAATACCGTGAAATACAATGGGGTCTCACAAGAGGCAATTCGTTTGCTCCTCTTTCCTTTCTCTCTCGAGGGACAAGCCCGAACTTGGCTTGCTAAAGAATCACCCCAATGTATTACAACATGGGCGGACCTAGAGACCAAATTTATCAATTATTTCTTCCCACCCTTACGTACTACCGCTTTGTGGAATGACATCATTAACTTTGAACAAAAGTACGGTGAGACGTTTTGTGAATCTTGGGATCGTTTTAAGGAAATTTTAAGAAAGTGTCCACAACACGGTTTTACAAAGGTGCATCAAGTTAATACTTTTTATAATGGATTAAGTTTGAATGTCCAAGATTCACTAAATAGTGCTTCGAATGAGGCTTGGGCAATAATAGAAAACAAAGCCAAAGTCCAAACCAAGAGTGTTAGGGCTACTATGGATAGTGCTAGTGAGAGTGAGTCGACCAATCAAATTAAGGAACTTACTTCAGTAGTAAAACAACTTGCTTTAAGAGATAACCCTTCTAATCAACGTGCCCATGCTCTTAATATAACTTGTGAAACTTGTGGTGGACCACACTCTTTTGCTAATTGTGATAAGGCTTATGATCAATCTCATGGGAAAGTGTATGCTTACAACAACACGAAGAGGGTTCATTTCAAGCCTAACGTCGATGTTAATCACTTATCTTATAACTCGACTAATTACTTGGCTCCACCAGGTTTTCAACAAAGACCACACCCACCCACCCAAAACAACCAAGGGACACCAAGACCAAATTTTCAACAAAATACAAATGTGAGGGGCTACAATGCTAATCAAGGAGCTTATCAAATGCAAAACCAAGGCTTTCTAAAACAAGGTTTCAATCCTCAAGGTTTTCAACCATACAACCATTACACAAACCAAGGATTTCAACAACAAGGGTTCAATTTACCTCATCCGCAAATGGACTTGGTTCTACAAAAATTGACTGAACATGAGAAAACAATGTAAGCAATGCAAGAATCAACAAGAGCGATATAAGAGTCCACGGATAGGAAATTCGTTCAAATGTTTCAAGCCCTTTGTCCCCAAGGTGCTCTTCCTTCTACAACCGAAACAAACCCTAGAGCTAATGTGAGTGCTATTACAACACGTAGTGGAGCCACTTTAGTAGGACCATCTATCCCTCCTCCAGTTACTTCATCTACACCTCCTCCACCCCCATTTATCCCTCCTACTACCACGCCTAGTACTAGTGCTCCATTACCGTCTCCACCTCTTACTGAAGAAATACCAAAGAAAAACCCTTCACCAAACCTTTCACCTACTCAACCTTCACCCTCTCAACTATCAACATCTCAACCTTCACCTTCTACACCTACACCTCCTAAGCCTAATATTCCTTACCCATCTCGGTTAGACAAGTGAAAATTGCTCACTAAAGAGGATGCTCAAGTTACTTCTTATTTGAAGATGATCTCCCAAATGAACTTTAACATTAGCCTTGTTGAAGCACTTGTCCAAAGACCAAAATTTGTTAAAGCATTCAAGGAATTACTTAGTAAGAAGGAGAAGATGGCTGAGTTTGTCTACACCCGTTTAAATGAAAATTATTCTGTAGTCCTTCTTAAAGAACTTCCGGAAAAACTTGGAGATCCTGGTCGTTTTGTGCTACCTTGTACATTTTCCAAAATCGAAGAATTTACTTCCTTAGCCGATCTCGGGGCAAGTATCAATTTAATGTCGCTAAGTGTTTGGAAGAAGTTATCATTACCCTTTCTTATACCAACACAAATGACCCTTGAGCTAGCAAATCGAACTCTCGCTTACCCCGTTGGTATTGCCGAAAATGTTTTTTGTTAAAGTTGGTACCTTCACTTTTCCGGTCGATTTTGTTGTTGTTGATTATGAAATGGATCCTCGTATTCCGTTAATACTTGGACGGCCATTCTTGAGAACCGGAAAAGCTTTAGTCGATTTTGCCGAAGGTGAGTTAATTCTAAGGGTCAGGAATGATCAACAAGTTTTTATGATGGGGAAGATTACAAGCAAATCAAATGGAAAAGAATCGGCGAAAATGATTAATGTGCTTTAAGACGAGCTTATTACAACTCCTTTGGAAAGTACAAAGCTTGATGATTTTGTGCTACATGACAATCCTCTTTTTGAGACTTGCTATGATAATCCGCTTTTTCAAGAACATGTGGAAGATCCTAATGATTCTCTCTCCAATTCGGATGCTCCACCAATCTATGATACTCCACCAATCTATGATGAATATGATGATGATTCTCTTTCCAATTTAGATGATTATGATGATCTTACTTCCGAGTATGAAGGCATGCCTACTTATGATGACTTTGATGATGTTGACACTCTTTCGAGTGATTCTTCAAGTGTTGTGTCTTCTAAGTATGATTTTGCTCCTATTTTTGATGAGGATCCTCCACCAACAACTCTTGATACTTTAGAGGATTACTCTTTTGAGGAAGATTTCGCCACCTTTCTCAATACATACTTTCCGAATGAACATGATTCTCCTCCTTTGGACTTTGATTATGGTCTTTATCCTCCTTCGGATGTTAAGAAACCCGTTTCAAAGGAGAAGAAATCGGACGACACTAACATCCGTAGTACTTATGTTTTGACACCTCTCTTTCCACCTTCTTCGGATGAGATTGTGAGATTTATGGGCGAATCTTCAAGGTCTACTGAGTGTCATTTTTATTTTCCCCTAAAGGAAAAAGGTGTTCGATCCGGGTATTACAGTTTTTGAGCCATCTTAGTATCCATCTGATGAACTAAAAGGAAAGACTTTTGGAAAATATTGAGCTATGCTTTCACTTCACCATACCTTCTACCACCGTGCTCAACTTTTGCTTAAGGGAACCTCGCCTACTCTACTTTCGCTTGTGCTCTTCACCTTAGGCTTATGCTATTTGTTGGATGAAAACCATGTATTTCACCCGAGTGGATTCTCTTCAAGGTACTTACCATAGTACTCAGGGTCGAGTCAGCCTCGTGACTCGGTTAACAAAAACAAGCGCTTCTCGGGAGGCAACCCGATGATCTATCCTTTTTACACGTTTTTCATAATAAGTGTAAGGGGAGCCACGTAGGTGTTTGTTGTCTTGTTTCTTACGATGTGCAGGAATTAAAGCTTTCAAAGATCCACTTTTGATGATATTTGACGACCCGTGATCCCGTGTACCCATCTTCCCAGTTCTATCCTATACTCTTGTGATTCAATATTTTATCAATGTTGAAATGGGATCACTTTAGTTGTCTCTTCTTAGCAAGATTTAAACTACGTGCACAATGTCCTAAGTGTAGGGGAGTTCTCTCCCACATGCTTAAACATTGTGGAGAATGTTTATATCAAGTGTAGGGGAGACTTCTATCGAGGTTAAGTGGTATTTTCCATGAATATGTCCTCATTTTTACCGGAAAATTTGGTTTTTCAACGTTTTTCAAAAATTTTGATCTATTTTGGCATAGTAATATTTTTCATTTATTTTCTTTTATTTTCTTTTCTTTTGTCATCGCATCCTATGTATATGTTTCATTTCAAGAATAAAGTCAAAAGAGAAAATAAATAAATAAATAAAATGCTTTTAACAAGTTTAGAATTCTTTGATATATTATGCCCGTCGTGAATATTTTGACTCAACCCGAGTTTACTTATCTAAGTTTACTCTAGCTAGCATCCTTAACCATATGGAGCTTAATTGGTTTATTAGGCTAAGCATCCACGAGTCTCATTACTTGAGATTTTAAATTGTGGAGAACGAGAAATGATTTAGTTGATAATAAGTTTAAGGGTTAATTCTTCCTTATATGAGTTTTTGTGGCTCTTTCTTTCCGCTTGTATATTTAATTGCTTAATAAATGAGGATTCTTGCGGTTTAGATTCGATATTTTAGCTCTTAGCCAAATCTTTTATCTCCTTATAATTAAAGCATGAACACATTGAGGATGCCAGCGTTATGGACTTCTGACTTAGGTGGCTCATAACCACTAAGTAGGAGGTATTCAGACCATGGGACCGCGGAATTTGGCCTAATATATATATCATAAATAAAGAAAGAATAAGATTAAAACATGACCTCAAGGAGCCTTAGGGTGTGGGTCATGTAGCACGAACCTTGTCATTAGAACCTTAGGGTGTATTGTATGGTAACTGTTGAATAAAAATTGATAAATAATCAATTCCCTTATTTATGGTTCAAGGAGCCTTAGGGTGTGGATCATAGATGAGGAGCACTTTTACATCTTAAAGAGCCTAAAGGGTATATGATGTGAATTTTCTAAACTCCACATAAAGTCAACATGACTTTGGAGGAAATAATAAGTAGTACTATTGGCCAAATTTCGGATCTGGGAATTTATTCCTCAAATCGTGTTAAATTATCCTTGATGTGGGCTTACTTTAGTGACAACGTATTTTAGGACGAGGTTAGGTTATGAGTGTCGAGTTTACACCGTTTTGCCTTCATTTTTGGACTAATGATTATTGAATAAGTTAAATGAGCCTACAGGTTAATGACCAACTTTAAAATCTAGAGATACAACTTAGGAATTAGAGAAGGAGTATTACACAATTATCTTATATAAGTGGTCTTAACTTGAGAACTTATGGTAGACAATGATCTTGTTTTTATGCTTGGTATAGGGAACGTGAGCTTGAGGGTGATTAATATTCATGACACCAAAGCCTTAATTTAAGTCTTAGATTTATTTACAAGTTTCTTCCATCAAACAATTTTAAACTTAATAAATTAAACGAAATTGTTATATCTTTTATAAGTTTTATCTTTTCATCGTTGTTAAGCTTCTTTTATTGTAGTAAAGGCCGGGATGGGTTAATTATGATGGAAAATGTTAAACTATGCTTTGAAATTATGCATTGCATGAGGGCATTGCAATGGTCAAGTGTAGGGGATTTAAGTGTGAAAACACTTATCCTTTCACAACTTAAAACAAGTAAAAGCGAGAACAAAACGTGTATTTAATGTCGTAAAAGTCGGAATTATGCATGGTTTGTGTTTTTATTGTGTTTTAGGACAAAAATATGAAAACGGAAGAAAAAACGGGCTTTCACGGGCTTTTATCGAAGAAAAAGACAAAAGACGAAGTCAAAAGATTAAGAGTGCAAAAAGAACGGAAGTCAAAGGCCTATTTTGAAGATTTATCGAAGAAAAGTCTAAAGA